>OX453087.1:1545654-1821952 GCA_949699795.1 Spicauda simplicius
AAAAGGCTGATGGATGGATGGACTGGTATTTTACCTGACTGCATCAGAAAGTTTTAAGCGTATGTGTCTGTGCTTGTATGTTTGTTTGTATGTATGAAATGAAATTAACACCATTTTCCGCACTCATAGCGTGATATAGGTACATTACCATATCGTAGAACCAGTGTCGTTCGACCGAGGATGTACCGTCCCCACACCTTTTTCTAGTGTGAAGCATTTTTGCGTTTGATGGAAGGATGTGGTTGCTGCCACACTTTTATATGAGGTGACCATCATAGTCCTCGGAAGTGGCCACGCATCTGTGATTGACTTCAGATAGAACCCATGTTCTATTTGAAGTTGCCTACAGATGGCCAAGAGCGGCAGTGTCTACTTACCATCAGGTGGACTGCATGCTCGTTTGCTACTTCAATCAGTTATAAAAGCTTTTCAGTCAGTTCAAAAGGGTAATGTTTTTCGAATATTCATCTATACTACCATCAGCAGTAGATTGTCCGTAATATCTTTTTAGATTTTTTGTCTATTTCTACCAATCTTTGTCTCTGAATGTTGGTGTGTTGAAATCGCGTAAAACCAAGACCGCTAAATTTAATTTAAAGAATTGGCAGTATTATCTAATTTCAAGGCTTTTTATCATTAAAATCCATTTACTCATTAAAATGTGGTAATTATTTTTGATAGAGTAGATGATAAATTGTATAATTTTATTTAATGTTACATTTTAAACGCTTATCTATCTAGTTAAAATAATATTTCTATTTTTAGCTGTGGTCTCAAAACCTACACGAAATGAACACAGACGTCCAAAAATCCAAGATGCCTTTTCTGATCGACGATATTTCCGAACCGTGGGCCTTTCTGTCAAACGACTTCAGGCCCTACGAGGACGTTGACAACCGACTTCAACTTGTGTATGACGTTTAAGAGACATTTGACGTTTCTGTCAAAGGCTGCAATATATTATCTGTAGTAAATTTAAGAAAAATGTATTTTATTATCACGTATTTATAATCTATGTTTAGGGGTATTTGAAATGGTTTGTCCAAAATTATGTTGCTTTAATCTCTTTATATATCTAATGGCTGGTTAGGTATATATATGAGATTAAGAAATACTTTTATGTATGTTATATATTGTATTTGTGCCTAATAGCAGCTGTATGAAATTGTTCAAGCTTAGTTCCTACTAAGTTCACAAGGGTAACAACGCATTTGTCATCTCAGATATGACTAATCTCACCTGGTGTTGATCTCTGATGTCCATGGGTGACAGTGGCCACTTACCATCAAGTGGATTGCATGCTCGTTTGCTACATCATAATTATAAATTGACAATTGACTTGTAAAAAGTTAACACAAGTTTTTTTAATGAACAGATTGTGATATTTATTTGAGTACTTGGGATAAAATTGACTTCAAATGATATGTAGTGTTGCCAGTAAAATATATTTCCCTTATCAACAAGATTTCATAATACATATGTTTGTAATTATTTATTTAGTAATTTTGTATGACCATTTCAAATTTATTAAAATGTAATTATCAAATAGAAATAAAACAATTAGATTGACGAAGTCTTTTTATTACTTCAAATTGATCGAACATTCACATCTTAAAATACTTAAAATTATGAACAAATATAGCTCGATAGTGAAAAATACAATAAAGATTAATTTTGAAAACATATTTTTCATCAAAATCTATTTAAATTTATATATAAAAATCAGTGATGCCTAAGATAATATGAGATATATATTATAACTTTAACATTAAAACGGACATTTTGGAATTGCAGAATTTAATGTCTTTTGATGGCTCTGTTTTTTTTTAAGTTTATAATATTATCTCAAAATACGTAAAGTTGTGTTAAATGTTCTAGAAACATTAAAATTAAATCTGATGGATTATTATTTCTTACGAATAGTAAAATATATACAAACTATATTAAATGTCACCTCCTAGGATTAATTCATAAAATATTATTATTTAAAATACAATTATTCGAAATATATTAATTTCAGGATTATTATGCATTAACTTAAAAGAATATAAAGTATATTTTTTAATATCTGTTTCAACGTCTATTGAAAAGATATTTTAGAAAAGAATAAAGAAAATTATGATAATAAAAATGAAACAATAAGTTGGTCTGAAAGAGAGGGAGTCAAATCTACGCGCCAATTCAAACATATTAATATTATAAAAACTTGATAAAACAATTATTTAACTGATGCAAAACAATATCAAAAATACTAGTATTGACTTAAGGAAAATAATGGCGTCATAAACATTTGAGTTAAAAAATTACCATTATATTTTCACAACCTAAAAACCTGAACAATAATTAACACAACACCAAATATAATTTATAATTGAATTTTAAATTGTTAATAAAAGATTAATTAATACAAAATAAAGTCAAATTGAGCGATCAATTAAAATCCCAAACCGGAAATATGACATTGACATTACAGAATTGTTTACGAAACGCTACGGCAAATGCATTGCAGTTATTCAGCCAGTCATGTTTAAAACGCACTAATTGTAAGCCTCCTTCTGTTTTCTCCTGGCTATTTCTGCGCTGGCTTCCTGGATGGCTTCCCAGAGTTTCGCTTCGGAGAGAATTTGGCGGGAGAGCTCGTCAATAGCGTTTTCGGTATCAATCAAAGCTTCGTCGTCAACATACTGAAAAAAATATGATTTTATGAAAATTATTTCTAAGCTCTTGCATAGCTTTTATCGCGGGCTATGAGTGGGGTGACCGAATCAAGAAATTCCGTAACGTACAAAAACTAACACCCTACAATCCGCCTACCATGTAGCGCGGCCGAGTGTTCGCTTAACCTGTATGAATACGGTACGACAGTACGAAGCTCGCACAGATCGAGACGAACTGTTCGTAAATCTGACGAATGATTAAGCAGCTGTTTGTGAGAAAAGATAATTATAGTATCAAAAACACACACGCTTTCTACACTTATAGCTCTACACTAGGATTTTCTCCTGAATCTTGGGTACCATGGACACACACAAGACGAATACACAAACATCCAGACTCAGAACAAGAATCTAAACTCCTTCAGAGTCGTGTTTGGCCGGAAATCGAACTCGGGACCTATTGCCCGTCAGACCGGTATGGTAACCGAACTGATCGTCAAGTATCTAACTATGTAAACTTACCTGTCTTTGCCTCATAATTTCTTGTACCGGCATCCCGGGAGAACCCTGGGACCGCTTGCGGCCACAACCTGAAACATTGCATTATAAATTCATATCTAAGTTTATTATTTCGCTAATAAAGCCAAATTCCAATTCCCAATTCCCCTGTACGTACAATACCTGCTTTAACAAGGCTTCTATTATAATTTAACTTGCAAGATCATAAACTCTTCTATCGGTCTCTTCTCCGTTGTGAGAGAGATAAATATTCTTAATTCTCAATTTTTGAAGTGAAACTTCTTTAGGCGCATGAGGGTAAAATTTTTACAGATGAAACGTCACGCCGGTATGCAACGGAAGTGTCGGAAAAGAGAGAGAGTGATCGAGACCAATTGAGAGAGAGTAAGACAGGGCGAACGTAGCATGAGCAACTAGCCGTGGAGTGAGAGTAGGGAGCAAGCGAGTGAGAAAGATTGAGAGAAAAAGTGAGACAGAGCGAACGTCGTATCACGCCTTTTTCCCTTCCTCTTAATGTTGGAAATTTAAAGTTTTAGATTTGTATAAATATAAAAAAGATTTATAAATTAGTTCGCCAAAGAAGTTTCACTTCTGACATGTGTACTTTGTACGCACTCATGTTTTTTTTATCTGACTGAAGTAGTAAACGAGCATGCAGTTTACCTGATGGTAAGTGGTCACTGCCGCTCATGGACATCTGTAATCAACTTCATACAGAACATGGGTACTACCGCAATCACAGATGCGTCGCTACTCCCGAGGTCTATGATGGTCGCCTCATATAAAAGTGTGCAGGCAACAACACCCTGCCATCTTGCGCAAGTAATGCTTCACGCTAGAAATAGGTGTGGCGGTGGTACTTCCCCGGTCGAACTACACTGGTTCTACCTCCTATTATTTCTCCTATTCTTAATTAATTTATTTATTTATTTCTCTTCTTCTCTCTTCTCTTCTCTTCGATCTTCTCTTCAATTCTTATTTCTCCTCCTAACCATCGGACATTTCTGCTTAAAGGCTGCCGACTGTCTTTTCTACTCTATGTAAAGGAGACATATGGCTGCTTGTGTCTCTAATACGCTTATTATACTACAGTTTCTACACTCATAGCCTCACAATAAGATTTTCTGTTGTGTCGTGAGGGCCATCGACGTACACAAACCTATGCCTTATAATTATGATGTTGATTATAAATGTGTGGCAGCGCTTAACACTACCGGTTTAACAGAAATAGGTGAATCCACAAAGTTCGGCTATCTACAAGTTTATCGAAAGACACGCTAGCCTTTTGCCAAATTCTTTCTGGGAACGCACCAGAGTAAACTTACACGCTTTCTACACTCATAGCCCCACAGGAGGATTTTCTCCTGTGTCGTGGGTACCATGGACACACACAAGACGAATAAACAAACACCTAGACCCAGAACAAGAATCTAAACTCATCATTCAGATACCTGTCTGGCCGGGAATCGAACCCGGAACCCCTTGCGCGTCAGACCGGTAAGGTAACCGTTGCGCCACGCGGGTCGTCAACACGAACGTGTTAATCGGCATTTTTACCGGTATTTCAATTTATCACAACTAGTCACACGTCGCAACGGTCGAAATTCGACCGTAATTTAACTCAAAAACTAAACTTAATATTGTTGCAAAGTAGCAAATTTCACAAATTCAATTAAATTTTATTAATTTTCATGTTATTTTAAACACACCCGTTAAAGGTAAAAAGAGGTTTAATTAACCCAGCTGCATTTAAAAGTAATAGCGGGTATTTTGACAAAGACATCTGACACTTTTGACGTTATGTGTTTTTGAAGTAAGACATTGAATGTTTTATTTCGTTTATTATATGTTTGCGTTAAATGCATGGTAGTGTGTGTTATGTATTTTTAGTTGATTTTATGTATATTAAATGCATTATTTAAAAAAATATTTGCATTGCGCAATTCTTCTCTACATCAACTATAACCGAGCGTAATTCCATACTCCTCCGCCTGCGGCAAGTATGTTGAAAACTGATCACAAGTTTTTGCTTCACGTAATGATATATAGATTGTGTATTTTTACATTATTATAAACTGTGGGGTTCTGACGCCCGATCTTTCTTCAAGCACCTTTCGCAAAGGCTTATCGAGTGCACCAATGACCAAAGGGCTGGCTCTTACCTCGGGCAAAGGATTAGTATTGCCATCCAACGAGGCAGTGTCGCCAGCGTTTTAGATACGCTTCCCAAAGTCAATAATTTAGATGAAGTTTTTTTTATATAATGTTTTTTTTTCTTTTTAATAAAGGTTGTTATATTTATTTATATGGTGTAAATCTATATTTTAGTTTAAGTTAGTTTATATTTTACTTTAATATAAAATATGTTATTTAATATATTAGAATTGAATTAATAAATATTTATGAATTATAAACTTCATTATTTCCGTAGCTAAGTATTATCGTTGTTTACCAGTAAAAGCATTGCAGAAGGGTCTCTTCTTAGGCGCGAGAATAATGTCATCACTCAATCGAGAGTCGAAGTTTCTTGGGATCTGTAAACAAGAAAAAACTTAGTACAATGTAGTAAAAACTACCTTTTTCTCATAAAAATAGCAAACGAGCAGTCAACCTGATGTTAAGTGGTCACTTATCCCTGTAGTTCAGAATCAGGTAGACAGATCAGAGGGCTACGGTATCCCCTGCCTGTCGTAAGAGGCGACTAAAAGGGGCTTCCGGGGTTGCCGGGTAAGAGTGGGAGCTCGATCCGTCCTGCCAAGCGAATCTGTGTAGTACGACGGCATGTGTGGCCACATGCTATCATAAACACCAGGGAGGCGCACTGAGCACAATGTTCACTGGGAAGAGCCCGAATAGGGCATCGCGCTCGGAGGACACCGGCAGCGGTCCGTTGGAGATCCCGGTGTCCTCCACACAGTGCCGAGGAAGGCCACCGGGGGGAGTTTTAGTTCCGTAAAAATCCCACATAACTCGGCGTTGCTCCCACGGCGTCGGGTACCTTTCGAATGTTTCCCCTTCGATATCAAAAAAAAAGTGGTCACTGCCTCCCATGGACATCTGTAAGCAACTTCATATATATGTTGAGATTTTTGTATTTATTTCATTATTCTTGGGCATTACCTGTCATTGTAAAATATCTACCATTTTGTAATCTATGATCGAATTGCAATATAACGTTAAATTAAAAGTTGTACGCAGTACGTAGTGCGAATTTATTAAATAAGTCAAAAGTTTTTAAATATAAAATACTTACAGTGGCCGAGTAGCAGCATCCCAACAGCAACGCAACTAAAAGAAGTAAGGAGACGCGGCAAACAGTCGACATGGCGGCAAATATGACAGCTGTTTCAAAATGGCGGATCTGCAAAGAAAACGTCATATTAATTCTGTCTTCATAGAAAAACGGGTACACATATGTCAGATTTTTGATGTATTGATTTAATCGACTATTTGACGACCCGCGTGGCGCAGCGGTTACCATACCGGTCTGACGCGCAATGGGTCTCGGGTTCGATTCCCGGCCAGACGGGTTTCTGAATGATGAGTTTAGATTCTGTTCTGGGTCTGGGTGTTTGAGTATTCGTCTCTGTGTGTATCCATGGCACCCACGACACAGGAGAAAATCCTACTGTGGGGCTATGAGTGTAGATAGCGTTTTTTTTTTTAATCTATCAATTTTTTTTGATAAAACCGGTTAAATGTGAGTCGGACTCGCGTACGAAAGGTTCCGTAAAAACGACAAAAAAAAACACGTTTGAATGGAAGCCCCCCTTAAACATTTATTTTATTCTGTTTTTAGTATTTATTCAAATTCAAATTCAAATTCACTTTATTTGCCAGAACATAGTGTAGTACATAGGTCTTAAATTTAGCATTATATTTTCATATGTTCTACCTAATAAGGTGTGCAAATTACAACTATATTAAATATTTGATAATAGAATTACAACAACTATGTCATATAAATACACATAATTACATCAATAAATGTCAATGTCAATAGTATAAGTACTTCATTATTATTATTATTATATTAATACGTGAAGCAAAAATTTGTGACGGATTTTTAAGTAATATGCCGCGGACGGATTAGTATGAAATTTTGCACGGTTATAGTGGACGTAGAGAAGGAGTGCAGAATGTTAATATTTTTTTCAAATAATGCATTTTTCATACATAAAATCAACTAAAAACACATTACACACACTGCCTTGCATTTGTCACAAACACATATGTACTTAGTAAATGAAATAGAACATTCAATGTCTTACTATGAAAAGACACAACGTCAAGAATGTCAGATGACATTTGATTTTTAATTTAAATTACGGTCGAATTTCGGCCGATGCGACGGGCGAGTTGTTTCTATTATTCTTTGTCAATATTCCAAATTAAAATAAAAGGAAACTTAGTCAAATTCACTATTAAAATAATCACTTAGGCTATAGAAATTCCAATTGATGAGCCAAACTTGTAATTTTCTTTTAAATGTATTATATGGTAATTCTTTAAAAATGTTAGGCAATTTATTATAAATTTGAATTACAGACATAGGAGCGTTTCTTTTTATTATTTGTAACCTACAGCTTGGAGTATACAGTTTATTGTTATAGCGTCCAAAATACATCTATGAAAATTTCAACTGTTTACCTATCATGGCTCATGAAACAGCCTGTTGACAGACAGACAGACAAACAACGTCTTAGCAATAGATCCCCATTACTCTTTGTGTCTGGAGCAGTGATAGCCTAATGGTTAAAACTTGCCCTCTCGATCGGGAGGTCCGAGGTTCAAACCCAGGCACGCACCACTGATTTATGTGCGTATTATACTTTAATTATCACTGCTTTTCGGTGAAGGAAAACATCGTGAGGAAACCTACACACCCGAGAGTACTTAAAAAAAAAATCTCGGAGGTGTGTGAAGTCCACCAATTCGCACTTGGCCAGCGCGGTGGACTATGGCCTAAACTCTCATTCTGAGAGAAGACCCGTGCCCAGCAGTAGGCCAATAATGGGTTGACGACTCTTTGTGTAGGAACCATTAAACTTTTGACATTTCGGACGTAAGATCGAAGTATTTACAAAACAAGTTAAAATAGTTAAATACAATTAAGCCGGTAATTTTCGTTGATACCCAGTTTACCGTAGTTACCTTAAACTCGGTAACAATGTTATCACTAACTTTGTGCTGACAAGTTAAACTCTAGAACATTAACTGTGTTTAGGCTTCTTGGAAAGTTTAAATAAGTATAAATTGGTATATATTTGTTAGTTTGGACTAGTGATGCTAGAAATATTCGCATGTTTTAGTAACACCGTAAAAAAAACTTGCGGCACTCGGGTACCGCGGTAAAGCTATTGCCTAGCATTTTTTATCAATTTATACAATGATAATTATTTATTTACGCAGTGTTTTTTTCTTTGATACTATATACTTTCTCACAAACAGCTGCTCACATATTCGTCCTATTTCCGAGCAGCTCATCTCGAGCGAGCTTCGTACTGTCGTACCATATACATACATGTCAAGCGAACGCTAGGCCGGGCTACATGGTAGGCGGATTGGGAGGTGTTAGGTTTTTTTCGTTACGGAATTTCTTGATTCGGTCGCGGAGCTCAAAGCCCGCGATAAAGGCTGTGCAATAGCTTAAAAGGCCGTAAGAAAGGTATAGAACTAAGTGCTAGTAAAAATGTAAAAATAAGATAGTAAAAAAATGTATACAGAGAAAAAAAACAAACTCGCTGAGTTTCTTGCCGAATCCTCAGTTGAGATAGTGTTACGATTCGGTGGTGGAGTCAGAAAAGATTGTAACTGACAATTTGTAAGTGCCCCCGTAGGCCTATACAAAATTATGACGTTTAATTTAATTTCACCGGTCGAATCATACTCAATTTATTTTAAACTAGTTGACCCGGCGAACTTCGTTCCGCCTAAAAGTCAAAAATCAAAAATTATCAGTGTTTCTCTACTATTATACATGTATATGTACAATAGTAGAGAAACACACAACTGACTACAAACTTTCCTGTCGAATTACTCTATCTATTAAAAAAACTGCATTAAAATCCGTAGCGTAGTTTTAAAGATCTAAGCATACATAGGGACAGACAGCGAGAAGTGATTGTTTTATACTATGTAGTGAGATGCAAGCTTGCTCTTTCCCCATCAACTCATTACTGTCCCACTGCTGGGCACGGGTCTTCTCTCAGAATGAGAGAGTTTAGGCCATAGTCCAACGCGCTGGCCAAGTGCGAATTGGTGGACTTCACACACCTCCGAGAACTTTTTATTTTAAAGAACTCTCGGGTGCGTATGTTTCCTCACGATGTTTTCCTTCACCGAAAAGCAGTGATAATTAATTTATAATACGCACATAAACCAGTGGTGCGTGCCTGGGTTTGAACCTCGGACCTCCCGATCGAGAGGGCAAGTTTCAACCATTAGGCTATCTGCTCAAGCTTGCTCTTTACTGCTTTTAAATCACAAAAAACCCGCTAACTTCAGTTCTTGAATGAGATCTTTTGTTCATAAATTCTTGTTAAAAATATTTCTCTAAATTGTAAAAATGTTCCTTAATACCTTCGTATTTGTTTAATAACTCCATTCTTATGCTTAAAAGGTACAATTTAGAAGTAAAATGTTATCTTTTCTTCAAGAACAATGAAATCCTAAATTGTTTTTAATACAGCGATGTTTTCTTTAAAATCCTATCAACGGAGATAATGTGAGATTGTTATGAAGAATATTTTTCTACATTATATTTGATACTGTGTATACTAGATTATTATCTGGTTTTGTCCGCTATGAACACGTTACGTCGTCAACCCATTACTGGCCCACTGCTGGGCATGGGTCTTCTCTCAGAATGAGAGTTGAGGCATAATCCACCGCGCGGGCCAAGTGCGAATTGGTGGACTTCACACACCTTTTAAGCTTTTGCATAGCTTTAATCGCGGGCTTTGAGCGCGGCGACCGAATCAAGAAATTCCGTTACGAAAAAAACCTAACATACCCCACTCCGCTTACCATGTAGCGCGACCGAGCGTTCGCTTAACGTGTATGTATATGGTACGACAGTACGAAGCTCGCACGGATCGAGACGAGCTGCTCGGAAATCGGGCGAATATGTAAGCAGCAGTTTGTGAGAAAGCATCAAAAAAAAAAACTTAAATTAATATCAAAGAAAAAAATACTGCATAAATAAAGTATTATAGTTGCATAAATAAAAAATAATTCTAATACGCACATAAATTAGTGGTGCGTGCCTAGGTTTGAACCTCGGACCTCCCGATTGCTGCCTCCTGACTGCACACGTTTACTATAGTAATAAGTATCCCATATGTTGATCTTGAGTTGTGATAGCCACTCACATTGATGTTGAGCAGTGATAGCCTAATGGTTGAAACTTGCCCTCTCGATCGGGAGGTCCGAGGTTCAAACCCAGGCACGCACCACTGATTCACGTGCGTATTGTAAATTAATTATCACTGCTTTTCGGTGAAGGAAAACATCGTGAGGAAACCTACACACCCGTGAGTTCTTTAAAAAAAAAAGTTCTCGGAAGTGTGTCAAGTCCACCAATTCGCACTTGGCCAGCGCGGTGGACTATGGCCTAAACTCTCTCATACTGAGAGAAGACCCGTGCCCAGCAGTGGGACAGTAATGGGTTGACGACATGTTGATCTAGTTCATTAATTATGTGTGTATTAAAATTTAGCAAAATTCGACCGTTAGTTTCTGTGTTTAAGAGTAACAAACATAGTCGTACATCGTCGCACACTTTCGCATTGATATTAGGTTTTTTTATACAATTGAAGTAGCAAACGAGTATGCAGACCACCTAATGGTAAGTGGTCACTGCCGTGTGGACATCTGTAAACAATTTCATATAGAATATGAATTTTATCTCAAGTTGATCACAATGTGTTGCTACTCCTTAGGACTAAGATAGTCGCTTATATAAAAGTGCTGGCAACCACATCCTTCCTTCGAAAAGCAAGAACTGCTTCACGCTAGAAATAGGTGTGGCGGTACCTCCCGGTCGAACTACACTGGTTCTACCATTTTGTTTGTTCTCGAGAACCTTCAAAAGGTACCCGACGCCGTGGGAGCGACGCAGGGTTATGTGGGATTTTTACCGCAAAAAACCCCCCCCGGTGGCCGTCCTCAGCGCTACAGAGAGGACTCTGGGATCTCGAAACGACCGCAACCGGAATCCTCTGAACGCGTTGTCCCATCGGGCTCCTCCCAGATGGGCGGCTGGGCCCACCGTTCCGTCTAGTCTTCACGACAGTATGCAACCACAACCACACATACCGCCGTCCTTCCCGGGATCGCATGACCGAACGGTTCAAGCTCCCACTCTAGCCGCCTGGCACCCAAGAAGCCCCTTTTAGTCGCCTCTTACGACAGGCAGGGGATGCCGTAGCCCTATTCTGATCCCGGAACTACAGGGACGTGGTTCTATCATCTGGCAATAACATTTCGTTTGTCATTACTCAGAAGTGAAGTAGTTCCCAAACTACATTACATTTATGGGTCCCATTGTAACACCCATAATTGTATTATCATCATGATTGCCCAAATATACTAAGGGTGTGACTTGTTTACGACCTATTTGTTTGCTGGCAATGTTTCTTGTATTATGGATTGTATAAAAATATGCCTGTGTTCACATCTTCAAATGTGTGAAACAAATCTATACTATCTATACTAATATAAAAAGCTGAGGAGTTTGTTTGTTTGTTTGAACGCGCTAATCTCAGGAAGTACTGATTCGAATTTAAAAATTCTTTTTGTATTGAATAGACCATTTATCGAGGAAGGCTTTAGGCATATAACATCACGCTGCAACTATTACGAGCGAAGAAATAATGGAAAATGTGAAAAAAACGGGGAAAATTTTTCATCCTTGAGGGCTTGCGTTGAGTGCCACGCGGACGAAGTCGCGGGCACATCTAGTAATATAATAAAGAGGAAAATGTTGTATTTTTGTATGTTTGTCATGAATTAACTTAAAAACTACTAAACCGATTTTAAAAATTCTTTTACCATTAGGCTGCTACATTATCCCTGAGAAACATAGGCTATTTTTATTACTAGACTATATAAGGCATCTTTGCTAAAACTTGAGTAATGTGATTCAAAGTGTCACAATTTTTTTTCATTGCATACACTGCGATACCTATTGGTAATATAATAGAACTTGTCAATATCTACGATAGACTTGGACGCTGCCGCACAATGATCAGTGTACCCTTACGCAAAACAGTCGTCGCAAAAATTTTTGGGACTACTATCGGAATAGCATCAATACCCTGCTGACTATGACTATTGACAAAATCACCATTATGGATGGGGGGAGAGACATGTCCAGGAGTGGTTCTCAAATGTATAATGGTTGGATAGATTACATTATAGTCTGCGCGAATGAAGTCGCGTCGATTCTGCTAGTAATATAATAAAATGAGAAACATACATAAAATAGATACAACTCAAGCTATTCGTAATATAAAGCGTAAGAAATGAATTGTGTATGTTTTTGTATAGGCCTACGGGGGCACTTACAAATTGTCAGTTACATTTTTTTTACACTACCACCGGATCGGAACACGACCTGAGAAGATCCGGCAAGAAACTCAGCGGGTTTGTCTTTTTTGCTGTCATATTTAACGAAGTGATAGCGTGTCGTGTGACGTCAGGAAGGCCAGGAGTCTTCGTAATTGTCAATTCTTGAAGATTTCAAGTAAAACACAGAAGTTATTGTTCTTCGATTTATTCACACTTGAGGAGGCCCGATCGCTTCGACGGTTGAACAAGAATCTTTTTCTACCGGCGTTCGCTCGCCTTTTTGTAACAATGTTTGGTGAGGTGACAATAATAAATTTATAGAGGGTAAACTAATTACAATTCTAAAAATCACTAAATATTGCTAATTTAATGAACAAACCATTTTTGATCTGTAAACTAACAAAAATAATTATTTTCGGCGACGTGTTTTTCATAAATACGCGGTGTCGCGCCGACATATTTTTTTTACATATAATAACAATCATATTTTTATATATTAAAATATAACCACCCATTTCTAGACGTCAGATATTGATCGAACAACGCTAGACTAAATGATTGCTAACTTAAAAAGTGCGACGATTTTGCGAGATGGACCCCCGTCGCTCACAGAGGGAGGCAGCTGTATGAGGAATATGAAAGATTATATAGAAACTAGGTCTTTACCCCGGAATTACTTGCCTTAGACTCGTGTGGATAAATATTACTTCATAACGTCGGTAAATTATTAAAACAAAACTATAAATCGACTTCAACCCATTATTGTCCCACTGCTGGGCGCGGGTTATTTATTTATTTAAGGTTCACCAACACGAGATACATCATAATTGCTTAATTTATAGTACACTAAATATCGTTCAATCATGTTCTTGCAATTACAGGTGAACACAGCTTACATATTTATTTTCACAAAAATATAACTTCATAACATTGGTAAATTATTAGAACAAAACTATAAATGCACGTCAACCCATTATTGTCCCACTGCTGGGCTGTCTTCTCGCAGAATGAGTTTTAGGCCACAGTCCACCACGCTGGCCAAGTGCGAATTGGCAGACTTTAAAGAACTCTCGGGTGTGCAGGTTTCCTTACGATATTTCCCTTTACCGAAAAGCAGTGATAATTAATTTCTAATACGCACATAAATCAGTGGCCTGGTTTGAACCTCGGACTTCCCGATCAAGAGGGCAAGTTTCTAGAAAACTATGAATAATGAATATAATATGAATATAAATAATGATTGATTGCTTTCAGTTGAAGCTGATTGTTTTTAAGTAGATTTTTCTTTTATGTCATGGAACAGTTTTTTTTTTATTTGACTGAAGTAGCAAATTCAGCAGAATTATGATGATGATAATATTTGAATAAATAGCATGCAGTCCACCTGATGGTAAGTGGTCACTGCCGCCCATGGACAACTGTAATCAATTATATACAGAACATGGGTTCCATCTGATGTCAATCACAGATGCGTTGCTACTCCCGAGGACTATGATGGTCGCCTCATGTGAAAGTGTGCCAGCAACCACACCCTTCCATCGAAACGCAAGAAATGCTTCACGGTAGAAATAGGTGTGGCGGTGGTACTTCCCCGGTCGAACTACACTGGTTCTACCACCTTGAACACATACAGTATATAGGTAAACTACTTTTTATCATAAAATTCCCACGTCGAGATTTGCGCAGGAAAAACTTTGCGATACACTGATTTGAACGGGCGAAGCCGCGGCTACAGCTAGTCTCACATAAAAGTGAACCGGCAACCACACCCTTCTTTTAATACGCAAGAACTGCTTAAGCTAGATACAGGTGTGGCGGTGGTACCATCCCAAATAAACTAAATACCACCTTTAATTTTGCATTTTGGAAACTGGTTTACGTAGTTATTAAAGCTAGTCACAATTAATCGGTCGAAATTCGACCGTAAATTCAAAATTCAAAAAGTAAACTTTATATGTCCAAAGTAGTGCCAATATTTCTTAAATGTTTTTCAAATGTAATTTTAAACGCACCCGTTAAATATAAAAAAAAAGGTTTCATTAGCTAAGCCGAATTTAAAAGCAATACTTTCATTACCATGTAAAAAACATGATTGTAATTATATAAAAAAAAATGGATATAAATAAGAAAAAAGACAAACCCTCTGAGTTTGTTGCCGGTTCTTCTCAGTTGAGATCGTGTTCCGACCCGGTGGTAGTGTAAGAAAAAAATGTAACTGACAATTTGTAAGTACCCCCGTAGGCCTATACAAAATAAAGACATTTCATTTCATTTCATTTCAAATAGCGGGTATTTTGACAAACACAGTGACATTTCTGGCGTTATCTGTTTTCATAGTAAGACATTGAATGTTCTATTTCGTTTACTATGTATGTAGTTGTGACAAATGCACGGTAGTGTGTGTAATGTGTTTTAGTTGACTTTATGTATGATATATGCATTATTTGAAAAAAACATTAACATTCTGCACTCCTCTACGTCCACTATAACCGTGTAAAGTTTCATACTAATCCGTCCGCGGCATATTACTTAAAAATGCGTCACAAGTTTTTGCTTCACGTATTAATATAATTATGACGTAACATTTATGTTTAACATAACACGAAATCGTCACTTTCCAATTCGCTAAATGACTATATTGAGTCTCTTTCGGTCTCGGTAAGATATCTCTTAATGCAATATCTAAGAATAATGTTGTATATTTTTCATTCTGTTTAAAACAAAAGATATGAAACCTATTACCCATTGTTTAATAAAAGAAAACATTATCTTAATACAAGATAGATGGCCTTGCCTTTGAAAGTTATTGTAAGTTATAAAAAGAAGACAAACGCGCTGAGTTTTTTGCAGGATCTTCTCAGTTAAAGTTGTGTTCCCATCCGTTGGTAGTGTAAGAAAGAAATTGACATTTAGGAAGTGCCCCCGTAGGCCTATACAAAATAAAGACATGGTTGACGGCCAACTTCCACATGAGGCGACCATCATAGTCCTTGGGAGTAGCAACGCATCTGTGATTGACTTTTTCGTTACGGAATTTCTTGATTCGGTCGCTGCGCTCAAAGCCCGCGATAAAAGCTATTCAATGGCTTAAAAACAAACCGGCTAAGTGCGAGTCTGTATACTGTACGCTGTAACGCTGTAAACTGAGTAAAGTGAGCGCAAACTAGCAATCTTGGACACTCCCGATTCAAATATATGGCAGGGCGTACTAAACCAATACGTTGCATTTTTTTATACTTAAACCTAACGATAAGGCAGACGGCCTACCTGATGGAAAGTAGTCACCGTCGCCTATGGACACTTGCAACACCAGCCGAGTTGCCAATCGCCGGCTTTAAAGGAGAGCTCTTTTCGCACCTTTTTTGAAGAGCACCATGTCATAACGCCCCGGGAATACCTCAGGAGAAAGCTCGTTCCACATCTTGCACGTCCGAATCGAGCGCGCATACCGAACCGTGGAAGACCGCCACGGGTCCAGTTGATGTGGATGGAACTTCATCTCTCGGCGAGTGGTGCGGTGAAGGAAAAGTGACGTAGGCACCAGGTCAAAAAGTTCCTAGGAGCACTCACCATTGTAAAGCCGGTAGAACACGCAGAGAGAGCCTATGTACCTCCGTAGACTAAAGAGTTTAGTACGCCAATTTAGTACGCCGCTAAGTTTGCCTACTAGGGACCACAGCCTTAGTAAGAAAATACTCGTAGAAAGGTCGCTACGAAGCTACGAAGTGCTACGTAGCTACGACATTTTGATTTTTATGTTTTTGAAGTGAAACTTCTTTAGAATCGTTGTGATTTCAAACCTGATGCAACGGAAAAAACGACAGGTAAGAGACACAAATACAAAAATGTGTAGAATGAAGCCGGTAAAGAATGAGACAGAAATATACACACGTCCCCACTCCCGTCTTCTAAGCATAGTCGCCTGTAATTAGTGAGCCAAAGCGAGAGAGCACACTGTTTAATACTTGCTTGTATTTGAGCATTTAACGTGTGTTAGAATATGTGAAAAGTACGTGAGCTAATACCATTCTTTTCTCGATTTACTGAAGTTTCACTTCTATCGTGTGTGAATCGCACACACATCTTTTTTTTCTTTTTTAACTGACTGAAGTAGCAAACGAGTATGCAGTCCACCTGATGGTAAGTGGTCACTGCCGCCCTGCGACATCTGTAATCAACATCATACAGAACATGGGTTCCATCTGAAGTCAATCACAGATGCGTTGCTACTCCCGAGGACTATGTTGGTCGCCTCATGTGAAAGTGTGCCGGCAACCACACCCTTCTATCGAAACGCAAGAAATGCTTCACACTAGAAATAGGTGTGGCGGTGGTACTTCTCCGATCGAACTACGCTGGTTCTACCACCTTGAAAAATTATTCAGATTATTTTATTTTTTCAGAGAGAAATTATTTTTTTAATGTCAACTAAATTGAGACAAATTAATGATGCCTGCAAATGATTTGAACATTGGAACGTAGATTCAAAGCATTTCAATATCTCGACGGACCCCTAGAACAAAATCGTATATGAAAAATTACCAATTTACAGTATGAAGCTTAGAAGTTTTGTGGACTTACAAACATTGATTACTTACGCCAAGAGAGACGATCTATGGAAAATCTTTGTAACATCTATTTAGGAACTTATTAAATAAGTTCATAAATAACTGTTACAATCACCTATCTATACTAATATTATATAGCTGAAGAGTTTGTTTGTTTGTTTGTTTGAACGCGGTAATCTCAGGACCTACTGGTTGGAATTGAAAAAATATTTTTATGTTTAATAGTCCATTTATCGAGGAAGGCTTTAGGCTATATAACATCACGCTGCAACTATTAGGAGCGAAGAAATCATGGAAAATGTGAAAAAAACAAGGAAAATTATTCATCCTTGAGGGCTTTCGTTGCGTGCGCTGCGAAAACGGTTCAGGATACCAAAAATATATGTATGAAAGGAATATTCCTCTTCAATGACTATGTATATGTCATGTATTTTTTAAGCGCGGGCGAAGCTGCGGGTTTCAGCTAGTAATCCATAAAGCTTCATACGGTAAATTGGTAATTTTTCATACCATTTTGTTCTAGGGGCCCGTCGAACTGATATCTGGTTGATATACGTACAACTTGCAATCCTATCGTTTCATTTATACTTTATCTCATGCGTACCATAAAATCACGGGGCACTCATATGTACACTAGTTGAACCAGCAAACTTCTTTCCGCCTTAACTAGTTTTCAAGCGCCAATGACAGTGTTTTTTTATTTAACTTTGAAGTGTTATTGAAGTCGATTTTCTGGAAAGAAAATTGTCGAATAGGCACTTTGTACTTTTGCGAATATGTTTTTAAGCTATTGCATAGCTTCTATCGAGGGCCTTGAGTGCGGGTACCGAATCCAGAAATTCCGTAACGAAAAAAAAAAGAGTTGTGTCACAATGATTTTTGTATAGAAAAATTAACTAAAATATTTTAGGTATTTTAGCCAATTTCCTGAAAAAATCCCTTTGGAGTTAATTTTCTTAAATTAATAAGTACCTAACTTTACTTCCATTTTACATGTGACAGATATATTCACCATTATGTTTGGAACAGGGATGTGATCTGAGGTCGACTAATCAAAGAATCGATTAATTAAGGTTATAAAATCGATTTACTGATTTATTTTTTATTTATTTAATAAAAGAAAAAAAATGTTTTCTTATTGAACCACGCTCAAAAAGTGTAACTTGAATTAATATCAAAGAAAAAGAAATACTGCATGCTACAAATGCTATGCAATAGCTTTACCGCGGCAGTCCCCGAGTGCCACACGTCTTTTTTTTTAATTTTATAATTTATTCTATCTATCTATCTTTTTTATAATTTTATGCGCTAATTGGTTTTCTCTAACGACATCTGTCAAAAGATTCCCGATTTTTTTCCCATTTTGAAAAAAAAAATTAGCAAAAATTAGACTTCAGCCCGTTATTACAATTAATTTTTAATTCGTATTTCAATAAATTAATCGTTTATTTATTTTAACTTTTCTAGGACTTTCTTGCAAGAAGTTAAACTTTCTATAAGTCTTCCAAATGGGTTAAATTTACGGAGGTAAGTTAAAGATAAATGGGGGTTTCAAATTGATTTATTTGCACTAAAATTTCAGGTTTAGGCTCCATTCGAGCTTTAAGGGATTCATTGTATTTTTCGACTGCGTTGTAGTAGAGTGACGTTTGTCTTTTTTTATCAGATTGAAACAAACGAGCATGCAGTCCACCTGATGGTAAGTGGTCACTGCCGTATGGACGTCTGTAAGCAACTTCAAACGTCAATCGCAGATGCGTTGCTACTCTGGAGGACTAAGATGATCGCCTCATAACAAAGTATGCCGCCAACCACATCCTTCCATCGTAACGCAAGAAATGCTTCACGCTAGAGATCGGCTTGGCGGTGGTACTTTCCCGGTTGAAATACACTGACTCTACCACCTGTCAAACGATAATTTTCTAACGTTGTTTACCAGGTGGTAGAACCAGTGTAGTTCGACCGGGGAGATACCACCGCCACCACTTATTAGCGTGAAGCAGTTCTTGCGAGTTGGAAGGATATGGTTACCCGCACACTTTTACACGAGGCCACCATCTTGGTCCTCAGGAATAGCAACGCATTTGTGATTGACTTTGGATAGAACCTATGTCCTATATGAGGTGCTTACTGATGACCATGGGTAGCTGTGATAACTTACCATCAGGTGGACTGCATGCATAGATAAAATCATTCGCATGAAGAACATTACCCTGTATTGTAGTCGGATAAAAAGGTCTAACTGAATAATACTTAATAACTTTTGCCCCTAGGGGTTTAAGTTATATAATTACAGGATCCTATGTCCTATATGAGGTGCTTACCGTTGACCATGGGTAGCTGTCATCACTTACCATCAGGTGGATTGCATGCATAAATAGAAATATAAATTCGCTCAAAAAACTTTCTTTCTAATGCAGTCGGATAAAAGTGTCTGAATATGTACTCAATAACTTTTGCCCCCTAGGGGTCTAAGTTACATAATTTACAGGAACAAATAACCACTACGTCCTAAACTTAGTTCGCAAAGGCCTACGTTATAAGTCTCCGAAACTTTGTAACTGACTTGAATATTCATATAGAAAACTATTGAAAATTTTCGGTAATATTTTTACAGTATGTATTTCTTTTTGGCACACTCAATAGCTTTTACGGTTTTATGTTATAAGCATATGTAAGGTTTTGGTGGATTAGATAAAAATAAAAAAATAGTAACGTAAAAGTTGTAAAATACACATTTTTCTAATATTTTTTTTGCTGCTTAAATTTGGTCTCAATAATGGCATGAAAAAATATCCCCCTTTAGCCGAACTCACGAATCGACTCAGTGTCCAAATGACATACACTTGCACACTGAGTCGATTCCAATATGTCAGTTTCCTGTAGTTCCGGGATCAGAATAGGGCTACGGCATCCCCTGCCTGTCGTAAGAGGCGACTAAAAGGGGCTTCCGGGGTTTCAGACGGCTAGTGTGGGAGCTCGAACCGTTCGGTCAGGCAATCCCGGGAAGGACGGCGGTATGTGTAGTCGCGAGCGCTCATAAAGACTAGACGGAGCGGTGGACCCAGCCGCCCATCTGAGAGGAGCCCTATGGGGCAACACGCTCAGAGGATTCCGGTTGCGGTCGGTCCAAGGTCTCGGATTCATCTTTATAGCACCAAGGACGGCCACCGGGGTGGTTTTAGTGCGGTCTGTATAAATAAATTTATAATACATGTATATTATAGTAAAGAAACACTGATAATTTTAGATTTTTGACTTTTAGGCGTAACGAAGTCACCTGGTTCAATATAAAAGAAATACTATTCTAAAAGATATTAAAAGGTTACGGAACCCGCCGAGCGCGCTTGACTCACACTTGAATTATTAAAAATGTTTTCATGTCATATGTTATGTCGTGCAATGCATGTTAAATGTGACGTCATTTAACATCCAATGTGGCGGATGCAGAAATATTTTTACATTTAAAGCATTTATTAAGATCAAGCTTAGTCGTAAAGCATATTACAAAATTTCTGATTATGTAGATGATAAAACAGCTTGGGACTGATTTTCAAAACTTTAAATGGCTCTCCTGTAAAATTAGGTCTATTCGAGTTGCGGCCCTTTTGTTTTGAAGTAGCGATATGTAAAAAAAACATGCGTGCGTACAAAGTACACATGTCAGACCCACTGAGTTTCTTGCCGGATCTTTTCAGTTGAGGTCGTGTTCCGATCCGGTGGTAGTGTGAAAAAAAAATATATATGTAACTGACAATTTGTAAGCGCCCCCGAAGGCCTATGCAAAATAAAGCCATTTCATCTTAAACGACAATTTTGAAAATGGAAGAAATTATTACGTTGCATAAAACAGGTACCCTTCTTTTTTTCATCCCTTCATTTTCTTTACCAAAATAAGTAAGTACAAAGTATGTCACATAGAAAACTTACACCTAATATTTTTAAGCTATTGTATTGTATAGCGTTATCGCGGGCTTTAAGCGCGGCGACCGAATCAAGAAATTCCGTAACGAGAAAACCTAACACACCCTACTCCGTCTACTATAGCACAGCCGAGCCGAACGCTCGCTTAACGTGCATGTATATGGTACGACAGTACGAAGTTCGCACGGATCGAGACGAGCTGCTCGGAAATCGGACGGCATACATAATAAGTTGGATAAAAAATGCTATGCAATAGCTTTACCGTGGCAGTCCCCAAGCGCCGCACGTTTTTTTACATATTTTAACATTTTAGCTGACCCTACCTATAGTCAAACTGTAACTTATTTCTATAAAGCGAAAGTTGTTTAATAAGTACTAATTGTAACGTAAAAAGTACTTCACGTAAAAAATACACCAAAAAAGTTTTTTAAACATTTCTGTGCACCCTACCTCAAAAAGCTTAACATTTTTTTTAAAACCCCTATTTTTATATTTTTGTACACCCTACGTATAGTCAAAAAGCGTGAAATTTATTGAATCTATTTTAATATTTTTGTGGACCCTACTCATAGTCACAAGCATAGAATATAGGAAAAGATATACCTACCTGGAATCACATAGAAAAAATAGATCAAAAAATATTTTTGAACATTTTTGTTGACCCCACTTATAGTCAAAACACGTGTAATTTTTTTATTCCTTAAATATACCCGCTTACTTTTATAACTTTAATATATAGCTAAATGGACGCTACCTACCTATAGTCAAAGAGCATGACAATTTTTGGTTTCTTTAACATTTTTGCGGACCCTACATAGTCAAAAGCTATAATATAGGAAAGGCTACTTACCTTCCGAAGGCTGGAATCAGAATGCAGCCGTGAGACATACCCTCCGCTTATATAGGGACTTCTTACAATAGAACAGGGGTGGCGTGGAGACGATTTCGACTAAAATATTTTTTTATCTTATTATTTATAGAAAATGCGAAAGTTTTTAGGATATATCTGCAAAAGTATTGGTCAAGTTTTAACAAAAAAAATTACACAGCAAGCGAGTCGTTGTTTGCTTAGTTTAATATAATCAACAAGTAATCAAACTTTAATAAGAATCTTACCTGAGGCCGGTCACGGACGCGTTGCTACCCCTGTGGAGAAAGTTATGATAAATGTCTCCTTACCACTTCCTTCACACTAGAACACGGAAGTATTTTACGTTTTTATTTGTCTTAAATAAATAAGGCATTTTTTTATTCTCGAGGGGGAAACCTTCAAAAGGTACCCGACGCCGTGGGAGCGACGCAGGGTTATGTGGGATATTTACCGCTAAAACCCCTCCGGTGGCCGTCCTCTGTGCTATAAACAGGACTTTGGGATCTCGAAACGACCGCAAGCGGTATCCTCTGAGCGTGTTGCCCCATCGGGCTCCTCCCAAATGGGCGGCTGGGCCCACCGCTCCGTCTAGTCTTTACGACGGTATGCGACCACACATACCGCCGTCCTAAATATGGAAATAATTACCACACTTCATTGGGAGAGACATTGCTTCTAACTATGCACAAAGAAACCAAACCTCTAGCAAACTCAAAATCTAACACTATTTTAACACAACTCCTGCCCTCCTGTTTTAAAACTACCCACCGTGTTTCGAGCTAATAGACCTCTACTGGAACACTGTTTCGGAACTAAGAAACCAATCCCCTAAAAAGTCTAACACGATACCACGACTCCATCCCATCCCTGTTCTGAGACCGCCCGCCGTTCCTGAACGGCCATTCTTCAGGAATCGGTATAGCTTATTACAAGTAAACGGTTCAGTTTACTTAGCTAAGTCTTTAACAACCTTTATCGCATATGAATAAGATGCATAACATTAACTGGAAAGTAGAAATATACTTAACCTAGGCGTTCAAACTAACGAGTTATTAATCACTACATAGTATAAAACAAACCGCTTAACGCTGTATGTCCCTATTATGCTTAATCTTTAAAACTACGCTACTGATTTTAATGCAGTTTTTTTATTAGATAGAGTGTTTCAAGAGGAAGGTTTGTATGTATAATCTAATATATAAAATTCTCGTGTCACAGTTTTTGTTGCCATACTCCTCCGAAACGGCTTGACCGATTTTTACCAAATTTTATATGCTTATTCAGTAGGTCTGAAAATCGACCAACATCTATTTTTCATACCCCTTAAGGGTTGTCCACCCTTAACATTTTTATTTTTTATATGGCAAAACAACGTTTGTCGGGACAGCTAGTACATCTATACTAATTTATACTAATATTATAAAGCTGAAGAGTTTGTTTGTTTGTTTGAACGCGCTAATATCAGGAAGTACTGATTCGAATTGAAAAAATCTTTTTATGTTGAATAGATCATTTATCGAGGAAGGTTTTAGGCTATATAACATCACGCTGCAACTATTAGGAGCGAAGAAATAATGGAAAATGTGTAAAAAACAAGGAAAATTATTCATCCTCGAGGGCTTCCGTTGCGTGCGCTGCGAAAACCGTTCAAGATACCAAAAATATATGTATGAAAACCATTCCACGCGGACGAAGTCGCCAGCACGGCTAGTGTATAATATAGTGGAAAAACACAAATAATTTTAAATTTTTGACTTTTAGGCGGAACGAAGTTTGCCGGGCAACTTGTAATAAATTTAAATTTATTTAATTTTATACTATTTAATACTGTTAATTAGTCTTGGTTTAAAACTCAATTCAACGTAGGAGATAAAATATTTTTGTACCGTATCATGATACTAATATTTTTGCGAAAATAATTTAGCTTTTCAAAGCACAATGGAATGGTGTAATCTTCTTAGCATTTAATATCTCATCTAGATTACAATTTCTTTTACTTTTTATTTTTTTAGTTTTTCAAACGCAAGAGAAATGTTTTTTTTTTTTATCTCACTGAAGTAGCAAAGGAACATGCAGTCCATTTGATGGTAAGTGGTCACTGCCGCCCATGGACATCTCTAAGCAACTTCATACAGAACATGGGTTCTATCTGAAGTCAATCACAGATGCGTTGCTACTCCCGAGGACTATGATGGTCGCCTCATGTGAAAGTGTGCCGGCAACCCACACCCTTCCATCGAAAATGGAAAAATGGAAAAATGGAAATGGTCTTTTTGCTCTATGGATATCTGTAAGAAATAAACTTATAAAACTCATCATTCAGATACCTATCTGGCCGGGAAACGAACCCGGGACCCACTGCGTGTCAGACCGGTATGGTAAAAGATGCGCCACGCGGGTCGTCAAAGTTGTAAGATTCATAAATCATATAGCTTCATAGGTCGTGTCATTTGACGACCCGCGTGGCGGAGCGGTTACCATATTGGTCTGACGTGCAAGGGGTCCCGGGTTTGGTCCCGGCCAGACAGGTGTCTGAATGATGAGTTTAGATTCATGTTCTGGGTCTGGGTGTTTGTGTATTCGTCTTGTGTGTGTCCATGATACTTTTTTTTTTTTGTTCTCGAGGGGGAAACCTTCAAAAGGTACCCGACGCCGTGGGAGTGACGCAGGGTTATGTGGGATTTTTACCGCACTAAAACCCCCCCGGTGGCCGTCCTCGGCGCTATAAAGAGGATTCCGGGTACTCGGCCCGACCGCAACCGGAATCCTCTGAGCGCGTTGCCTTATCGGGCTCCTCCCAGATGGGTGGCTGGGCCCACCGCTCCGTCTAGTCTTTAGCCACATATACCGCCGTGGTTTCCGGGATCGCCTGACCGAACGGTTCGAGCTCCCACTCTAGCCGTCTGCAACCCCGGAAGCCCCTTTTAGTCGCCTGTTACGACAGGCAGGGGATGCCGTAGCCCTATTCTGATCCCGGAACTACAGGGACGTTGTCCAGGAGAAAATCCTAGTGTGGAGCTATGAGTGCAGAAAGCGTGTAAGCATTAAGAATAGGAGTTCTATCTGAAGTCAATCAAATGCATTGCACTACCGAGGTTAATCCTTGAGAGTGTCTTTTATGAAAGTCAGTTACTCATACCCTTCGCAAACACACACATATGTGTGTTTGTTTGGCCGCGTGATTGCCGCAGGGATATTCATATTTGTGCCTCGATCGACTTTTTTATTTAGAAATAGGTGTGTAGGGATTGTACTTTAATGTAATATAGTATTTATATAATAAATAAATATTATTATAGCATCGAAATTTTATATAGAAGACCCATAAATATGAAGAAGTTCAGAACAAAACTAAATTCGATACGAAAACGAAATTCGATAATATTTTTTTGGGATTTATTGTTTTCGGGTCTTCCGAATTTTTGTTTTATAAAACTTCTACAAGAGAAAACGTGTCTCAGACTCATGCTAGATTAACTTAGTCCAACGAAGATCTATCTCGTTAGAGAAAACCATTTTGAAAAGCGCTTTCTATCAATACATTCCCGTTTTTCTGTTTAGGTAAAGTTTATTTTGCGAAAACCGCATATCGTGAGTACCCGACGATATGCAGTTTGAATCTCAGCTTCGCCGTGACCACGATCCATGCAACTGGGTCGAAATATCGGCAAAAAGAATTCGAAAAGGATTCAAAATACGCATATCAAATTCAAATTCAAATTTATTCATTTCCGGATAACGAGGATCCAATTGGTTAGTAACAAATTGACTTATAAACTAAGTACATATAAATAATAAAATACAATAATAATAATAACAAAAGTCAGTCAAAACTGTGCCCATAATAGTATCCACAACCGGAGTCATACCACGAACACTCCAGAATAGTCTAAATGCGCTAGGTATATATTCATACACATACATTCTCCTTCAAAAAGTTGCTATAATTAACACTTGCAGGATAGTAAAAAGTTTTTATCTCTAGATGAGTAAATCGTGTCTTATCATTATTATTCTAGCTTCACATACATCTTTATTAACTAAGCATGAAACCTCCAGTTGTCGTTTGGCCTAAAGCCCGTGGCATCTGAAATTACCCCAAAATATTTGGGAGAAAGGTAATACCTAAAAAATAAATTCATAATAACAACAAAATTTCAATATATCATGTCCCTGCGGGGCACCCTGCGCAGACGACAGCACCGAGCCACTGGCAGCTCCGTCTCAGTCTCAGCCATTGTCCGTGCTAAATGCCTCCAAACAGGTGCATGCACATCCTCACAAACTTCTTTATATATCGTCAGTACCCGATAAGTGTTAAAATGTGTCAAATCTGCGATAATATTAGTCTAACATCATATATGGTAAATCGAACTTTCTATTTCTTAAATCTCAAAACGGTCAGACCTAGAAAGGTTTAAAGCCTAACAGAAACAGATAAAAAAAAATGTGTGCGTGTACTAGCGTACATTCGTAAGAAGTGAAACTTCTTTATGGAGTTATTTTTCAAAAAATAATTTACTATATGCAACTTTACAGAAATTGGTTAAATAAAGTTAAATAAGATAAAGTTTAATAAAAGGCTTTTATTAAACTTTATCTAATAATCTAATCTATAATAATCTATCTAATATCACGCGTGGTAGGGATAAAAAAAAGACGGCGCGTAACAGAAAAAGATGGCGCGTAACGAAAAAATATTACACTAAATTTTTTTCCAACCCCGATAAAGAAGTTTCACTTCAAAAACGTATTTATATATATAGACAGGTTGCGTTCTCATTGTAAAGGAACAGATTAAGCCTAAGTATTCATGGAAGACGTCTAAGCTCATATAATATTAAACATTTCCGTTCCCTGATACCCGCCTTAATGGATAAAGACTTAATGTTCACTAGCTGAACTCCGCAGCTTCGCCCGCGTTAGAAAAATCGATGTATCGATTGTCCCATGGCAATAAGATATTTGCCCCGGATAAAAAGTAGCCTATATGTTAATCCAGAGTGTCAGCTAACTACCTACTAAATTTTATGAAAATCGCTCCAGTCGTTGAGACGTGAAGAAGAAACAAACATACACACTCACAAACTTTCGCCTATTATTAGTATGATTTGGAATGTGAACATGGTTTTTTTATAAGACGAGATAAATACCGTGAGTTAACCCACTTAAATTTTGCAGGTAGAACCAGCGTAGGTTGACCGGAGTACCATCGCCACACTTAGTTCTAGCGTGTAGAAATGTTTGCGTTTCGGTGGAAGGGTGTGGTTGCCGGTTCAATATTATATGAAACAACTATTTTAGTCCTCGGGAGTAGCAACATAATTTTTTTATCTGACTGAAGTAGCAAACGAGCATGCGGTCCCCCTGATGGTAAGTGGTCACAGCCGCTCATGGACATCTGTAATCAACTACATATAGAACATGGGTTCCATCTGCAGTCAATCACAGATTCGTTGCTACTCCCGAGCACTATGATGGTCGCCTCATGTGAAAGTGTGCCGGCAACCACACCCTTCTATCGAAACGCAAGAAATGCTTCACGCTAGAAATAGGTGTGGTGGTGGTACTTCCCCGGTCGAACTACACTGGTTCTACCACCTTGATAATCAAATTTGATTGACGTCAATGACGTTGCTTACTTACATAAATGTCCATGGACGGCAGTGGCCACTTACCATGAGGTTGGCATGCTTGTTCGCTACTACAATCGCTTTCTAACGCTTTCTACACTCATAGCCCCACAGTAGGATTTTCTCCTGTGTCGTGGGTACCATGGACACACACAAAGACAAATACACAAACACCCAGACCCAGAACAAGAATCTAAACTCATCATTCAGACACCTGTCTGACCGGGAATCGGACCCGGGACCCACTGCGTGTTAGATCGGTACGGTAACCGCTGCGCCACGCGGGTCGTCAGTCAATCGATTATAAAAATCCGGTCCGGAATCGATTCTTAAATATTGTACCTTTAAAACTTTACCAAAGATCCCTCTGATCAATTTGGTTAAAAAATTTCTAACCAACACAAGTGAACTTTCCCAGTATTAATCTTATGAGGATTTTTCAAAAAATACCGGAATTTGATCTTTTCAGCTTGAATTTTATCTAGAACTTATCATGAGTTGTAAGAACTCGTTAAAATCTATTCAAAGTTGCTACCTCCGCAAGTTACGGACAAATAACGCAATCAAGGGTAGGATATGTTCTATGGTCAGCTAGATAAGATAGTTTGGCAAAGTGAGATCGGGACACTTATATGAGGCGACCATCATAGTCCTCGGGAGTAGCAACGCGTCTGTGACTGACTTCAGATAGAACTCATGTTCTGTATGAAGTTGATTACAGATGTTCATGGGCGGCAGTGACTACTTACCATCAGGAGGAGCTACTCCCGAGGAATAAGATGCTCGCCTCATATAAAAGTGTACCGGCAACCGCATCCTTCCATCCAAACGCATGAAATGCTTCACGCTAGAAATAGGTGTGGCGGTGGTACTTTTCCGGTCGAATTACACTGATTCTACCACCTTGATGAACCTTGATGAGTTCGACCGGGAAGTTACCACCCCCTCAATTTTTTTCTACCATGAAGCAATTCCGTTCGGTGGAAATGTTTTGTACGAGGCGATTATCTTAATCCACAAGAGTGGCAACGCATCTGCGATTGACTTCAGATGGAACCCATGTACTGTATGTAGTTGATTACAAATGTCCATGGGTGGCAGTGACCATCAGGTGGACTGCATGCTCGTTTGCTACTTCAATCAGATAAAAAAATCTCATGCCAGGCTAGGTGATCATGCCTGGGGAGCGGCCGTGCTCTGACAGTCGTTCGGAACTTGTATGTATGCAGGGTATTGAGAATACTTCGTTAGCGTGTTTCAGATTACTAGTAACGCCATCTCTTGATGAGTTGTGGGAGGTAACATACGATCAAGTGGACTGCATGCTTGTTTGCCACTTCAATCAAAAAATAATCATCGCTCATCGCGTATCGCGTATCGTTTATAGTCAGGCTATCAACGCCTGTGATTAGATCAAGTTTATCTGAAATAGGTTTAACTGACCGCGTAGTTCTATGTTTGTTTTCAAGTACATGTGGGGAGATTCTAAAGTTTTTAGGGCTTTTCTAACTAAATTTGAACTCTGGATATCGGAAAAATACTACGTACGTACTACGGAAAAATAGTACTAGGTTTTAAACATGCAAGTCGATTCTTAAGGACATATTTTTACATGGTACGGGGAGTTGCGTTATGAAGATTGAGAAACAGTGCACTAAACAATACACTTTATTCATTTTCATAAAAATATTACAAAAAATTATTCCAATATATCAAAACACTAGTTAAATCTCGCAGCTTCACCCGCGTTAACTAAAATCGATTGTCCCGTGGGAATAAGATATTTTCACAGTAAAGAGTAGCCTATATCTTAATCCAGAGCATCAGCTAACTCCCTACCAAATTTTATGAAAATCGCTCCAGCCGTTTAGACGTGAAGGAGTAACAAACACACTCACAAACTTTCGCCTTTATAATGTTAGTATGAAGTATGATTGCTATTCTGGTGATATGTTGCAATACTATGACAAATATAGCAATTTTGGCTTATTAAGATAAGCGATATTAAAGGTCAATAGAGTGAAAAATACATCATCACGTTTCAAAGACTTGATCGATTGATCAATGAGCAATTTCATAGTCATTACTTCCCATGTTTAGTAAGAGAAAGCTATAGAGATCAAAAACATCCTAAGAATTTTGACAGAGAAGATGGTTTTAAACTTGCACAAGCGTGGAATCCGGTGGTTAGTTTATGTAAATCACAAATAGTGCAAAGTGTGGTGCATAAGGATATATTTAGTGTTGTGTGTCGTGATAAGGAACCTAAAAAAGAAAACGAACTAGACGTAGGGTAGATAGGTTAATTTACCACTAGTGTTTGTCAACGGTTTCTCCCCGCTACCGCAGTTTGGCCGTGACCACGATACATGCATCTGGGTCGAAATATCGGCAAAAAGAATTCTATAAGAATTCATAAACCGCATATCGTGAGTACCCGTTAAGTATTATAATGTATCAATTCCGCGATAATACTAGTATAAAATCATATACTTACCTACAAGCGAACTAGCTTATTATTAGCGACATAATTATTTAATCCTTAATTTTGAGCGAAACAAGAGACTATCGCGTTTCTTTTATAAGATTGTTATCGCAAATGCGTGCATCTGATGGTAAGTGGTAAGTTTTAAGCTATTGCGTAGCTTTTATCGCGGGCTTGGAGCGCGGCGAACGAATCGAGAAATTCCGTAACGAAAAAACCTAACACCCCCTCATTCCGCATACTATGTAGCACGGCCGAGCGTTTGCTTCACGTGATGTATATGGAACGACAGTACGAAGCTCGCACGGAGCGAGACGAGCTGCTCGGAAATCGGACGAATATGTACGCAGCTGTTTGTGAGAAAGTATAAAGTATCGAAGAAAAAAACTTGAATTAATATCAAAGAAAAAAATACTGCATAAATAAATAATTATAATTGAATAAATTGATAAAAAATGCTATGCAATAGCTTTACCGCGGCAGTCCCCGATTGCCGCACATTTTTTTGCTTTAATCTTTTTAATATGAATAAAACCTAGTTCTAGCAGCGTGGGTGGCAGTGGCCACCCAGCTAGACAGCACATTTGCCATGACGCCATTTAATTAAATAAAAATCCGTAGTAATAAACAAAGACGTGGAACGATAGTTCTATTAAAAGTTTATAATAGAAATGTTTTCTCATATTTTTCTAAGCGTTATTTTTTCAATTTGCGGCGAGTGTAAGAGACTGAGAAAAAATAGGTTTCAGTACCCAGGACTCGAATGCTATTATAGCAAATTGAAAAGTTAACCTTTATATTTCCTGTCGGAGGTCCCAGGTTCTCTCAGACATAGCGTGTAGAAAGCGTGTTCAAAAAAAAGACGACGCGCGGAGCTGTTACCATACCGGTCTGACGCGCAATGGGTCCCGGGTTCGATTCCCGGCCAGACAAGTATCTGAATGATGAGTTTAGATTCATGTTCTGGGTCTGGGTGTTTGTTTATTCGTCTTGTGTGTGTCCATGGTACCCACGACACAGGAGAAAATCCTAGTGTGGGGCTATGAGTGTAGAGAGCGAAAGCGTGTTTATATCATTTTGAAATTTGACTTTGTTTTTATTTAAAAAAATAATAATAAAAATTCAAATAAAAATAAAAAATAAAAAAAAATATTGGCTGAAGTAGCTAACGAGCATGCAGTCCACCTGATGGTAAGTGGTCACTGCCGTATGGACATCTGTAATCAACTACATACAGAACATGGGTTCCATCTGAAGTCAATCATAGATGCGTTACTCCCGAGGACTATGATGGTCGCCTCATGTGAAAGTGTGCCGGCAACCACACCCTTCTATGGAAACGCAAGAAATGCTTCACGCTAGAAGTAGGTGTGGCGGTGGTACTTCCCCGGTTGAACTACACTGGTTCCACCTTGTAAACTTTAACTTTACCGAACTAATATTGCATGTGGAATTAAACACTTCAGTCTTTATTTAAAATCAAATATGGTTGCCGGTACACTTTGTTATGAGGCGACCATCATAGTCCTAGGGAGTAGCAACGCATCTGTGATTGACTTCAGATAGAACCCATGTTCTGTTTGAAGATGCTTAAAGATCCATTCGGCAGTGACCACTTACCATCAGGTGGACTGCATGCTCGTTTGCTACTTCAATAAAAAAAAAACAAACATCTTAAAGACAGTAGAAGTCTTTCCGATGTGACTCCGATGTTATTACCGTCACACCTTTTAATTATAGTTAAGTAACGAACGATCGGGAGGAAGGTCCTCGAGTGGCGTCCACGTTTAGGCAAAAGGAGCACAGGTCGCCCCCTCACCAGGTGGACCGATGACCTGAAGAAGACAGCGGGAAACCGTTGGATTCAGAAGGCACAGGACCGGTTAGAGTGGCGCCATTTAAGGGAAGCCTATGTCCAGCAGTGGACCTCAAAGGCCTGATGGATGGATGGAACGAACGAGCAAGCAGTCCACCTAATGGTAAGTGGTCACCGCGAATGGACATCTGTAAGCGACTTCACTTTTAGAGCAGTGATAGCCTAATGGTTGAAAGTTGCCCTCTCAATCGGGATGTCCGAGGTTCAAACCCAGGCACGCACCACTGATTTATGTGCGTATTATACATTAATTATCACTGCCTTTCGGTGAAGGACATCGTGAGGAAACCTACACACCCGAGAGTTCTTTGAAAAAAAAAGTGTGTAAAGTCCACCAATTCGCACTTGGCCAGCGCGGTGTACTATGGCCTAAAACTCTCTTCCGAGAGAAGACCCGTGCCCAACAGTGGGACAGTTATGGGTTGTATTTCATTTGAAGTCAATCACAGATGCTCTGTCACTCCCGAGGACTATGATGATCTCACCAATTTCTAGCGTGAAGCAGTTTTTACGATTCGGAGGAAGAGTGTGGTTGTGGTGTTATATGGGGCTAACATCTTAGTCCTTGGAAGTGGCAACGCATCTGTGGCATACCGTCGTAAAGACCGATGGAGCGGTGGGCCCAGCTGCTCACCTGGAAGGAGCACGAAAACACAACGCGCTCTGAGGACTCCGGTTGCGTTCCTTTGAAGATCCCGGAGTCCACTTCATAGTGCCGATGATTTGCTGCGATTTAAATCCCACATAACCAAGTGTAGCTACCACGACGTCGGGTACCTTTTGAAGGTTTCGCCCTCGAGAGCAAAAAAACCGAACATGCTACCTTTTTAGAAACCTTTCCTTTTTGTTTTCAAAATATAAATACTTCAATTGTATGTGTAAATATTTTGACACGACATTTAATGTCATCATCAAAATGTAGGAACTAAAATGTCATATTACCAATATTAATTATGCAAACCACTAAACATGAAGAAATGATCAAATCAGTGGATATTATATATTTAAAAGGCGACACAATACATAACAGGATATGGTAAGAGAGATTTTGAGGGTTAATTTTCCAAAAATGGTACAGCTTTTCCTATATATCAAACCAGAAAGTAGTAGCATGGTAATGACGCCAATGTTTTGGGAACCATGCCTCACACGGCAATTTTAGATGGCTTGTTTTATTTATAATAATAAGTTCCTTGTTGTTATTTATTTATAAGTTTAGTTTTTATTGAAGTGAAACTTCTTTATTGGGGTTGGAAAAAAATTAGTGTAACATTTTTTCGTTACGTGCCATCTTTTTCTGTTACGCGCCATCTTTTTCTTATCCCTACCACGCGTGATATTAGATAGATTATTATAGATTAGATTATTAGATAAAGTTTAATAAAAGCCTTTTATTAACCTTTATCTAATTTAACTTTATTTAACCAATTTCTGTAAAGTTGCATATAGTAAATTATTTTTTGAAAAATAACGTCATAAAGAAGTTTCACTTCTTACGAGTGTACGCTAGTACACGCACACATTTATTTATTTAGTGTAGTTTATGTTATTTAATTTTATTAACCAGAAAGTCAAATACTAAGTTTCATCAAGTTAGCTTCAAATTGGCCGACATTCATACAAACTTTCACCCATATTTGATCTCCTTAAGAGGAGAATTTCAAATCATTTTTAATGCTCACTTTCATTTTAAAAGGATATCGTCAACCCATTATTATCCCAGTGCTGGGCACGGGTCTTCTATCAGAATGAGAGAGTTATACCAGAGAGAGAGAGCCATAGCCCACCGCGCGGACCCAGTGCGAATTGGTGGACTTCACACACCTCCGAGAACGTTTTTTTAAAGAACTCTCAGGTGTGTAGGTTTCCTCACGATGTTTTCCTTCACCGAAAAGGAGTGATAATTAATTTCTAATAGATACATAATTTTAGAAAAATCAGTGGTGCGTGCCTGGGTTTGAACCTCGAACCTACTGATCGAGATGCCTGGATTTGAACCTCGAACCTCCCGATCAAGAGGGCAAGTTTGAACCATTAGGCTATCACTGCTCTTAAGCTATTGAGTAAGGAAATTATTGGGCCTTGATATAAAAGGATACACGGTGCAAATCTTCAAGTTTCTTATCACAGTAGCTTGGTCTGCGCGTTGACATAACAGTAGTTTAGTTAGTTTACCTTATATACATATCGCTACTTTAAAACAAAAGGGCCGCAACTCGAATAGACCTAATTTTACAGGAGAGCCATTTAAAGTTTTGAAAATCAGTTCTTGTATAATTGCTCTGTAATTTTAAATCAGATAAATACGTGTTATACACTGTTCGAAAGGTATTTTTATTCTTATTTTAATGGTTAATCCGGATATGGTTATTTTTTTCTAAAAAAAGTTTTAAGAAATAAGTTGAATATTTTTGATTTGTGGCCCTTTTGTTTTAAAGTAGCGATATACATAAATAATATTTTTGATTATTTTGACGATCCGCGTGGCGGAGCGGTTACCATACTGGTTTGACACGCAATGGGTTCCGGGTTCGATCCCGGCAAGACAGGTATCTGAATGAGTTTAGATTCTTGTTCTGGGTCTGGGTGCTTGTGTGTTTGTCTCTGTGTGTGTACATAGCACCCACGACACAGGAAAAATCCTACCATGGGGCTAAGAGTTTAGAAAGCGTTAATATTTTTTTTGTGTTTTTTTTTATAGTTAGACCTAACGATAAGGCTGCCAGGCCACCTGATGGAAAGCAGTCACCGTCGCCTATGGACATTCGCAACACCAGAGGAGTCGCCAATACATCGCCGGCTTTGGAGGAGAGCTCTTTTTACATCTTGAAGAACCCCATGTCGTAGCGCCCCGGGAATACAGGAGGAAGCTCATTCCACATCTTGCACGTCCGTGGCAGGAACAGTGTTTATTATAAGATTAAAGTAGGAAAGCATCATGCAGTACCTTTTTTTTTTTGTTTTCGAGGGGGAAACCTCCAAAAGGTACCCGACGCCGTGGGAGCGACGCAGGGTTATGTGGGATTTTTACCGCACTAAAACCCCCCCGGTGGCCGTCCTCGGCGCTGAAAAGGAGGACTCCGGGATCTCGAAACGACTTCAACCGGAATCCTCCGAGCGCGTTGCCCCATCGGGCTCCTCCCAGATGGGCGGCTGGACCCACCGCTCCGTCTAGTCTTTACGACGGTATGCGACCACACATACCGCCGTCCTTCCCGGGATTGCCTGACCGAACGGTTCGAGCTCCCACTCTAGCCGTCTGCAACCCCGGAAGCCCCTTTTAGTCGCCTCTTACGACAGGCAATCATGCAGTACCTGATGATAAGTCAATACAGCTTGACATCTTTAATAAAATTCAGGAGCTGGCAACCACATCTTTCCACCGAAATTCAAGATCTGCGTCAAGAAACACGAAACCAATCAATCACGAACAAAGCAACGCTTATTTGACATTACCAGAACTGCGTAAAGAAACCAATCAATTATGACAACGCTTATTTGAAGACCTTCAAATCGCTGGTGAAAAATGGGAAGCTACGCAGACATAAAGAAACTAGACGAAGAATCCTTGCAGAAGTTGAAGGAAGGACCCGGTCCTAGTGATGAATGTATCTGTAACCTTTTGTCGCCTCCAGCCAAGGGCTTTGGGGCGTCTTTGAAGCAAGCCTTCGCTGTTATAAAGGGGAAGAGTGATAGACGAAAGGACATTCAGAGGAGCATCAATATACCTTTTCCTACCAAAGGTAATGGATGGCAGATGAATTTGCAGTCCATCTAATCAGATTTTTTAAAGGTGGTAGAACCAGTGTAGTTCGACCGGGGAAGTACCACCGCCACACCTATTTCTAGCGTGAAGCATTTATAGCGTTTCGATGGAAGGGTGTGGTTGCCGGCACACTTTTATATGAAGCGACCATCATAGTCCTCTGGAGCGACGCATCTGTGATTGACTTCAGATGAAACCGATGTTCTGTATGTAGTTGATTACAGATGTCGCAGGGCAGTGACCACTTACCATCAGGTGGACTGCATGCTCGCTTGCTACTTCGGTCAGATATAATAATAAAAGTAGTTTTTTAGAGATAGCGTAACGACGCGAGTATATCAATCCAATATGTAATGTTATGAGCAGTGATAGCCTAATGGTTGAAACTTGCCCTCTCAATCGGGAGATCCGAGGTTCAAACCCAGGCACGCACCACTGATTTATGTGCGTATTATACATTAATTATCACTGCTTTTCGGTGAAGGAAAACATCGTGAGGAAACCTACACACCCGAGAGTTCTTTAAAAAAAAAAGTTCTCGGAGGTGTGTGAAGTCCACCAATTCGCACTTGGCCAGCGCGGTGGACTATGGCCTAAACACTCTCATTCTGAGAGAAGACCCGTGCCCAGCAGTGGGACAATAATGGGTTGACGACATGTATAAATAGTCCGACAACCCGTGCGCCAGTGCGCTTACCATATCAGCATGACGCGCAGTGGGTTCTAGGTTCGATACCCGGCCAGACAGGTGAGACTGAATGAGCTTATATCCTTGTTCTGAGTTTGGGTGTTTGTGTCTTTGTGTATCCATGACACCCAGGAGACTGGACAAAATCCTAAGGGGCTATGAGTGTAGAAATCGTTTAAAGATATATGTCGGCGCGACACCGCATATTTATGAAAAAAACCAGCGTCGCCGATAATAATTATTTTACTTAGTTTAAAGATCGAAAATTGTTTGTTTATTGAATTACCAACATTTTATGATTTTTAGAATTGTAACTTAGTTTACCCTCCATAAATTTGTTATTGTCACACCACCAAAAATTGTTATAAAAAGACGAGCGAACGCCGGTAGAAAAAGATTCTTGTTTAACCGTCGAAGAGATCGGACCTCCTCAAGTGTGAATAAATCGAAGAAGTTTACTCCTGTGTTTTACTCGAAATATTCAAGAATTGACAGTAACGAAGACTCCTCGACCTCCCTGACGTCACATCCACTCCGTTATATATAATCTTACAGGAGGCATCCAGTCCTCAAGAGAGGTGGTAAAGCGGAAGTCCTCTTGCGGCAAATGTGGATGCGATGATAACCAGATGGTTCTAAGGCACTCCTACGCGAATATACGGATAACCAGCCCGGATATTTCATCCGTGTGTCCTTGCTCGTCTGATTGTATGCCTGGTAAGAGCTTTTTTGAAATTTTCAAATCTTGAAGTAAACGCGTTATGTACGCATTCAAAACGGTACCTTAATGTGTAACGGGTAAAATAATTAAACATTTGACAATTTATTTAATCCAAAAGAGCACGTCAATTCTCATCAACTACTGCTCAGCATTGCAATGGTTGACGAGCTCTGAATGATAAGTTTAGATTCTTGTTCTGGGTCTGGGTGTTTGTGTATTCGTCTTTGTGTGTGTCCATGGCACCCACGACGGGAGAAAATCCTACTGTGGGGTTATGAGTAGAAAGCGTTTTTTTATACTGTAATTTGTAAACAATTTTCAGATAAAGCAAAACTGAAAAACAACATAAAGGTGATAGTGGAACACGCTCAGATATCCGAAAATCAACCGAAGACTCAATTTAGTCACTCAACTCAACCCCCGACTCATTCTGAGTCAAATTTGGAAATTCCAAATATTCACTGACTCTCAGCTCAATACTTAAATTTCTATGTTTCTTTAATTTACTTTGAATAAATGTTGACATAGAATAAAGTTCTTTTTATATAATCAGCAAGAGAATTTATTTATTTATTTATTTATATGATCACCAACATAATATGCACCAATTAGGCCAAACAATATAAATCAATATATATAAAAGCGAAAGGTCACTCACTCATCACGAAATCTCAAAAACTACAAGTGCTAGGAGTTTCAAATTTTGCATGCGGGTTCTTTTGAGGACGTGAGTGCTCACTAAGAAGGGATTTTATGAAATTTAACCCCTAAGGGGGTGAAATGGGAGCGTAAAGTTTGTATGGATTTTTTTCAATTCTAGACTTAGACGAATGAAAATAGGTACACATGTTCTCGATTACAATTATAAATGATCTGTGTTGGTAAAATAAATAAAATTCTCTTTTAAAGAGGTAAAATGGGGGGGTAAATTTTGTATGGAAATTTTCTCATTTCTGGACTTAGCACTATGTATTCCCAAGGTGTCGAGATTTCCGCGGGAAAACTTTGTGATACATTGAATTGAACACGGGCGGAGTCGTGGTTACAGCTAGTTATAGATAAAAGAACATAAGTGACATTACAATTAAAGGTGAAGACAGCGTACGACAATAGCATATAATACAAAGAATTAATAGAACGGAGCACTAATTCGAAAAAGAAATTACAAATAATTTAAAAATTCAAATAATTGTAACGCAGCAGTGTTGAGATGCTTTAATGTGGCGTGGTGCGGTGACAGGAGGTGCGGTGTGGCGACGGAGGAGGTGCGGTGAGGCGAGGGGGTGAGGTGAGGAGAGGAGAGATGCGATGATTGTCGTGGCAGAGCTGTCATTATTGAAAAAGAATTGAGAATAAAATGTTGGTTAAAAGTATTTTTCTGGTGTCTTATATTACAGCGTTACATAATAATAATATTGATGTCAAAAAAAGGTACAATATAAATAATACATTAATGAAAATGACAAAAAGTATAAATTATATAGATTTTATAAAAATTTTAACGGATTTTTTAAACTTGCGAATGGTATCAATAAAAATATCAATGTCTTTGTGTTTTGATATGCACCTGAACTCGCGAACAATTCTGTTTACAGGGCAATTTTGTCCAAGTTTAATACTTAAATATGAGACATTTAAAATATTCGATATTAGAGTTCCTATAACATGTTTCCTATAGCTTACGAGTTACAGTCGAAATCTTAATGCAGTACTTACATAGTGTTAAAATTATTAAGTTGATATTTTTATTCAATATTGATAATATTGCTTAACGAATAACATGGTTATTTTGAATTATTAGTTAAATTTATTGGTTAATGGTTATATTCATCTCTAATATATATATACAAACAAAGATTCGCTCGACGCTAAAGGAAAACAACGAACAATTTCGGAACTATTAATAGTATGGAAGGCGTGGCGTAATGGGAAAGTGTACTTATGAACACCATTATATTCCCATGAACCAATATTACTTTGTTTATATGTACTACGATAGTTCTTATACATACCCACACATACTCAATCATGATATAATATGTAGGGTGACGGTGGGTATAATTGACCATGTATGGGTAATTAACCATTTTTATTTAAGTGAGAATATTAAGATTTCTTATTGACGGATTGTTATGTGTTGTGTTTTAAATCATGCAAGCACTAATGAGTAAAAGACCGATAGCATTCAAAGACTACATCTAGCCCCTGTTTAGCGATTTTATTGAGAGAGGCGTAAATAGTCGTCAATTTTTTCGAGCCTGCAATAAGGATCTTTTAACAGGTGGGTTATATATATATCTTGTTTTTGATCCCTACTAATATTATAAATGTGAGTGTAAGTATGTTTGATGCTTTGACGCCAAAACCACTCAACCGATTATGATGAAACTTTTATTGGGTTATTATGAGGTATTAAAAATCATAGCGTATTAAAAAATACCAGGTGGTAGAACCAGTGTGTAATTCGGGAAGGTTTTGCGTTTTGCTGGAAGAGTGTAGTTGCCGGCACTTTTATATGAGGCGACCATCGCAGTCCTCAGGTGTAGCAACGGATCTGTGATTGACTTCAGACAGAACCTGTGTTCTAAATGAAGTTGATTACAGATGTCCATACGGCAGTGACCACTTACCATCAGGTGGACTGCATGCTCGTTTGCTACTTCAGTTAAATAAAAAAAAACTACTAAGTCAATTTTTTTAAAGCAGCAGCACTACACTGCAGTTACCCAAACCATGAGAAGGCGAATTGCCTTATTGCGGTTATAGGTCTCTCTGGACAACCCAATATTGTCCCACTGCTGGGCACGGGTCTTCTCTCAAAATGAGAGAGTTTAGGCCATAGTCCACCGCGCTGGCCAAGTGCGAATTGGTGGACTTCACACACCTCCGAAAACTTTTTTTAAAGAACTCTCGTGTATATTTACCTTACGATGTTTTTCTTCACCGAAAAGCAGTGATAGTTAATTTCTAATAAGCACATAAATCAGTGCGTGCCTTAGTTTAAACCTAGGATCTCCCGATTGAAAGGGCAAGTTTCAACCATTAGGCTATCACTGCTCTTAATAGGTTATAGGTCTTCTGCTGCTGATTTCCAAAATCATATTAATAACACTTAATACTAATATAAAGGCGAAACTTTGCAAGTGTGTATGTTTGTTACTTCTTCACGTCTAAACGGCTGGAGCAATTTTCATAAAATTTGGTAGGGAGTTAGCTGACACTCTGGATTAATATATAGGTTTTTCAACGGTGAGAAAATACCTTATTCCCACGGGACAATCGATACTTCAATACATCGATCCACTCGTCATCACTAAATAGTATAAAATAAAGTAGCTTCTCGCCGTCTGTCCCTATGTATGCTTAGAAATTTAAAACTACGCTATGGATTTTAAAGCAGTTTATTTTAATCAATAGAGTGATTCAAGAGGAAGGTTTTATATATAATATAGAGGGGAAAGGAAGAAAACACTGATAATTTTAGATTTTTTACTTTTAGATGGAACATAGTTCGCCGGGACCACTACTAGTTGGGGTCGTATTCCTATCCGGTGGTAGTGTAAGAAAAAAAATGTAACTGACAATTTGTAAGTGCCTCCGTAGGCCTATACAAAATAAAGACGTTTCATTTCATTTCATTTCATAGTAATAAATAAATAAAAGTAATAATATAAAAAACATGTTTTATTAAGAGTGCATAAATATAATTATAAAAAAAAAATGTACAAAAAAAACAACTGTTTTCAGATATTATAATAAAAGTTGGTCGATTTCGCTTTGTCTCTATTTTTTTAACGGATACGCTATAGAGTTATAGACTTCATTTACAATCAAAGGTTACAACAAATTTAATGATGAATCGAAAAGTCACTGTCACCACGCTAAGCCAATTTATCTCTCACGTTCTCTAATTCTTTCGGCCAGACGGTTTGAACAATCCAATCCAAGTAGAAAGAGACTCTAGTGTAGATAGTCGGCTTATCCTCCCTACAGTCCGGAGCCCATGACGTCACGCCGTTGAGAACATAGTTACAATCTAGGTGTTCGTTAGTGACTATCGCCATGAGGGGTGCACCGCTGCCAATCTAAAATCATAGGTTAATAAGTCAATGGCATTTTATAATTTTCCTGTCACACCTCACCTTATAATATATAAGTCTAAAAGCTAAATAATATAATAAAATAATAGAATAATAGAATAGTGTGATTGACGGCTCACTCTTATATGAGGCGACCATCATAGTCCTCGGGATAGGCGACGCACTTGTGAATGACTTCAGATAAAACCCATGTTCTATTTGAAGTTGCTTATAAGTGTACATGGGCGGCAGTGACCACTTACCATCAGGTGGACTGCATGCTCGTTTGCTACTTCGATCAGATTAAAAGAAATATGAGGCGACCATTGATCGGGAGTAGCAACATAGCTGTGATTGACTTCAAATAAAACCCTGTTCTATATGCAACGTCCAATTCGCACTTGACCAGCGCGGTGGACTATGACCTAAACTCTCTCACTCTGAGTGAAGACCCGTGACCAACAGTGGGACAATAATGGGTTGGTTGTTGGTTGGAATCTATATACAATTGTGTAACGCAGCAGTGATGAGATGCTTTAATGTGGCGTGGTGCGGTGACAAAGGAGGTGCGGTGTGGCGACGAAGGAGGTGCGGTGAGGCGAGGGGGTGAGGAGAGGTGCGATGATTGACATGGCAGAGCTGTCATTATTGAAAAAGAATTAACAATAAAATGTTGGTTAAAAGTATTTTTCTGGTGTCTTATTTTACAGCGTTATAATTGCTTACAGATGTCCTTGGGAATGATCATTTACCATCAGATGATCTGGATGCCTGTTTGTTACTTCATTTGGATAAAAAGTAGGAAACATGTTTCCTTCATTATGCACCGCGGCTTGGCGTGATGTCGAAAAAATCCAGACGACTGCGGCTTTCCATAAGCCCATCTGCTTTATCGTTTGCCACGGACTTGTAAGTTGTGGAATGAGCTTCCTCCTGAGGTATTCCCGGAGCGCTAAAACATGGGGTTCTTCAAGAAAGGTGCAAAAAGAGCTCTCCTTCAAAGCCGGCGTGCAATGGCGACTCCTCTGGTGTTGCGAATGTCCATAGGCGACGGTGACTACTTTCCATCAGGTAGCCCGTCTGCCTTATCCTTAGGTTAAAGTATTAAAAAAAAAATCAATAGGTACAAACATACAAAAAAAACACTTGCCTGGCAAATATCTCCATAATATCCATTTCGTCTCCTGTGTCCTCTAGCGCAAATCATGGAATCATTGTTCCATGTAAAATTTTTCAACATTAGCTGTGATTTGCAATCGTCCGAGTTTGTCTCGAAAACATATTCCTGGAATTAGATTAAGATTGAGATTTCCGAACTATTTTGGACCAGAGACCTCTTTTTCAGGCTTAACGTAGATCGATTTAAATCGAATCAAACTAACTTCTGATTCCATCCATCCATCAGCCCTTTGATGTCCACTGCTGGACGTAGGCCTCCTCTAAATGGCGCTTCAACCGGTCCTGTGCCCTCTGAATCCAACGGTTTCCCGCTGTCTTCTTCAGGTCATGTACTCCTTTTGCCTAAACGTGGTAGCCACTCGAGGACCTTTCTTCCCCATCGGTGATCAGTCCTTCGACCGATGTGGCCGGCCCATTGCCACTTCATTTTGCTAATTTTGAGAGCTATGTCGGTTACCTTCGTTCGTCTACGGATTTAATCTCGTGGGTCTCGTAGCGAAATTCCAAACATAGCCCGCTCCATAACACGCTGAGCGACTTGAGCCTTTGAATGAAGCCTACAGTGAAAGACCACGTGAAGGACCACGTTTCGGCGCCATAGGTCATCACTGGCCTGTCCTGATTACCTTTGTTTTTCTTTAACATTTATATTTCTACGTACATTTGGTATCAGATGACCATCTTAGTCCTCGGGAGCAACTAGCAACGTATGTATTATTGACTTCATACAGAAACCATGTTGTATATGTCGGCGCGACACCGCGTATTTATGAAAAAAAACCAGCGTCGCCGATAATAATTATTTTAATTAGTTTAAAGATCGAAAATTGTTTGTTTATTGAATTAGCAGCATTTAATGATTTTTAGAATTGTAATTTAGTTTACCCTCCATAAATTTATTATTGTCACACCACCAAACATTGTTATAAAAAGGCGAGCGAACGCCCTTAGAAAAATTATTCTTGTTTAACCGTCGAAGCGATCGGACCTCCTCAATTGTGAATAAATCGAAGAAGTTTATTTCTGTGTTTTACTTGAAATCTTCAAAAATGGAGAATAATGAAGACACCTCGACCATCCTGACGTCACACTTCACGCTATCACTTCGTTGTTGAAATTGCTTACAGATGTTTAAGCGCCGCAGACCACACTTGGCCTTAGGTAAGCAGCATACTCTTTTGCTATTTTAATCGGATAAAAATGCAGTGGACGAGAAAAATGCATGACGACCGCCCCTAGAAAGGAAAACTTAAAGATATGACACACGGGCATACACCCATGTACCATATACATATACAGTGACGTAGCGAGAGTGCGGGGGGGAGAGGGGGTTCGCGACCTTTTTTTTTGGTCATAAGTTATGAAAGAGCAGAGCAGTGATAGCCTAATGGTTGAAACTTGCCCTCGCGATCGGGAGGTCCGAGGTTCAAACCAGGCACGCACCTCTTTATGTGCGTATTACAAATTAATAATCACTGCTTTTCGGTTAAAAAAAACATCGTAAGGATACCTACACACCCGAGAGTTTTTTGGAGATGTGAAGTCCCCCAATTCGCACTTGGCCAACGCGGTGGACTATGGCCTAAACTCTCATTCTGAGAAAAGACCTGTGCCCGTGAGACAATAATGGGTTTTAACCCCCCCCCCCCCCCCCCTAATTAATGAGTCCGGTGACGATGACGCGAGTTACATGATTTTTGTTCACCCAATAAATGATGATGGAAGAAATATCTACCTTACTCATTACTTCGGTGGTTCTGGGGTTAGATGAGAATCCCCATCCGGCGATAATACGAGCTTGTTCCTCGTATTCTAATCCGGGCGTTGGTAGACATATTGGGCGAATGAACTCAGAGAACCTGACCCTGAAGAAAAGCTTTGATTAAGTTCATGGAATAAGTAATGTGGTAGAACCAGTATAGTTAGATCGGCGAAGTATCACCGCCACACCTATTTCTGGCATGAAGCATTAGCGTGAAGGGTGTGGTTGCCGGCACACTTTTATATGAGGCGACCATCATAGTCCTCGGGAGCAGCAACGCATCTGTGATTGACTTCAGAATGAACCTATGTTCTATTGAAGTTGCTTACAGACCATACGGCAGTGACTTACCATCAGGTGGACCGTATGCTCGTTTGTTACTTCAAACCTATAAAAAAGCAAACGAGCATGTAGAACATGGGCCATAGGTCCTTCTTAATCAGCCGGAGAAGTACCACCGCCACACCTATTTCTACCGTGAAGCAGTCCTTGCGTTTCGATGGAAGGGTGTGGTTGCCACACTTTTATATGAGGCGACTATCATAGTCCTCGGGAGCAGCAACGCATTTGTGATTGACTTCAGATGGAACCCATGTTCTGTTTGAAGTTGATTACAGATGTCTATGGGTGGCAGTGACCACTTACCATCAGGTGGACTGCATGCTCGTTTGCTACTTCAATCAGATAAAAAAAAGGAAGAGTCCAGAAGTGTTGCCGGAGTTGCGGGCAGCAAAGTGGTAGGAACCGTTCCGCAAGCGATCCTGGGCAGCACGACGGCACATGTGGTCGCATACTGTGATAAATATTAGGTGAGAATATACGGTAAGTTTTTTTTTATCTGATTGAAGTAACAAACCGTGCAGTCTACCTGATGGGAAGAGGTCACTGCCGCCTATGGACACCTGTAAGCAACTTCAAATATAACATTCTATCTGAAGTCAATTACAGATGCGTTGCTACTCCCGAGGACTATGATGGTCGCCTCATACAAAGTGTGCCGGCAACCACATCAAAACGCAAAAAAAATGTTTCACGGTAGAAATAGGTGTGGCCGTGGTACTTCCCTGGTCGAGCTACAAATAAATACTCATCGAAGAAGAGACGGAAGGGGGCATCGTACTTGGAGGACGCGAGTTATGTTCCAACGGAGATCCCCGTGTCCTCCACACAGAAGATGACCACAACCTTATGTCTTAGTGCGCTAAAAATTCCACATGCCGTGGCATCGCTCCCACGGTATTTCCGAAAGATTTTCCGTCGGTGATAAAAAAAAATGTACGGCACTCAGGGACTGTCGCGGTAAAGCTATTGCATAGCATGTTTATTAATTTATGCAATTATAATTATTTATTTATCTATGCAGTATTTTTTTCTTTAATATTAATTCAAGTTTATTTCTTTGATACTATGTACTTTCTCACAAACAGCTGCTTACATGTTCGTCCGATTTCCGAGCAGCTTATCTCGATCCGTGCGAGCTTCGTACTGTCGTACCATATAATACACGTTAAGCGAACGCTACATGGTAAGCGGAGTGGGGATGTTAGATTTTTTCGTTACGGTATTTCTTGACTTGGTCGTCGCGCTGTGTATTTCTATTTTCTAAAAGTTAAGCGAACCCTCGGCCGCGCCACATGATATGCGGAGTGGGGAGTGTTAGATTTTTTCGTTACGGAATTCCTTGATTCGGTGCTCTAGTTCCGCGATAAAGCTATGCAATAACTTAAAACCGACAGTGACTTACCTGGTGGACTCGTTAGCTACTTCAATTTTTTTTTTATATGGCTGAAGTAGCAAACGAGCATGCAGTCCACCTGATGGTAAGTGGTCACTGCCGCCCATAGACATCTGTAATCAACTATATACAGAACATGTGTTCCATCTGAAGTCAATCACAAATGCGTTGCTACTTCCGAGTACTATGATGGTCGCTTCATGCGAAAGTGTGCCGAATATACATATACTAACTTTTGCTACCCATGTAAAAACAAGATGGCAAATAAAAATAAATAAAAAAAGATATACAAAGAAAAAAGACAAACCCACTGAGTTTTTTGCCGGATCTTCTCAGTTGAGGTCGTGTTCCAATCCGGTGGTAGTGTAAAAAATATATCTAATATATAAAATTCTCGTGTCACAGTTTTTGTTGCCATACTCCTCCGAAACGGCTTGGCCGATTTTTACCAAATTTTATATGTTTATTCAGTAGGTCTGAGAATCGGCCAACATCTATTTTTCATACCCCTTAAGGGTTGTGCACCCTTAACATTTTTTTTATTTTTTTATATGGCCAAACGTTTGTCGGGACAGCTAGTATATATATATATATATATATATATATATATATATATATATATATATATATATATATATATATATGTAACTGACAATTTGCAAGCGCCCCCGAAGGCCTATGCAAAATAAAGACATTTCATTTCACTTACTGTCTATCCAACTCAAGAAGTGCAATGTCGTTGTGTTTTTCTCCCAGAATGTAGTATTTATTGGGAATCAAATACACTACATTGAATAGTTCACCACTACTTAGATCAGTTCTGTTCAGGGCACCAAGCAATGCGTATTTCAGACGACCGCTGGAAAATAAAAATAGTAACATTAAGTTTACAGGTGGTAGAACCAGTGTAGTTCGACCGGGGAGGTACCACCGCCACATCTATTTCTAGCGTGAAGCATTTTTTTGCGTTTCGCTGGAAGGGTGTGGTTGCCGGTACACTTTTATATGAGGCGACCATCTTAGTCCTCGGGAGTAGCAACACATCTGTGATAGAACCCATGTTCTGTATGAAGTTGATTACAGATGTCCATGGGCGGCAGTGACCACTTACCATCAGGTGGACTGCATGCTCGTTTGCTACTTCAGTGAAATAATAATAAAAAAAACATGCGTGCGTACAAAGTACACATGTCAGAAGTGAAACTTCTTTGGCGAACTAATTTATAAATCTTGTTTATATTTATACAAATCTAAAACTTTAAATTTCCAAGATTAAGAGGAAGGGAAAAAGGCGTGATACGACGTTCGCTCTGTCTCACTTTTTCTCTCAATCTTTCTCACTCGCTTGCTCCCTACTCTCACTCCACGGCTAGTTGCGCATGCTACGTTCGCCCTGTCTTACTCTCTCTCAATCGGTCTCGATTACTCTCTCTCTCTTGTCCGACACTTCCGTTGCATACCGGCGTGACGTTTCATCTGTAAAAATTTTACCCTCATGCGCCTAAAGAAGTTTCACTTCAAAAAGTATTATAATATACTAGTCTTCGATCAGTGTGTTCTACCGGTCTTGACTTACGGAGCCCAGACGTGGACGCTTACAGTGGGACTGGTCCATAAGCTTAAGTCTCTCAGCGAGCAATGGAGAGAGCTATGCCCGGTGTGCCCCTCAGGGATAAAATCCGCAACTCAGAAATTGTAATATAGAGGGCAGTAGTGTAAATAAGTTCCTGTTCCGACCGGCGAACAGATCGCCCTATCAGTCCTCGATACAAAATTAAAGCTAAATAAATCTTCAGACCGCAATTCAATGTATATTATTCAATCGCTTTTCATTCAATCGCAATTTCTTTATAATGCCTCTTCAATACATTTTTAACTTTTTATTGTTTCATAATTGTACTTATTGTTATTATTTTTAATTGACAATTTTTATCACTACAATTGACTAATTTTTATTACTTTAATTTGACTATTTTTATTATTTTACTTCACTAATTAATCTTAATTTGTAATTTGTAATAATATGTAATCAATTTGTAATGATTTGTATTTCTTTTTTTATCATTGGCTTACATTCGCTTTCTGTGCATGCAGTCTACACCTTTGATTATAATGACACTTATCTTTCTAATGTTATCTTCTGTTTGTGCTATAATTGGTGTACATTATGTTGGTGTTCAAATAAATAAATAAATAAATAAATAAATAAATAAATAAATAAATAAATAAATAAATAAATAAATAAATAAATAAATAAATCGCCACCGTTATCTAAACACTATACATTATACATATATAAACCTATTTTTATTTCGGGTATTGCCTGTCTCACTTCCCTTTTATACCTTCCTATAGGGCAGCTGAATGGATCGAGTTTCAAAAGATGTTTATTATAGAAACAAGTTGACCCGCCTAAATAATGTGAACTTTTTTGAATTAGAGATGACAGAGAGTGTTATAAACGTAAGAGTAGACAAATATAATCAGAAAGCTTCGAACTGCAAAGCTATCGGGTGTTACACATGTTATTGTGAGTCAACCATAAAAGATACACATATGCTGTCGTGGAATATTTTTTTTATAATTTTAAGGAGAATATTTCAGTCATACATGATTTCTGTATAGCTTTAACCTAAAGTTGCACACGCAACGGAAGCTCAAAAAAATGGAGTAACTTCTCCCGTTTTCCCAACATTTCCCTTTACTGCTTTGCTCCTATTGATTGTAGCGTGATGGAATGTGTACTGTAACCAGCTCAGAAGTATGAAGAATAATCGTACCAAGTTTCGTTAAAATCCGTCGAGTAGTTTTTGTTTCTATAACTGTTATACAGACAGACAGACAGCCGAACAGACAGCCCGTCAGAAAGACAGACAAAAATTTTACTGATTGCATTTTTGGCATCAGTATCGATCCCTAATCACCTACTGATGGTTATTTTATAAATATATTTCATGTACAGAATTGACCTCTCTAAAGATTTATTATAAGTATAGAAGATTACATGTACGATGAAGGAACATGTTGCTCATATATTTTCCTTTACAAATAGGTACGTGAAATAGAGACTTATTATGTAAGCTTATTCGAGCGTCCCTGTAGCCTCGGGATCAGAATAGGGCTACGGTATCCCCTGCCTGTCGTAAGAGGCGACTAAAAGGGGCTTCCGGGTTTGCAGACGGCTAGAATGGGAGCTCGAACCGTTTGGTCAGGCAATCCCGGGAAGGACGGCAGTATGTGTGGTCGCATACCGTCGTAAAGACTAGACGGAGCGGTGGGCCCTGCCGCCCATCTGGGAGGAGCCCGATGGGGCAGCGCGCTCGGAGGATTCCGGTTGAAGTCGTTTCGAGATCACGGAGTCCTCCTTTTCAGCGAGGTCCACCGGGGGGGTTTTGGTTTTAGTGCGGTAAAAATCCCACATAACCCTGCGTCGCTCCCACGGCGTCGGGTACCTTTGGAAGGTTTCCCCTTCGAAAAAAAAAGCTTATTCGAGAGCATCTCAAGTTAACGTTGACTTTGTGACATATGGGGTATCCGAAATCGATTCAAGAAAGGAAGTGCAAGGCAATACTTACTATTCGATTGAGAGCACGATATGAGCAGCTGTCAGTATAAACTTATCACTTATGAGGGAACCTGTTCCAACCCACGCGATGTCTCCATTGTCCTCTTCCCGATCAGCACGATGGTTTGCGGCTCCGAGAACAGCCTGTAATACATCGCCATTACATTAGTTAGCGATACAGCAAAAAAAAAACATGCGTGCGTACAAAGTACACATGTCAGAAGTGAAACTTCTTTGGCGAACTAATTTATAAATCTTGTTTATATTTATACAAATCTAAAACTTTAAATTTCCAAGATTAAGAGGAAGGGAAAAAGGCGTGATACGACGTTCGCTCTTTCTCACTTTTTTTCTCAATCTTTCTCACTCGCTTGCTCCCTACTCTCACTCCACGGCTAGTTGCGCATGCTACGTTCGCCCTGTCTTACTCTCTCTCAATCGGTCTCGATTACTCTCTCTCTCTTTTCCGACACTTCCGTTGCATACCGGTGTGACGTTTCATTTGTAAAAATTTTACCCTCATGCGCCTAAAGAAGTTTCACTTCAACAAAAGGAGTTACGTTCCACCACGAAAGGACCAACCCAGGAAGCAAATGGGCGGCAGTTGGACTCTCTGCACTAATAATAATAAGTACCTGGATGACCGAGCTTTGATCGGTGATTTTGTTTCCTACGAGTACATCATGTTTTTTTGGAATTATGTTTTTTATAACTATGCAAATTTCTTACTGATGATCATATGAATAATATATTTTGATCTTACCGACATAATAATAATAATAAAACAAAAATACCAAAAAAGAACTAAAAAGAAAAAAAAAATAGAATTAAAAAAATAAAAATAATACTTACAAAATAGAACTCGATAAATAAAGAAAAAATAAAAAAAACAATCAGATCGAGATTTGAACCCCGACTTCCTGCGTTTTAAGGTGTCCGATTTCCCAACCGAGCTATTCTAACTTCGTAAATAATGACGAAATTTCTCTTCGTATTCTAATAATTTTGTAGGAGGTCTTTATGCAATGAAAACACGAATAAAACGACATTTTCTGAAAATGAAACCTTGCTAGATCGATTTACCGCCCCCTAAACCGTTAAATAATATAATAAATAATAAAATCGTTGAAGCCGTTTCCGAGATCGTTAATATATATTTGCAACCCCAGCAGCCCCTTTTAGTCGCCTCTTACGACAGGCAGAGAGTACTAGCCCTATCTGGTCCCGGAACTACAGGGACAACCCTGGTCTAACTACACAGGTTCTACCTGGTAAATTTTTTTTTTTTTTTCTTTGACTGAAGTAGCAAACGAGCATGTAGTCCACCTGATGGTAAGTGGTCACTGCCGCCCATGGACATCTGTAATCAACTTCATACAGAACATGGGTTCCATCTGAAGTCAATCGCGGATGCGTTGCTACTCCCGAGGACTATGATGGTCGCCTCATATGAAAGTGTGCCGGCAACCACACCCTTCTATCGAAACGCAAGAAATGCTTCACGCTAGAAATAGGTGTGGCGGTGGTACTTCCCCGGTCGAACTACACTGTTAGTTCGACCGGGCTACACCACCTCAAAAATGGAGGAGCCACGCCTTTTAATTATCAGGGGAAGAGGTATAACAAACACATACCATATGCGGAAATTCCTTCGCCAAAGGATAGTTATCTACCATCAGGGTTCTTGAATTTACGTTGACATCGCACACCCTTTGCCTCTCATAACCGTTATTTTCGTTCTGAATGCACACGTCGAAATATCTTCGATTTTCCACACATTCTGAAAGAGGAAATATGATTATAGATGAAACGCATCTCTTATGTCCTTAACCACATTCAAAACAGAAAAAAGAAATACACAGTTTTTTTTATAATATATCCTAACGATAAGGCAGACGGGCTACCTGATGGAAAGTAGTCACCGTCGCCTATGGACATTCGCAACACCAGAGGAGTCGCCAATGCATCGCCGGCTGTGAAGGAGAGCTCTTTTCGCACCTTTCTTGAAGAACCCCATGTCATAGCGCTCCGGGAATACCTCAGGAGGAAGTTCATTCCACAACTTGCACGTCCGTGGCAAAAACGAGCGTGCAAACCGTTTTAGGCTATTGCATTGCTTCTATCGCGGGCTTTGAGCGCGGCGACCAAATCAAGAAATTCCGTAACGAAAAAACCTAACATCCCCCACTCCGCTTACCATGTAGCACGGCCAAGCGTTCGCTTAACGTGTACGTATATGATATGACAGTACGAAGCTCGCACGGATCGAGACGAGCTGCTTGGTAACGAATATGTAAACAGTTGTTTGTGAGATATATATTATCGAAAAAATAAACTTGAATTAATATCAAAGAAAAAAATACTGCATAAATAAATAATTATAATTGCATAAGTTGATAAAAAAATGCTATGCAAAACCTTTACCGTGGCAGTCTCCGAGTGCCGCACGTTTTGTTTTTGAAGTGAAACTTCGTTATCGGGGTTGGAAAAAAATTTAGTGTAACATTTTTTCGTTACGCGCCATCTTTTTCCGTTACGCGCCATCTTTTTCTTATCCCTACCACGCGTGATACTAGATAGATTATTATAGATTAGATTATTAGATAAAGTTTAATAAAAGCGTTTTATTAAACTTTATCTAATTTAACTTTATTTAACCAATTTCTGTAAAGTTGCATAGTAAATTATTTTTTGAAAAATAACGTCATAAAGAAGTCTCACTTCTTACGAGTGTACGCTAGTACACGCACACATTTTTTTTTAATATAGAAAAAGTAAAAGAGCATGTTATCCATCTGATAGTAAATGGCCACTGCCTTTGTTACTACTCTTCCTTTATTTTTGACTACCTGGCCAGGCGAACTTCGTTCCGCTAAAAAAATTAAAAGTGGTCCGGACTGAATGCTCGTATGCTACTTCAGTCAGATATAAAAAAATCGATGTATGAAATCTTACTTGACCAAGCAACTTCTTCGGCTGGGCTACCAAATACTGGGGGCTGGATGTCGGGGAGATGTGGACACCCTAACGGCTCAAGGGGTATGGAGTAGTTTGATTTTGGGCAACACGCCATTGGCGGGTTCCCGTCACAGCGACAGTCCTGGAAAGTCAATTATTTGGTGTTACTGTTTTTGACATTGTTTTTTAAAAGGATTGAAAAGGCGAGTGGCTAGACCCACCGCTCCGTCTGGTCTTTACGACGATCATCCATCCATCTATCCATCCATCAGCCCTTTGAGGTCCACTGCTGGACATAGGTCTCCCCTAAATGACGCCACTCCAACCGGTCCTGTGCCTTCTGAATCCAAGGGTTTCCCGCTGTCTTCTTTAGGTCATCGGTCCACCTGGTGAGGAGGCGACCTGTGCTCCTTTTGCCTAAACGTGGTCGCCACTCGGGGACCTTCCTTCCCCATCGCTTATCGTTATTGCCACTTCAGCTTGCTGGCAACCACACCTTTCTATCGAAACGCAAGAAACGCTTCACGCTAGAAATAGGTGTGGCGGCGGTACTTCACCGGTCGAACTACACTGGTTCTACCAACTTCGAAAATATACATAACTTACCATATCGCTGTTTATAATGCGTCCCCCTATACCTCTGTGGCATATGACTCGCCCATCATGACTAATCTTGGCTAATGGACAGCACACAATCTGAGAATGTCCCTGATAACCGCATATCTGAAAAGTGTAGATCAAATAATTGATGACCTGTGTGGCGGTGCGATTACCATACTGGCCTGACACGCTGAGGATTAGATTTCCGGCTAGACAGGTATCTGAATGATGAGTTTATATTCTTGTTCTGGGTCTTGGTATTTATGTGTGCCATGGCACCCACGACCAACTGGACTCGTGGCGGTCCTCCACGGTTCGGTTTGCACGCTCGTTTTTGCCACAGACGTGCAAGATGTGGAATGAGCTTCCTCCTGAGGTATTCCCAGAGCGCTATGACATGGGGTTCTTCAAGAAAGGTGCGAAAAGAGCTCTCCTTCACAGCCGGCGATGCATTGGCGACTCCTTTGGTGTTGCGAATGTCCATAGGCGACGCTGACTACTTTCCATCAGGTAACCCGTCTGCCTTATCGTTAGGTTAAATTATAAAAAAATAATAATAGTAAAAATAACAAAATAAAAACAGAAAATCCTACTGTGTAGAAAGTATGGCTATGAGTGTAGAAAGCGTTTTTGTAGAGCATTAGCGAAATTTTGTCCCACTATCGCTTCATAAGATACAGCCTGATGACAGACAAACGGACAGACGGACAGCGGAATCTTAGTAACATGGTTCCGTTTTTACCTTTTGTACGGAACCCTAAAAACATTTTTTTCGCTCTATAATATTAAGTATCTGGATGACCGAGTTTTGCTCGGTGTTTTTGTTTACTACGAATATATCATTTTTTTTTGGGAATTATATTTTTTATAACTATGCAAATTTCTTACTGATGATCATATGTATAATATATTTTGATCTTACCAACATAATAATAATAAAACAAAAATACCAAAAAAAAACTAAGAAGAAAAAATGTAGAGCTAAAAAATGGAAAATTGAATTAAAAATAAAAATAAAACTAACAAAATAGAACTCGAAAAAAAGAGAAAAAAAAAACAATCGACCCAAGATTCGAACCCCGACTTCCTACGTTGTAAGGTGTCCGATTTCCCAACCGAGCTATTCTAACTTCGTAAATGGTGACGAAATTTCTCTTCGTATTCTAATAATTTTGTAGGAGGTCAAGGAAAGTGAAATCTTGCTTGATCGATGTATCCCCACCTAAACCCCCTAAGTACAAACTTTCAAGAATGTCGTTGGAGCCGTTCCGAGATCGTTGATATATATCTACATTTTCTTGTATATATACAAGAATTGCCCGTTTACAGATATTAGATATGTAATTTTGGCAAAGGGAGATCTCCCGCCAGGCTAGGTGATCATGCCTGGGGAGCAGCCGTACTCCGACAGTCGTTGTTCGGAACTTGTATATATGCAGGATTCTGAGAATACTTCGATAGCGTGTTTCAGAATACTAGTAGCGCCATCTCTTGATGAGTAGCGGGAGGTCGCCACATAATAAATAAAAAGTACTTACCGGCATGTGTTTTTGGTGTGTGTAAACCTGAATCCGGGCAAATTCACAATTGGCAAAAAGAGTACAAATTCCGTTGACCCCTGTATCCTCGTCAAACACGCAGAGATCACCTGTGAATTCAAAATGCGGAAAAATCTTTTATATACTGACTTAACTACTGATATATCAACAGGGAATGAACCCATTGCTGGCAGAATTAGAGAGTTTTAGGCCACAGTCCACCGCGCTGGCCACGTGCGAATTGGTGGACTTCACACACCTCCGGGAACTATTTTTTTAAAGAACTCTCGGGTGTAGGTTTCCTCACGATGTCTTCCTTCACCCAAAACAGACATACACATAATAAAGCATACACAAACACATATAGAATTAATTAAATAGAACGTACATTGCTTTTTTAATGTCAAAACTGTCAGGGGAATTTGCAAAATACCCGCCTTTTTGATTTTAAATGCGGCTTAGTCTATAAACTACCTCTCTTTCTCTTTAATGGGTATTTTTAAAACAACTTTCATTACCATGTAAAAAAACATGATTATAATTATATAAAAAAAAAGAATATAAATAAGAAAAAACACAAACCCGCTGAGTTTCTGGCCGGATCTTCTCAGTTGAGGTCGTATTCCGATCCGGAGGTAGTGTAAGAAAAAAATGTAACTGACAATATGTAAGTGCCCCCGTAGGCCTATACAAAATAAAGACATTTCATTTCTACTCGAAAATAAAACACGGTCGAAAAATACATTTAAAACTTTGTAGTACTACAATTGTTTTAAAATTATAATTTAATTAAGTTTAAAAACTATTGAGCAGTGATACCTTTTTTTTCTTTTTTTTAATGGTTGAAACTTTCCCTCTTGATCGGGAGGCTCGAGGTTCAAACCCAGGCACGCACCACTGATTTTTCTAAGATTATGTGCGTATTAGGAATTAATCACTGCTTTTCGATGAAGGAAAACATCGTGAGGAAATCTAAACACCCGAGAGTCCTTTAAAAAAAAGTTATAGGAGGTGTGTGAAGTCCACCAATTCGCACTTGGCCAGCGCGGTGGACTATGGCCTTAACTCTCTAATTCTGAGAGAAGACCCGTGCCCAGCAGTAGGACAATAATGGGTTGACGAGAAGAACTATTAGTGCATTTTTGACAATATCAAGTTCAGTTTTTGTTTTGTTTTTAATTTTCGTACCGCCATAAAGTCAAAAATCTGTGTTCCTCCACTACATTATGCATGTATTTTACATAAAAACCTTCCCTTTGTATCACTCTATCTTTCAAAAAAACTGCATTAAAATCTGTAGCGTTGTTTTAAAGATCTAAGCATACATAGGGACAGACAGCGGAAAGCGACTTTGTTTTATACTATGTAGTGCTTACGGTCGAATTTTGACCGTTGCTATTGGTGACTAGTATATGTAAATATGATTAAATTGTAGGTATATATATTGTCCACTCACCTATTTCATTCTGCGCGTTTACCCCCAAAATACATATCAATACGAGTACGCATTCTGCTATACTCAGTATCGACATCTTAAAAACCATGTAATAATTAAAGTATATAAAACAAGTAGTACATAGCACGACTCATAGCACACTGAATGGATTTACTAGCGAGCTTAGGAAGTATCGTCACTAGTGTTGTTTAAAATAAGTCTGTTTCTAAAACCGCTAATGTTGTACTAAAGACACTCTTAGTACTGAGTTTATTGTTTAATCAAACAGTTTATTATGTTTGTCGGCGCGACACCGCGTATTTATGAAAAACACGTCGCCGACAATAATTATTTTAGTTAGTTTAAAGATCGAAAGTTGTTTGTTTATTGAATTAGCAACATTTAATGATTTTTAGAATTGTAATTTAGTTTACCCTCCATAAATTTGTAATTGTCACACCACCAAACATTGTTATAAAAAGGCGAGCGAACGCCGGTAAAAAAAGATTATTTTTTAACCGTCGAAGCGATCGGACCTCCTCAATTGTGAATAAATCGAAGAAGTTTACTCCTGTGTTTTACTTCAAATCTTCAAGAAAGGAAAATAATCAAGACCTTGACCATCCTGATGTCACACGTCGTTATTTACTTCGTTATGTTTAATCAAACAGTGAGCAGTGATAGCCTAATGGTTGAAACTTGCCCTCACAATCGGGAGGTCCGAGGTTCAAACCCAGGCACGCACCACTGATTTATGTGCGTATTACAAATTAATTATCACTGCTTTTCGGTAAAGGAAAACATCGTGAGGAAACACACACCCGAGAGTTCTTTAAAAAAAAAAAGTTCTCGGAGGTGTGTGAAGTCCACCAATTCGCATTTGGCCAGCGCGGTGGACTACGGCCTAAAACTCTCTCATTCTGAGAGAAGACCCGTGCCCAGCAGTGGGACAAAAATGTTGACGACAATCAAACAATGGTCGCCACATATTTCTTTTAATCTGATTGAAGTAGCAAACGAGCATGCAGTCCACCTGATGGTAAGTGGTCACTGCCGCCCATGGACATCTGTAAACAAATGTATAAACATGTATCAGAACATGGGTTCTATTTGAAGTCAATCACAGATGTGTTGCTACTCCCGAGGACTATGATGGTCGCCTCATATAAAAGTGTGCCGGCAATAAACTACTTTGGCAGACATGATTGTCAAAAGAATTAAAAATCTAGGCTTCAACGCGAGCGAAGTCGCGGGTAAATGCTAGTGTTAAAATAAAGTGTCAACCTTAGACGACTGCATGTTTGTTGGCTTCTTCTATGTTAAAAAAAAACATGCGTGCGTACAAAGTACACATGTCAGAAGTGAAACTTCTTTGGCGAACTAATTTATAAATCTTGTTTATATTTATACAAATCTAAAACTTTAAATTTCCAAGATTAAGAGGAAGGGAAAAAGGCGTGATACGACGTTCGCTCTGTCTCACTTTTTCTCTCAATCTTTCTCACTCGCTTGCTCCCTACTCTCACTCCACGGCTAGTTGCTCATGCTACGTTCGCCCTGTCTTACTCTCTCTCAATCGGTCTCGATCACTCTCTCTCTCTTTTCCGACACTTCCGTTGCATACCGGCGTGACGTTTCATCTGTAAAAATTTTACCCTCATGCGCCTAAAGAAGTTTCACTTCAAAAAATCATCCAAATCGGTTCACCCAGTCCGGAGTAATCAGGTAACAAATATAAAACATACAGACGAATTGAGAACCTCCCCTTTTTGGAAGTCGGTTGAAACATGTTGTATTTTAGCTCAAATATTGCTATTTATCCTGTTTATATATAGCGATGTTAAAATACCCAGGGTTATCTATCACCGTTATCAGTGACATACGTAAAACAAAGTTTATCTCCACTTTTCCCCAGCGGTATTTTTATTTTGAATCTTAACGAGTGTCATCGTTAAAAATATTCAAGGTAAATTATTCGGAGGGAGGAGTATGAAATTTGGCACCAAAATAGTTTAAATAGAGGAGTACGGAATCCTAATCGTATCGTGTCAACCCATTATCGTCCCACTGCTGGGCACGGGTCTTCACGGAATGAAAGAGTTTTAGGCCATAGTCCACTGCGCTGGCCAAGGGCGAATTGGTGGACATAATCTGCATAATAATATATAAATTACTAGCTTTCCCGACAGACGTTGTTTGTGCCATATAAAAAATAAAAAAAATGTTAAGGGTGGACAACCCTTAAGGGGTATGAAAAATAGATGTTGGCTGTTTCTCAGACCTACTGAATAGGCATATAAAATTTGGTAAAGATCGGTCAAGCCGTTTCGGAGGAGTTTGGCAACAAAAACTGTGACACGAGAATTTTATATATTAGATACATCGTTTAAAAGCTATGAAATTCCTTAAAAACGATGTTTTTATATACCTATATTTCATTCGGTGCTCTTGAATACGCCAAAAAGAAACAGGATTTTTGTTCCCCGATCGTTGCTTCCTATTTATATGTATGTAATTATTGTTTGCATTATATAAAAAAAACACATATAATCCACCAATTCGCACTTGGCCAGCGCGGTGGACTATGGCCTAAACTCTCTCATACTGAGAGAAGACCCGTGCCCAGCAGTGGGACAATAATGGGTTGACAACAACAACAACAACAATTATTGTTTAATTTATTTTTCAAGATGGTAGAACCAGTGTAGTTCGACCGGGGAAGTACCACCGCCACACCTATTTCCAGCGTGAAGCAGTTTTTGCGTTTCGAAATACATAAATAAACATAAAATACATTTACATAAATACACTAATATAGTACGATATGAAGATAATAGAATTAATATACGTTTAACAGTTAACTACATAATAATATAATTAATACTCATATTGCTAAGGATAACTAAAGACATTAGTTGTTATCTGTGCCCGGAAACACTGTCAATGGTCATTGTAAAAAATATGGCGGTTACTCATTAAACGAGATAGTTCGTTGGATTACCGAGTTTAATTTAATCTTATACCTGCCGTACAATAACCGAATATCCAGAAAATAGGATTCGCTCTGAAACTAATCTGAAATATTAATAAAAAATGTGTGCGTGTACTAGCGTACACTCGTAAGAAGTGAAACTTCTTTATGACGTTATTTTTCAAAAAATAATTTACTATATGCAACTTTACAGAAATTGGTTAAATAAAGTTAAATTAGATAAAGTTTAATAAAAGGCTTTTATTAAACTTTATGTAATAATCTAATCTATAATAATCTATCTAATATCACGCGTGGTAGGGATAAGAAAAAGATGGCGCGTAACGGAAAAAAAAGATGGCGCGTAACAAAAAAAGATGGCGCGTAACGAAAAAATGTTACACTAATTTTTTTTCCAAACCCGATAAAGAAGTTTCACTTCAATAATAATAATAAAAATAATAAACGTTTATTGCCAGATCAAGTTTAAGTTATACAGAAATTTAGATACAATTTTATTTACAACATTAACATGGCAAAAGTCAGCCTTGCTGACTCGAAATCAGTGATTCGAGTAGCGCTGTTTTTCAGCCGCTCCCATTATCCCTGAGGTGTTGAGGTCCTGAAGTGTTGAGGTGACACGGGGTAGGAGCATCGCCTGCCGCTAGGGTTGCCACCGGTACTTTACTATAAAGTATTGTACTTTATTTGGAGTAATTGTACTTTATACTTTATGAGAAAAATAAAGTATGCGAACATACTTTATTTTCTAGGTTTTTAAAAAAAGTTTGATTATAAACAGTTTTGTGTGAAACAAAAAATTTATCACTTCTACGTTTCACAGCTACCTTATTTAGAAAATAGTAGAATATGTATATTTGGTGACCTTTTTTTTGCTCGTCAAATTTTATGTATATTTAACCTTTTTTTCGCCGACTACCACCACGTACCATTTTAGTTCTCAACCATGTAAAGGTTTCTGGAGCTAAAAAACGGGAATAAAATAAATTGTACTTTATTTTGAGGCTATGTACTTTTTTCTTTATACCTTTTGTAGCCAAAGTACTTTAATCGTTGAAAAAAAATGGTGGCAACCCTACCTGCCGTTGAGGTTTCATCTGGGATATGAGATCCGGATGTGAGTGTGTGTGTTTGTATGTGTATGTGTGTGTGACTGTAGAAGCAAAAATTTGTGACGGATTTTTAAGTAATATGCCGCGGACGGATTAGTATGAAATTTTGCACGGTTATAGTGGACGTAGAGAAGGAGTGCAGAATGTTAATATTTTTTTCAAATAACGCATATATCATACATAAAATCAACTAAAAATACATTACACACACTACCATGCATTTGTCACAAACACATATGTACTTAGTAAATGAAATAGAACATTCAATGTCTTACTATGAAAAGACACAACGTCAAGAATGTCAGATGACATTTGATTTGAATTAGAGAAATATTCGTACTAATTTGGACAATATGAAGTTTAGTTTTTTAATTTAAATTACGGTCGAATTTCGGCCGATGCTACGGGTGACTAGTAGGTATTAATTGGTGCATGTTATTACCTTCAAGAACATTAAAGAACTCATTTAATTGTAAGTATTGCATAAAGGCGGATTTCAAATTATCAGCCGAAATTTGTCTTTTAACAAAGCATCGAATTTAAGCATATAAGCAAAGTTCGATAGACATCTTGCACGATAAACTGTTTTTAAAAGTAAAATTATCAAAGTATTGAAGTCTGTCCCATTTTCAGCCCCGTAAGTCATATAAGCCGTCACTGTAGCCTCGGGGTCAGAATAGGGCTACGGTATCCCCTGCCTGTCGTAAAAGGCGACTAAAAGGGGCTTCCGGGGTTGCAGACGGCTAGAGTGGGAGCTCGAACCGTTCGGTCAGGCAATCCCGGGAAGGACGGCGGTATGTGTGGTCGCATACCGCTGTAAAGATTAGACGGAGCGGTGGGCCCAGCCGCCCATCTGGGAGGAGCCCGATGAGGCAGCGCGCTCGAGGATTCCGGTTGAAGTCGTTTCGAGATCCCATAGTCCTCCTTTTCAGCGCCGAGGACGGCCACCGGGGGGGTTTTAGTGCGGTAAAAATCCCACATAACCCTGCGTCGCTCCCACGGCGTCGGGTACCTTTGGAAGGTTTCCCCCTCGAAAAAAAAAAAAAAAAAGTCATATAAGACATATATTCATTTATTCATATATATACATACATACTATATTCATATAACCTTATATATATACACACATGCATGTATGAATGATTGTAACCCTTACAATTTGTTGTTTTCATATGTTTATGCACATTATTAAGTTCGCTGTACTTGTCTGTAATTAGGATTACATGTTTATCATATTTATGGCCCTGTGTTCGATAGTAACTTGTCAAATATGTAATCTAGTTGATAAGTCAAATAAATAAAGCAGATTTATATTTTCCTTTAAAACATTATGTGGTCAATAGTTGTTTGAACCTTTTCAATCGATTGAGGCTCCGCTATCAAAAAGTTGAATACCTATAGATAAAAATTATGTACAAGCGTACAAAAAACCGCCGTGTTCGAAGTCATTTATAACAACCTATAAAAACTTGTCTAGATGTGTGATAAGCTACCAATCAGGTATCGTCGCGAAAAGTAGCTAGTTTTATTTTAAGTCAAACATGTTGTACATAAGAAAGAGATAGAATACATAATTAATAAACATTACGTATGTCGCAGTCGATTACTCGTGGACGACGTTTTGCAAAGCGCCCAGTCATAAAAAAATTCAGCCAAGTGCTATAGATAATAGTAATAATAATTATTATTATTTATTATTATTATGTCGCAGTCGATTACTCGTGTACGACGTTTTGCAAAGCGCCCAGTAATAAAAAAATCCGGCCAAGTGCGATAGATAGCAAACAAAATTATTCAATCATCAAAACATGTAATTTGATACATGTATGTGACAATTTTGCATACCCCAGTGGGTTAGAATAATTATTTTTATTTATTTATTTATATATTTATTGCACCTTTTAAAAGTTACAATCGGGCAAACTTGATGCCTGATGGCATCCTCTGTCAGTCAACCCTGGGTGGCTGGTGAATTTTCGGCAGGTGTTATAAACACAAAGAATAAAGATAATTAATATGTTATAAATACATCATGTACATATTATATCATAAAAATATATATTATACATACATTTAATACACAAAAAACAATACATATTATATAAAAGTTAAATAACAGATGTTTATGAAACAATGACAGTGTTCAGATAATGCTCTCGGACAAGCTTTTTAAAGATGAACTTACTGGGTGCTTTCCTAATGTGAGCGGGCAGGGCGTTTATGTTTGTATATCTTGTTATTCTGAAAATAAATGAATTGATTTGATTTGATTTCATATGATACTTGTTGTATGGGAGCCCCCTTAAATATTTCTCTTATCTTTCATCAACACACTGTGGGCCAACTGCTGGGCACGGGTCTTCTTTCAGAATGAGAGAGTTTAGGCCATAGCTCACCGCGCTGGCCAAATGCAAATTGGTGGACTTCACACACCAGAACTTTTTTTTTAACAATTCTCGGGTGCGTAGGTTTCCTCACGATGTTTCCTTCAACGAAAAACAGTGATAATTCATCTTTATAAATTGAATTCAATTTAATGAAATTTAATAAATTGAACAACAAACCTTAGTTTGTAGAAAACAATACACTTGGAAAAAAATCAAGTTCAAGATGGCCACCCTCAAAAAAATGGAGGATTACATATTATATTGCAACCTATCCATTATAAAGTTAGGTATTAAATGAAAGAGTATTATGTCCAGGTATGACTAAAATAAGAAAATAAAGAAATGATAAAAAAATTAAAAGCCAGCTTTTATTTAAATGCACTGAAAAAAAATATTTGTAATACACAAACACACTATTTTGTTGCATTGTTCCATGTTATATGATGTAAAAGTTTTTTCCATATTATCGCGTTGTCATCGATTTCAAATTAATCCCAATTAATACCTTGTATAATAATAATTAACACCAATACCTTGAAATACACACATGCATACATAATTAGATATACCTGTACCGTTCGCGCGCAAGCGAAGAAAATTGGCTCCATAGAATACCAGCGCGGCAGGTGACCTTGACTTCCTGCAGCAATAAGCTGAGTGGAGCACCTTTCGGTCAATAACTTACATCATTAAGTATTAGTTAATAATAATAACACATGTTTGCTATTAAATGTATCTGTTTTTGTATAACTTTTTGTACTGTACCGAATAAAGTATTTTCTTTCTTTCTTTGTTTCTTTCAATTCTGGAAACCGGTGAAAATTGAGTTCAAAGATTCCGTTATATATAACGAAGTGAGTGAGAGGTCAGGTTAGGATGGTCGACGAGTCTTCATCATTATTCATTTTCTTGAAGATTTCAAGTAAAACACAGGAATAAACTTCTTCGATTTATTCACAGTTTTGGAGGTCCGATCGCTTCGGCGGTTAAACTAGAATCTTTTTCTACCGGCGTACGCTCGCCTTTTTATAACAATGTTTGGTGGGGTGACAATAACAAATTTATGGAGGGTAAACTAAATTACAATTCTAAAAATCATTAAATATTGCTAATAAACAATAAACAAACAATTTTCGATCTCTTTAAACTAACTAAAATAATTATTATCGGCGACGTGTTTTTCATAAATACGCGGTGTCGCGCCGACATATACATACAACTCTTGTTAATAAAAGCGTCTAAAAATTAAATAAAAAATACTAAGGACAGTCTTCAAGCGTTATAGACGTTTTAAAAGCAGTCTTATCATACACTACAGACGCGACTTGATACATCCGTCTCAGTTTGTTGAAGCAGCCAGTTTGTGTAAGGTCGAGCTATGTGCGAGTTGTTTATACATATCGTTTAAAATGTTTACCTCAGTGTATAAATTGTTGTTATTAACATGTATTTTGAGTGTGTACGCGCAGTTTGATATTGGTAAGTAATCCCATTGATAGTGGGCGAACTGATGTGTTGTTGACGGGCTGACGGCTTAATATTATGCTTACTAGTTGCCGGTTCACTTATAAGACGCGACCTTCTTAGTTCGGGAGTTGCAAATCTGATAGATAGAACCTATGTTCTATATGAAGTTGCTTACAGATGTCCATGCGACAGTAACCACATCTGGTGTCCTGCATGCTCGTTTACTATTTCAATGTTATAGAAGGCTTAAGTATGTATATAATAATAATAAATATGTTTATTGCTAACTAAAAGTAACTTTGTAAGCCACTCAGTGGCAGAATAAGCGATTAAACAAAAATGTTTGAATACCAACTGTACCTATGTTAACTTATTCACAAATAAATTGATTTGATTTGATTTAAAATGAACTTATTATATAATTTAACAAATGCCCGCTTATATCACATTTTTTGAAAAAGTACCCGACGCCGTGGGAGTGACGCAGGGTTATGTGGATTTTTTACTGCACTAAAACCCTGGCCGACCTCGGCGCTCCGAGGACTCCGGGATTTCCAAAAAACGCAACCGAAATCCTCTGATCATGTTGCCCCATCGGGCTACTCCCCGATGGGCGGCTGTGCTCACCGCTCCGTCTAGTCTTTACGACGATATGCGACCACACATACCGCCGTCCTTCCCGGGATCGCCTGGCTGGACGGTTCAAGCTCCCACTCTAGCCGCCCGAGACCTTGGAGGCGCCTTTTAGTCGCCTCTTACGACAGGCAGGGGATACCGTAGCCCTATTCTGATCCCGGAACTACAGGGACGCCGTAACGTCTACACCGATAATGAGTAGTGGTAGTAAACTATGTGTTTGCATACAATTTAGTAAAATCCGTCTTGTAGTTTTTGCTCCAAAAAGTTAAAAACAAACACATCCATCCATCAGCCCTCTGAGGTCCACTGCTGGACATAGGCCTCCCCTAAATAACGCCATTCCAACCGGTGCTGTGCCATCTGAATCCAACGGTTTCCCGGTGTCTTCTTCAGTCGGCCATTTTGGATCAATAACAATATTGATTATATATAATTTCATTGTCATCAAAACTATACATGTATTACAAATTTCAGCTCAATCGGACAATGAGAAGTGGGTTCAATTCTGGTTGCAAGATTTGACCTAAACACACATATTACTTGACCACAACAATTAGGCGCATAAAATAAAAGTGGTTCAATACCCCGCATCTCGCTTCTTACCCCGCGCATCCCCTAGTGACGTGCAGTCGTGTATCGTCTAGGTGTTTACGTTAGTCAGCACGTGATTATTGTTATTTCGTTTTAATGTTAGTTTAATGAGTGATTGTTGAATTTTTAAAGCTATTATTAAATTAGTTGTATATTCGTCAATAAACCTCAAAATTGGTAGGAAAAAGACTATTCGTGGAGGAGAAAGGACTCTTACATTCAAAATATGCATTTTTTTTTAAAAGAGAAGAGTATTGGGCTCAGTATTCCTGTCTCCCAAGTCGAAAATCGAATGTGTGCTGCAACCGGCATCAGTCTCTTACACACATAAAAAAGAAAGAAAATATTCCATGTCTGCGAATATATTAAACACATGAAAGTGCTTTAATAAATACTCGACTATTGAACATACACCACTATGGTGTTTGTTTTTATTAGCTTTTTATTAGCTTCACCTGTATGTTTGTAACCGACTTCTTTGGGCGATTTTGATCCACTTTAAACGGCCAGATTTCGTTCAAACTTTGTAGATTTATTGAGGACCGATGACAATACACTAATTTGATAAAATTATTCCATTTTTTTATTTGACTAAAAAGTAGAAAATAAGTAATAGTTAAAAAAACTAAAAAACACGCTTTTTATAAAAAACCGAACTAAAAAATAGAAAATAAATTTAAATGAATTTAAATTAAGAAAATAGTGTTAAAAATTTCAATGAACATAAATTAATAATAGTGGGAATAAAAAAAAAAAAAATTAAAAAAAAGCGTGGAGTGCTTCTTAAGATATTATCGAAATGATCATCAATCTACTCATATCTGTCAATAAAATATTTATAACCATTGACACCATGCACCCCACGCTTTTTCAATTTTTTTTTTTTTATTCACACTATTATTAATTTATATTCATTGAAATTTTTAACACTAGTTTCTTAATTTAAATTCATTTAAATTCATTTTCTATTTTTTAGTTCGGTTTTCTATAAAAAGCGTGTTATTTAGTTTTTTTAAACGATTATTTATAATAATGTTATACCTACATACTCTTGGTATTTGGTGATAGAATATACTTCGTATCGGGATGGGAAATCCCTAGTTCTAATGACGTTTCAACTGTCGTGCGCCTAATTGTTTTGGTCGAGTAGTACTTACTTACATCCCTCCATACTTACCCACTAACTTTGTAAGTTAAATAAAAGCTTTTAACAGACTTGTACCGTTATCACTACAAGCATAATTTTATCCTCATATTCGTAAGAAACTTAAATCAATCGCTTACATTATAAAGTCGGTATGTTTTGACTAATAATAACTTGTTTCGTTTTCCTTATTCACAAGGTAAATGTCGAATTACAATTATATTGCTAACAACAATGGTTTTTAGTATTTAAAACATTATGATACTTGCTTTCACATGAGGCGACCATCATAGTCCTCGGGAGTAGCAACGCATCTGTGATTGACTTCAGATGGAACCCATGTTCTGCATGAAGTTGATTACAGATGTTCGATTAAGAATTATTTTTTACTTTTTGTTTGATATGCTTTAAAAGCGTTTTTTATATTATACTTTTTATAGTTTTGACGATTCGTGTGGCGGTGCGTTTATGACGCCGGTTTTGGCACGGGGTGGGTCCCGGGTTCGATTACCGACATTAAACTGGTATCTATATGATGACGTTATATTCTTGATCTGGGTCTGGGTGTTTGTGTCCTCTTTGCGTGTGTCCATGATATAGGAGAAAATCCTTCTGTGGGGCTATGAGTGTCGTCCCTGTAGTTTCGGGATTCGAATAAGGTTACGGTATCGCCTGCCTGTCGTAAGAGGCGACTAAAAGGGGCTTCCGGGGTTGCGGGCGGCTAGAGTAGGAGCTCGACCGTTCGTTCAGGCGACCCCGTGAAGGACGGCGGTATGTGTGGTCGCATACCGTCGTAAAAACCACATGTAGCGGTGGGCCCAGCCGGCCATCTGTGAGGAGCCCGATGGAGCAACGCGCTCAGAGGATTCCGGTTCGCTTTCTTTTGGAGTTTCCAGAGTCCTCTTTGTAGCGCCGAGGACGGTCACAGGGGGGTTTTAGTGCGGTAAAAATCCCACATAGCTCTGCGTCGCTCCCACGGCGTCGGGTACCTTTTGAAGGAACCCTCGACAACAAAAAAGAGGTTATGAGTGTAGAAAGCGTTTATTATTATTATTATTTTTATATATCTGACTGAAGTAGCAAACAAGCATGCTGTCCACCTGATGGTAAGTGGTCACTGCCGCTCATGGACATCTGTAATAAACTTCATACCACATGGTTTCTATCTGAAGTCAAACTGATGCGTTGCTACTCCCGAGGACTGAGGTCGCCTCATATAAAAATGTGTCGGCAACCACACCGTTCCATCGCAACGCAAGAAATGCTTCACGCTAGAAATAGGCGTGGCGGTGGTACTTCGAACTACGCTTGTTCTACCACCTATCCATGTGTGTCCATGATATACAAAATCCTTCTGTGGGTTGGTAGTATAGTAATGGATTAAAAATATAATTTACACATTCTCTCGTTTTCAATTTTCAGGTGATCTTTGCGATTTTGACGACGATGGGGGAACGGGAATCTGCACTATTATACACAAATGCGAATATGCAAAGAATCGCGTTTACAAAGACCAGAAACATACAGCGGTAATAATTTCTGCATATCTTCTGCAATCTGATTTTGTTAAGCTATAGCATAGTTTTTATCGTGGGTTTTGAGTGCGGTGACCGAATCAAGAAATTCCGTAACGAAAAAACCTTACATCCCCCACTTCGCCTACCATGTAGCTAGGCTACCGGATCCGGCGCTATTAATCGAACTATTAAAACAGTGTAAAAAAAGGATCGATTTCTATGTGAAATCTTTGTCAAAATATACTATCACCGGATCCGGTGGAGGTCCGGATCCAGTGGTGAATTGGTACCAGATCCGGTTTGTGTAAATTTGTGCCGGATCCGCCGGATTACCGGGTCCGGTTTTCCGGATTGCAATCCCTACATGTAGCGTGGCCGAGCGTTCGCTTAACGTGTCTGTATATGGTACAGTATGAAGCTCGCACGGATCGAGATGAGCTGCTCGGAAATCGGACGAATATGTAAGCAGCTGTTTGTGAGAAAGTATATATCAAAGAAAAAACTTGAATTAATATTAAAGAAAAAAATACTGCATAAATAAATCAATAAAAATAATTGTTTATGTTGATAAAAATGCTATGCAATAGCTTTACCGCAGCAGTCCTCGAGTTTTTTTTGTTTTTTATCTGACTGAAGTAGCAAACGAGCATACAGTCCACCTGATGAAGTGGTCACTGCCGTATGGACATCTGTGAGCCACTTCAAACAGAACATGGGTTCTATCTAAAGTCAATCACAGACGCGTTGCTACTCTGAAGAACTAAGATGGTCGCCATGACAAAATGTGCCAGCAACCACACCCTTGCGTGAAGCATTTCTTGCGCGACATGGAAGGGTGTGGTTGCCGACACACTTTCACATGAGGCGACTATCATAGTCCTCGGGGGTACCAACGTATCTGTGATTGACTTCAGATGGAACTATTCTGTATGAAGTCAATTGCAGATGTCCATACGGCAGTGACCACTTACCATCAGGTGGACGGCATGCTCGTTTGCTACTTCAGTCAGATAAAAAAAATAGTAATCTACTTACTTTTTCAGATGTGCAGTTACCAGGGTAGTACTCCGATCGTGTGTTGTCCAATGGAGAATCTTTTGCACGAAACTGGTGTCCTCAGCAGATACTTCATAGGGACAGGGGAGGGCGTTATAAAGAACAGTGATATGGTAAGTGTGCCTTTTTTTTGTTTTCGAGGGGGAAACCTTCAAAAGGTTCCCGACGCCGTGGGAGCGACGGAGGGTTATGTGGGATTTTTACCGCACTAAAACCCCCCGGTGGCCGTTCTCGGCGCTTAAAAAGAGGACTCCGGGAACTCGGTCCGACCGCAACCGGAATCCTCTGAGCGCGTTGCCCCATCGGGCTCCTCCCAGATGGACGGCTGGGCCCACCGCTCCGTCTAGTCTTTACGACGGTATGCGACGACATATACCGCCGTCCTCCCCGGGATCGCCTGACCGAACGGTTCGAGCTCCCACTCTAGCCGTCTGCAACCCCGGAAGCCCCTTTTAGTCACCTCTTACGACAAGCAGGGGATGCCGTAGCCCTATTCTGATCCCGAAACTACAGGGACGATGGTAAGTGTGCCTCACGACTACGTCAGGTGGAGGGTCATTTTTCAAGCATATGTGTGTATTTGTGTGTGTGTGTGTGTGTTTGTGTATATGTATGTTTGGATGTATGTCTATTTACTCGGCACACGCGACAACCTAAAATCGGGTAAATAGGGAATGATGTGACCCGGTATTTTATTTTCGTGGCCCGGTACCGGTACGACCCAACATTTTGGAAATTTGACAGAAGGAGATTTTCCACCAGGCTAGGTGATCCTAGGGAGCGACCGTGCTCCGACAGTCGTTCGGAACTTGTATGTGCGGGGTATTGTGAATACTTCGATAGCGTGTTTCAGACTAGTAGCGCCATCTCTTGACGAGTTGCGGTCGCCACAGAAACGTTGATCTAAAGATTAACCCCAAATTATTTTTCCAGGAATGTCGCTATGACGGGTACCTGCCAATGACATGTTGTCCAAAGAAATTAAACTACCCCCAACCCCCAGAACCGTCGAGGTGTCCACGTCTCCCGGACGTCGACGCCCCGGCATTTGGCAGTCCAGCTGAAGAAGTTGCTTGGTCAAGTGAGTTGGACAATTTTTATAAGATTAAAGTCCATCAATTGGCATTTGGCCAGCGCGGTGGACTATGGCCTAAAACTCTCTCATTCTGAAAGAAGACCCGTGCCCAGCTGTAGGAAAATAATTGTACCCCAAAGTAGCAAACGAGCATGTAGTCCCACTGATAGTAAGTTGTCACTGCCGCCCATTTATAATGAAAGATTGAAAACGCGAATGCAGAAACCGTGAATAAGGAGCTTTTACGATAGGTACATACTTTGAATCAGTTTTTTTTTATAAGATTGAAGAAACGAAATGAAATTCTTAAGGTGCTAGAACCAGTGTAGTTCGACCGGGGAAGTACCACCGCCACACTTATTTCTAGCGTGAAGCATTTCTTGCGTTTCAATAGAAGGGTGTGGTTGCCGGCACACTATCACATGAGGCGACCATCATAGTCCTCGGGAGTAGCAACGCATCTGTGATTGACTTCAGATGGAACCCATGTTCTGTATGAAATTGATTACAGATGTCCATGGGCGGCAGTGACCACTTACCATCAGGTGGACTGCATGCTCGTTTGCTACTTCAGTCAAATAAAAAAAAAAATGAAATGTCTTTATTTCGTATAAGCTTACGGGGGCACTTACAAATTGTCAGTTACACATTTTTTTTCCCCACCGGATCGGAACACGACCTCAACTGGGAAGATCCGGCAAGAACTGAGCGGGTTTGTCTTTTTTGTTATGTTGTATTTTTCAGTCATGTTTTTTACATTACAAACGAGCATGCAGTCGTTAGTAAATTTTAGTGCCTTCCATGGATATTTGTAAGTAACTTATAGAACAAGGGTTCGACCTAAAGTCAATCACAGATGAGTTGCTGCTTCCTTGCTTGGGCTATATGTATCTTTCGTGTAATGGAATCTTTGAACTCGATTTTGACCAACTTTCAATTAAGGGATTTATTTTTTGCATACTTATCAAGAACCGATGACAGTGAAATTATATTATTCTTTTTCTACGAAAGCGGGTTTACTTTTTTTATTAGCTTTACCTATATGTTTGTAACCGACTTCTTTGGGCGCGATTTTGACCCACTTTAAACGGCCAGATTTCGTTCAAACTTTGAAGATTTATTGAGGACCGATGACAATACACTAATTTGATAAAATTATTCCATTTTTTAATTTGACTAAAAAGTAGAAAATAATAGTGTGAATTAATAATAGTGTGAATTTGACACCATGAAACCCACGCTTTTTTTAAAATATTTTTTTTTTTATTCACACTATTATTAATTTATATTCATTGAAATTTTTAACACTATTTTCTTAATTCAAATTCATTTAAATTTATTTTCTATTTTTTAGTTCGGTTTTCTATAAAAAGCGTGTTTTTTAGTTTTTTTTTTAAACTATTATTTATTTAACTGTTTACTCTTTCTTCTTTCCAGAGTGTGTTGAGAATAGACGATATTTCAACTTGTGTGTTCATAATGACAACTTCAATTATGAGAGGCAAAGAGTGTGCCATATTCCTGAATTTATCCCCAGGATCACGGGCGAAGATAACCCAGCGTTGGTGAACGAATTTCCACATTTGGTACGTTTTTTTTATACTTTAACCTAACGATAAGGCAGACGGGCTCTTTTTTTTTGTTCTCGAGGGGGAAACCTTCAAAAGGTACCCGACGCCGTGGGAGCGACGCAGGGTTATATGGGATTTTTACCGCACTAAAAACCCCCTGGTGGCCGTCCTCGGCGCTATAAAGACGACTCCGGGAACTCGGTCCGACCGCAACCGGAATCCTCTGAGCGCGTTGCCCCTTCGGGCTCCTCCCAGATGGGCGGCTGCGCCCACCGCCACGTCTAGTCTTTACGACGGTAAGCGACCACATATATCGCCGTCCTTCTCGGGACTGCCTGACCGAACGGATCGAGCTCCCATTCTAGCCACCTGCAACCCCGGAAGCCCCTTTTAGTCGCCTCTTACGACAGGTAGGGGATGCCGTAGCCCTATTCTGATCCCGGAACTACAAGGACGAAGGCAGACGGGCTACCTGATGGAAAGTAGTCACCGTCGCGTATGGACATTCGCAACACCAGAGTCGCCAATGCATCGCCGGCTTTGTGGGAGAGCTCTTTTACCTTTTTTGAAGAACCCCATGTCATAGCGCTCCGGGAATACCTCAGTTTCGGGAAGTTTTGAATTTTTGATAATACTACCCTTTGTAGTTAAACTAGCTGACCCAGCCAACTTAGTTCCGCCTAAAAGTCACAAATCTAAAACTATCAATGTTTCTCCACTACATTATACATAAAAATCTTCCTCTTGAATCACTCTATCTTTTAAAAGAAATGGATTAAAATCCGTAGCGTAGTTTTAAAGATCTAAGCATACATAGGGATAGACAGCGGGAAGCTACTCTGTTTTATACTACGTAGTGATAGAGATAGTGATAGGCCCCTTTTTTCATAAGCTAAATACTTTTAGCAAACAGGCATACAATCCACCTAAAGGAAAACGAGTATGTGGGACCCCGTGGCGGTGCCCTTCTCGGCCCGTGGAAACACAGGGCCTCGGTTTTGCACGCCAACTCGAGTCCCAACATCTCTATTTTGCCAACCTACAGTGCCACAGCATCCGTGGCAAGACGGGCAGCCTCCTCGTATTTACTCCCACGGGCCGTGACTAGCGTATCGTCCACATAACACGTCACGGAATCTCCTGGAGGAAGCATGCCCCGCAGCACCCAGTCATATCCCATGTTCCACAGGAGTGGGCCAAGAACCGATCCCTGTGGAACACCGCACATCATTTTCCGATTGAGTGTGTGTCCAGTAACCTAACCTAACCTAATTTTGATAATAATGTGTTTCAGGCTGTCCTTGGATGCATAAACGATAATTCTGAGGACCCGGACGTGGATATCGCTTGGATCGGAGGTGGTTCCCTCATCAGCGATAGATTTATATTGACTGCCGCTCACGTGTTACACTCAAATCTTCAGTAAGTAAAGTATTGGTCCACTCTCTCTCTTACCCTGGACGCAGAGAGCGACTGCACTAAAACTCTCCTAGTCGTAGTCTCCGGTGCTGCGACGAGGACTCCGGGATCTTCAAGGAATGCAATCGGAGGCCTCTGAGCGTTGCCCCGTCGGGCTTCACCCAAGTGAGCGGCTGGGCTCACCGCTCCGTCTGGTCTATACAGCATGCGACCGCACATACTGCCGTCCTTCACGGAGTCGGCTGGCTGGGCGGTTCGAAATTTGACTCCCTTAATCGCTTGAGAGATTGTACAATAAAAAGGATGTGCATTTCGTAATTTAAAAAACATTAGTCGAAATTTTAAACAGTTTCTTGTAGAAAAGAATATGTGATACTAGCTCTTAACCGCGGCTTCGCCCGCAGGAGAATTAACATTAGCATTTAATAGAGTGATTCAAAACTTGCAATTTAATTTTACTAACGCCATCTATTAACAACGTCTGGATCTACTAAATATGTATCAATTAATAAAACATTGATATTCTCATGGGAATGAGAGAGCGCGGTAAAAAGTAGCCTACGTCACTCTCCGTCCTCCAAACTATCTCCCAGCATATAAACCATATCATATAATAGCTATGCGGCGACGTGAAAGAGGAACAAACAAACACACTTTCACATTTGTCATATTAGTGTGAATAATGTCATACCCTTCATTTGGGTCCCCAACTAATTGTGAAACAGGGAGGCGTCCAAGAAACCCTACGCAATTGATAAAATGTAACAATTTTTGTTTTTCCAGCGGTCGCCTGAGATACGCGTTGCTTGGTACTCTGAACAAAACTGATCTAAGTAACGGAGAATTATTCAACGTGGTGCGATTGACTCCACACAAGCTCTACACCACAGCCGATAAACATGACGACATTGCACTCATAGAACTGGACAGACAGTAAGTATTTTTAAGCAATTGCTTTTACCGAATCAAGAAATACCGTAACGAAAAAACCTAACATCCCCCACTCCGCCTACCACGTAGCGCGGCCGAGCGTTCGCTTAACGTGTATGTATATGGTACGATAGTACGAAACTCCCACGGATCGAGACGAGCTGCTCTAATATGTAAGCTGTTTCTAAGAAAGTATATAGTATCAAAGAACATAACTTGAATTAATATCATAGAAAAAATACTGCATAAATAAACAAATAATTATAATTGCATAAATATAAAAACATGCGTGCGTACAAAGTACACATGTCAGAAGTGAAACTTCTTTGGCGAACTAATTTATAAATCTTGTTTATATTTATACAAATCTAAAACTTTAAATTTCCAAGATTAAGAGGAAGGGATAAAGGCGTGATACGACGTTCGCTCTGTCTCACTTTTTCTCTCAATCTTTCTCACTCGCTTGCTCCCTACTCTCACTCCACGGCTAGTTGCTCATGCTACGTTCGCCCTGTCTTACTCTCTCTCAATCGGTCTCGATCACTCTCTCTCTCTTTTCCGACACTTCCGTTGCATACCGGCGTGACGTTTCATCTGTAAAAATTTTACCCTCATGCGCCTAAAAAAGTTTCACTTCAAAAATGCTATGCAATAGCTTTAATGCGGCAGTCCCCGAATGCCGCATTTTTTTTTTTATTTTATTAATTTTATACGTGTGGAATTTTGTGAAGATGTGCCTACGTGAGTTTGATGCTCAGCAGCAGACGAAGTCCTCGTAACCTAGTATGAATATAAGGATGAAGTAGAAAATGGGCCTGATGGTAAGTCACTACCGCCCATGGAATGACAATGAGCAACTTCATAAAAACATGGTCCATCCGAAGTCAATCATTGCAGTTCTCTTCTACTTTTTGAAGTGAAACTTCTTTAGGCGCATGAGGGTAAAATTTTTACAGATGAAACGTCACGCCGGTATGCAACGGAAGTGTCGGAAAAGAGAGAGAGATTGATCGAGACCGATTGAGAGAGAGTAAGACAGGGCGAACGTAGCATGAGCAACTAGCCGTGGAGTGAGAGTAGGGAGCAAGCGAGTGAGAAAGATTGAGAGAAAAAGTGAGACAGAGCGAACGTCGTATCACGCCTTTTTCCCTTCCTCTTAATCTTGGAAATTTAAAGTTTTAGATTTGTATAAATATAAACAAGATTTATAAATTAGTTCGCCAAAGAAGTTTCACTTCTGACATGTGTACTTTGTACGCACGCATGTTTTTTTTATAATAATGAAGTAGCAAACGAGCATGCAGTCCACCTGGTGGGAAGTGGTCACCGCCGCCCTGCGACATCTGTAAGCAACTTCACATAGATAGGTTCTATCTGAAGTCAATCACAGATGTGTTGCTATTCCCGAGGACCATGATGGTCGCCTCATATAAAAGTGTGCCGGCATCCACACTCTTCCGTCGAAACGTAAGAAATGCTTCACGTTTGAAATAGGTGTGGCCTAACTACACTGGTTCTACCACCTAAATGCTCATCGAAGAAGAGACCGAAGGGGCATCGTACTTGGAGGACTTCAGTAGTGTTAGAACAGAGATCCTCGTGTCCTCCACGCAAGAGACCACCACCTTGTTTATTTATTTATTTTGATATATATACCATTGACTTATCACTATACATTGTTACAAAAAAGTACAATTCGTTTGGTTCAGTGTGAATCGCCATTACAGGTATATACAACTCACCTAATGTGTACGAAGTGTAATATCTAACTAAATCTAAGAACAAAAAAGATAAACATAAAACAAAATAAACACTAAATATAGGTATTTATGATAATTTAAAAGGGACCATTATAAATGCATGGAACAAAAATGTATAAATTTATAAATGTGTCTTAGTGCGCTAACAATTCCACATGCAATGGCGTCGCTCCCACGGCACATCTGAAAGATTTTCCCTAGTCTTGTATATCTCTTGTACCTTCTCCACTATTAACTTCAAAGCTTTTCAGGGTCAAGTTCTCAGAGTTCATTCGCCCGATCTGTTTGCCAGTACCCGGACTGAGGTTTGATACTCGGAGCCGTATTATTGCTGGATGGGGAGACGTGGCGTCCCACGCCGGCACATCTCAGACACTCAGAAAGGTATTTGGAGGCGTTCTTTTTTTGAGAAGTGATAGCCTAATGGTTGAAACTTGCCCTGTCGATCGGGAGGTCCGAGGTTCAAACCCAGGCACGCACCACTGATTTATGTGCATATTAGACATTAATTATCACTCCGTTTCGGTGAAGGAAAATATCGTGTGTGCAGTCCACCAATTCGCAATTAGCCAGCGCGTTGGACTAAGGCCTATAACTCTCTCATTCCGAGGTAAGACCCGTGCCCAGCAGCGGGACAATAATGGGTTGACGACGTATTCTTTTCGACGAAGCAAACAATGAAGCACAATGACAAGCGCAATGACTGAAGCATGCAATGATGTACCGGATCACTTCTGTATGAGGTGACCATCATAGTCCTCTGGAATTTGACGGTCATAGCAACGCATGTATGATTGACTTCACACAGAATCTATATTCTATGTGAAGTTGCTTAGAGATGTCGCAGGGCGGCAGTGACCACTTACCAGCAGGTCGACTGCATCCTCGTTCGCTACTTCCGTCTTATAAAAAAGTCGTTTCCGTGTTGGTGACTGCCGTATGGACGTCTGAGAGCAACTTATTTTTTTTATATATGACTGAAGTAGCAAACGAACATGCAGTCCATCTGATGGTAAGTGGTCACAGCCGCCCTGCGACGTCTCTAAGCAACTTCACACAGAACATGGGTTCCATCTGAAGTCAATCACAGATGCGTCGCTACTCCCGAGGACTATGATGGTCGCCTCATATGAAAGTGTGACAACTGTAAGTAACTTCATATAGAACATAGGTTCTATCTGAAGTCTGAATGTGAAACATAAATACTAGTCCAGAACTCTTGACTAAACTACTTTCATGATAAATCCTAATTTTCCAGGAAACCATCTTCGAAATAAACTCGGAAGAATGTAAATCACAATTGGTGTTGAATAACTTTACTTGGAACAGCGAATCAATGATTTGCGCGAGGGGGAACAAGAGGCGGAATGGACAGTATGCTGATACTTGCCAGGTAAGTTGTAGTTCCGGGATACGTAGGGCTAATGTATCCTCTGCCTGTCGTAAGAGGCGACTGAAAGGGGGCCAAGGTAACAGGTGGCAAGAGTGGAAGTACGAATGGTCCTTAGTAACGCTGAGGATGGCTATCGGGGAGTTGTTAGTGCGGTAAGAATAACCCCCACATAACCCCCTATCCCACTTCGAGAACAATAAATAAAATAAGGGTTATGAGTTTAGAAAGTGTTATAAATATTAAATGTCTTTGTCTTATTAAATCCTTTGTTTTCAGGGAGACAGTGGTGGACCTCTCATGTCGATAGTCCTTAACAGGGACATAGATTGTAACTATGTGGTCAACGGCGTGGTGTCATGGGGTCCGAAGTGTGGGGAGGGCGCGCCGGGTGCCTACACCAGAGTCTCGCACTACCTAGACTGGATTGTTGAAACCGTCTGGCCGAAGGAGTTAGCGAAAGTGAAGGACAAATTGTCTAAGAGAGGAGATAGTGATCTGTCTTCAAATCAACGTTGGTCGTAAAATTATAAGTGTTGTTTCCTATCCCATCCCAGTTTTTGTTAAATTGTAGGTCTCAGCCCCTAGGGGGACGGCCTCTAAAAAAGGGGTCGTTAAGTCTAAATTTCAAAAAATGCATTTTGTAAAAGTCCCACGACGTCTGTTTCTAAATTATGTAATTGGCTAGTACTTATTAATAATAAATAGTAATATTATACAAATTTCGTATTTAATACGTAAGATATATGAGTTACAAAAATCGGACTTTGGGAGGTGGCAAAAATGAACAACCTTCATTCATAAGAACCCTATGAATAAGATTGAAAAACACTGGCCTATTCAATGATAATACAGAAAGTTAAATACTCATTAATGGAATACCTATGTGTGTATGTGTATGTGAGAGTGGTACAGATCATACAGCACTCACACTCGCAGAATCTCAATGTAATATCGGTTCTACAAGAATCTACGATATGCGGCAAAGTACCACAATTAGGCTGTAGGGGCGGTGTAATTGTTAAACGTAGACTAATCAAACGGTTTCATAATATATTATATATCGCTACTTCAAAACAAAAGGGCCGCAACTCGAATAGACCTAATTTTACAGGAGAGCCATTTAAAGTTTTGAAAATCAGTTCTTGTATAATTGCTCTGTAATTTTAAAACAGATAAATATGTGTTATACACTGTTAGAAAGGTATTTTTATTCTTCTTTTAATGGTTAATTTGGATATGGTTATTATTTTCTAAAAAAAGGTATGAGCAGATAAGTCTCTTTTGTATATAAATATGCGGCTTTGCACAGATGTTGCAGCGTAAATTCGAAAATACAAAAAAGACGTCAGTAGTGTTTTTATTGCTTAAAGTGTAAAATTCATGGTAATATTTTTAAATTATAAAAAAAGTGAATTTTAATAATAAAAAGGATTTTGAATATTTTTTATTTGTGGCCCTTTTGTTTTAAAGTAGCGATATGTGCACTTTCAAGATGCTCGCATTTGGAAGAATTCATTCGAATGAATACTGCGAACTAGATTTTATATAAAAACGTAACTTTAATGAAACCACGCTCAAATACTTTAAGCGAAAAACGTGTGGGGCAACTCGACATCAGGTCGACTATAAACTGGTTTTATAACATGAAAAAGATCAGCTCAGCTGAAAACTGTGAAAGTACAATAAGAATGCATTTTTTTATAAGATTGAAATAGCAAACGAGCATGCAGTCCACCTGATGGTAAGTGGTCACTGCTGCCCATGGACACCTGTAAGCAACTTCATACAGAACATGGGGCTCTATCTGAAGTCAATCGCAGATGCGATTCCCGAGGACTAAGATGGTCGCCTCCTATAAAAGTGTGCCGGCAACCACACCCTTCTATCGAAACGCAAAAACTGCTTCACGCTAGAAATAGGTGTGGCGGTGGTACTTCCCCGGGCGAACTACACTGGTTCTACCATCTATTAACTAGCATTTAGGACAATTTATTTTTACTTTATCTACGTAATGTAATGGCTCAAAGTTTGCATGAAGAATTCAAAAAGTGTATTGTCAATAAAATATGATTTTTATGATTGCTTTTTATTTTTATATTAATAGTTTAACGCTTTCTACACTCACAGCCCCACAGTAGGATTTTCTCCTGTGTCATGGGTGCCATGGACACACACAAAGACGAATACACAAACACCCTGACCCAGAACAAAAAACTAAACTCATCATTCAGATACCTGTCTGGCCGGGAATCGAACCCGGGTCCCACTGCGTCTCAGACCGGTATGTTACCGCTGCGCTTAATAGTCTTCATCTCTTCAATTTATATTGATAGCAGTGATAGCCTAAAGGTCGATTGCTCTCTCAATCGGAAGTCCGAGGTACAAACCCAGGCACGCACCACTGATTTATGTGCGTATTAGAAATTAATTATCACTGCTTTACGGTGTAAAAAACTGTGAGGAAACCTACACACCAGAGAGTTCTTTAAAAAAATAGTTCTCGAAGATGTGTGAAGTCCACTAACTCGCAATTGGCCAGCGCGGTAGACTATGGCCTAAAACTCTCTCATTTTGAGAGAAGACCCGTGCCCAGCAGTGGGTGTACTGGTGTTATAAACTCTAAAGTTTCTGACGATGTAAGTGTTTTTGAAGTTATTCTTCTTTTGGTTCTATCCATCAGCCTTTTGATGTCCACTGCTGAACATAGGCCTCCCCTAAATGGCGCCACTCCAACCGGCCCTGTGCCCTCTGAATCCAACGGTTTCCCGTTGTCTTCAGGTCATCGGTCCACCTGGTAGGGGGGCGACCTGTACTCCTTTTGCCTAAACATGGTCGCCACTTCTTCTTTTCTTCTTGTGGTTACTCCTTGCTAATATAAATGTACAGAACCCGCGCGACTTCGTTCGCGACTTAAGCACATTGTACTCATTATTTTTTTTTATAATTAATGAAATAGCAAACGAGCATGCAGTCCACCTGATGGTAAGTGGTCACCGCTGCCCATGGACGTCTGTGAGCAACTTCATATACAACATTGGTTCTAAAGTCAATCACAGATGTGTTGCTACTCGCGAGGACTAGGATGGTCACCTCATATAAAAGTGTGCCGGCAACCACACCCTTCCATCGAAACGCAATGAATGCTTCACGCTAGAAATTGGTGTGGCGGTGGTACCTCCCAGGTCGAACTACACTGGTTCTACCACCTTTATATCATTTCATTACATATTGGGATCCACTCTCCCCGTCTCCTCTCACGAATGTCAACGACATCAGTGGGAGGTCATGCAATTCAGATAGACGCTGCTGTGTATAGAAAATTTTACCTATTTACCCCATCTATGTCAGAAGGTGTATTACAAATCATTTGAAACAAGTTGTGAGAGTGATGTAGGCTATATAATAGTTGAATATGGCGCCTGCGGTCAGAGGAAAAATGGAGGAGGGATGATTTTATAACGTACATAACATATAGTAAGTATGGTATTACAAATATTCTCATCAACCCATTATTGGCCCACTGCTGGACAAGGGTCTTCTCTCAATATGAGAGAGTTTAGGCCATAGTCCACCGCGCTGGCCAAGTGCGAATTGGTAGACTTCACACACCTCCGAGAACTTTTTTTTTTAAAGAACTCTCGGGTGTGTAGGTTTTCTCACGATGTTTTCCTTCACCTAAAAGTAGTGATAATTAATTTCTAATACGCACATAAATCAGTGGTGCGTGCCTGGGTTTGAACTTCGGACCTCCCGATCGAGAGGGCAAGTTTCAACCATTAGGCTATCACTGCTCTCATTACAAATATACATGCGTTATAATACTTTGATATCACTATTTTAACGCAAAACACAAAAACTTTAAATAAAATATAACGAAGTGGATGAGTGATGTGTGACGTCAGAAAGGCCAGGAGTCTTCATTATTATTCATTCTTGAAGATTTCAAGTAAAACACAGGAGTAAACTTCTTCAATTTATTCACAAATGAGGAGGTCCGATCGCTTCGACGGTTGAACAAGAATCTCTTTCTACCGACAGGCGCTCGCCTTTTTATAACAATGTTTGGTGAGGTGACAATAACAAATTTATCGAGGGTAAACTAAATTACAATTCTGAAAATCACTAAATATTTCTAAATTAATAAACAAACAATTTTTGATCTTTAAACTAACTGAAATAATTATTATCAATATTCAAAAATCCTTTTTATTGTAAAAATTCAAATTTATTTTCATAATTTAAAAAGATTCCCAAGAATTTTACACTTTAAGCAATAAAAACACTACTGACGTCTTTTTTGTATTTTCGAATTTACGCTGCAACATCTGTGCAAAGCCGCATATTTAAATACAAAAGAGACTTATTTTCTCATACCTTTTTTTAGAAAATAATAACCATATCCAAATTAACCATTAAAAGAATAATAAAAATACCTTTCTAACAGTGTATAACACATATTTATCTGTTTTAAAATTACAGAGCAAATACAAGAACTGATTTTCAAAACTTTAATTGGCTCTCCTGTAAAATTAGGTCTATTCGAGTTGCGGCCCTTTTGTTTTGAAGTAGCGATATATAATATATTGTGAAACCGTTTGATTAGTCTACGTTTAACAATTACACCGCCCCTACAGTCTAATCGTGGTACTTTACCGCATACCGTAGATTCTTGTAGAACCGATATTACATTGAGATTCTGCGAGTGTGGGTACTGTATGATCTGTACCACTCTCACATACACATACACACATAGGTATTCCATTATTCAGTATTTGTATAATATCTCTATTTATTATTAATAAATATTAGCCAATCGCATAATTTAGTAACAGACGTCGTGGGACTTTTACAAAATATATTTTTTAAAATTTAGACTTAACGACCCCTTTTTTAGAGGCCCGCCCCCTAGGGGCTGAGACCTACAATTTAACAAAAACTGGGATGGGATAGGAAACAATCCTTATAATTTTACAACCAACGTTGATTTGAAGACAGATCACTATCTCCTCTCTTAGACAATTTGTCCTTCACTTTCGCTAACTCCTTCGGCCAGACGGTTTCAACAATCCAGTCTAGGTAGTGCGAGACCCTAGTGTAGGCACCCGGCGCGCCCTCCCCACACTTCGGACCCCATGACACCACGCCGTTGACCACATAGTTACAATCTATGCCCCTGTTAAGGACTATCGACATGAGAGGTCCACCACTGTCTCCCTGAAAACAAAGGATTTAATAAGACAAAGACATTTAATACTAATAACACTTTCTATACTCATAACCCTTATTTTATTTTTTGTTCTCGAAGGGGGAAAGGGGGTTATGTGGGATTCTTACCGCACTAAAAACTCCCCGATAGCCGTCCTCAGCGTTACGAAGAACCATTCGTACTTCCACTCGTGCCACCTGTTACCCTGGAAGCCCCCTTTCAGTCGCTTACGACAGGCAGAGGATACGCCGGGATATGCCCTACGTATCCCGGAACTACAACTTACCTGGCAAGTATCAGCATACTGTCCATTCCGCCTCTTGTTCCCCCTCGCGCAAATCATTGATTCGCTGTTCCAAGTAAAGTTATTCAACACCAATTGTGATGCACATTCTTCCGAGTTTATTTCGAAGATGGTTTCCTGGAAAATTTGGATTTATCATGAAAGCAGTTTAGTCAAGAGTTCTAGACTAGTATTTATGTTTTACAGACTTTCAGATAGAACCTATGTTCTATATGAAGTTGCTTACAGTTGTCACACTTTCACATGAGGCGACCATCATAGTCCTCGGGAGTAGCAACGCATCTGTGATTGACTTCAGATGGAACCCATGTTCTGTATGAAGTTGCTTAGAGATGTCCTTGGCGGTTGTGACCACTTACCATCAGGTGGACTGCATGTTCGTTTGCTACTTCAGTCAAATATAAAAAAGAATGTTGCCTACAGATGTCCATACGAACAGTCACCATCAAGGAGACTACATTTTTTTATAACACGGAAGTAGCGAACGAGGATGCAGTCCACCTGATGGTAAGTGGTCACTGCCGCCCTGCGATATCTCTCAGCAACTTCACATAGAATATAGATTCTGTGTGAAGTCAATCATACATGCGTTGCTATGACCATCATACGCCAGAGGACTGTGAGGTGACCATCATACTCCAGAGGACTATGATGGTCACCTCATACAGAAGTGATCCGGTACATCATTGCATGCTTCAGTCATTGCGCTTGTCATTGTGCTTCATTGTTTGCTTCGTCGAAAACAATACGTCGTCAACCCATTATTACCCCACTGCTGGGCACGGGTCTTACCTCGGAATGAGAGAGTTATAGGTCTTAGTCTAACGCGCTGGCCAATTGCGAGTTGGTGGACTGCACACGCTTATTTTTTAAAGACCTCGGGTGTGTAGGTTTCCTAACGATATTTTCCTTCACCGACACGGGGTAATAATTAATGTCTAATATGCGTGCCTGGGTTTGAACCTCGGACCTCCCGATCAACATGGCAAGTTTCAACAATTAGGCTATCACTTCTCAAAAGAAGAATGCCTCAAAATACCTTTCTGAGTGTCTGAGATGTGCCGGCGTGGGACGCCACGTCTCCCCATCCAGCAATAATACGGCTCCGAGTATCAAACCTCAGTCCGGGTAGTGGCAAACAGATCGGGCGAATGAACTCTGAGAACTTGACCCTGAAAAGCTTTGAAGTTAATAGTGGAGAAGGTACAAGAGAGATATTCAAGCCTAGGGAAAATCTTTCAGATGTGCCGTGGGAGCGACGCCTGGAATTGTTAGCGCACTAAGACACAAGGTGGTGGTCTCTTGCGTGGAGGACACGAGGATCTCTGTTGGAACACTACTGGAGTCCTCCAAGTACGATGCCCCTTCGGTCTCTTCTTCGATGAGCATTTACGTGGTAGAACCAGTGTAGTTAGGCCACACCTATTTCAAACGTGAAGCATTTCTTACGTTTCGACGGAAGAGTGTGGTTGCCGGCACACTTTATATGAGGCGACCATCATAGTCCTCGGGAATAGCAACACATCTGTGATTGACTTCAGATAGAACCTATCTATGTGAAGTTGCTTACAGATGTCGCAGGGCGGCGGTGACCACTTCACACCAGGTGGACTGCATGCTCGTTTGCTACTTCATTATTATAAAAAAAGTAGAAGAGAACTGCAGTGATTGACTTCGGACGGAATCCATGTTTTTATGAAGTTGCTCATTAATGACCATGGGCGGTAATGACTTACCATCAGGCCCATTTTCTACTTCATCCTTATATTCATCCTAGGTTACTAGGACTTCGTCTGCTGCTGCGCATCAAACTCACGTAGGCACATCTTCACAAAATTCCACACGTATAAAATTTTAAAATAAAAAATGTGCGGCACTCGGGGACTGCCGCGGTAAAGCTATTGTATAGCATTTTTTATGTATGCATTTTTTTTATGCAGTATTTTTCTATGATATTAATTCAAGTTATGTTCTTTGATACTATATACTTTCTTAGAAACAGGTGCTTACATATCAGAGCAGCTCGTCTCGATCCGTGCGAGCTTCGTACTATCGTACCATATACATACACGTTAAGCGAACGAACGGCCGCGTTACGTGGTAGACGGAGTGGGGATTATAAGTTTTTTTCGTTACGGAATTTCTTGATGCGGTAGAAGCAATATCTTAAAAATACTTACTGTCTGTCCAGTTCTATAAGTGCTATGTCGTCATGTTTATCGGCTGTGGTGTAGAGCTTATGTGGAGTCAATCGCACCACGTTGAATAATTCCCCGTTACTTAGATCAGTTTTGTTCAGAGTACCGAGCAACGCGTATCTAAGGCGACCGCTGGAAAAACAAAAATTGTTACATTTTATCGAATGCGTAGCGTTTCTTGGAGACCTCCCTGTTTCACAATTAGTTGGGGACCCAACGTCTGAAGGGTCTTGGCATAATTCATACTATCCTTACTAATATGACAAATGTAAAAGTGTGTTTGTTTGTTCCTCTTTCACGTCGCCGCATAGCTATTATATGACATGGATAATATGCTGGGAGATAGGAGGACAGAGAGTGACGTAGGTTACTTTTTACCGCGCTCTCTCATTCCCATGAGAATATCGAAGTTTTATTAATTGATACATATTTAGTAGTTAATAGATAGCGTTAGTAAAATTCACTTGCAAGTTTTGAATCACGCTATTAAATGCTAATGTTAATTCCCTTTGACCGTGCGGGCCAAATGTTATTTAAATTACGAAATGCACATCCTTCTTAATTTTGTACAATCTCATAAGCGATTAAGAGAGGGGGTCTAATTTTGAAATGCTCAGCCAGCCGACTCCGAGACGGATGGCAGTATGTGCTGTCGCATGCTGTATAGCAGAGCAGAGCAGTGATCGCCTAATGAGCAGTGATAGGCTAATGGTTAAAACTTGCCCTCTCGATCGGGAGGTCCGAGGTTCAAACCCAGGCACGCACCACTGATTTATGTGCGTATTATACATTAATTATCACTGCTTTTCGGTGAAGGAAAACATCGTGAGGAAACCTACACACCCGAGAGTTCTTTAAAAAAAAAAAACAGTTCTCGGAGGTGTGTGAAGTCCACCAATTCGCACTTGGCCAGCGCGGTGGACTATGGCCTAAACTCTCTTATTCCGAGAGAAGACCCGTGCCATGGGTTGACGACGATGCTGTATAGACCGGACGGAGCGGTGGGCCCAGCCGCTCACTTGGGTGAAGCCCGACGGGGCAACGCTCAGAGGTCTCTGATTGCATTCCTTCGAAGATCCCGGAGTCCTCGTCGCAGCGCCGGAGACTACAACTAGGAGGGGTTTAGTGCAGTGGCTCTCTGCGTCCAGGGTAAGAGAGAGAGTTGACCAAGACTTTACTTACTAAATATTTGAGTGCAACACGTGAGCGGCAGTCAATATAAATCTATCGCTGATGAGGGAACCACCTCCGATCCAAGCGATATCCACGTCCGGGTCCTCGGAATTATCGTTAATGCATCCGAGGACAGCCTGCAACACGTAATTATCAAAATTAGAAAGAAAGAAAGAAAGAAAGAAAAGTTTATTCCAACTATTAATATTACTACATGATATTAACATTAATTAACACATAAAATATAAATAAATAACATACACTTATATCAAATTTTACTTACAACTAGGAGAATATAAATTATTTTAAAATACAAGGAAAAAAGTACATATTATAAATATTGAATGTAAATAACAATAACGAGCGATCTTCATTGTACATTATTGTTATTACGTTGTATTGTTAAGTTACCATAAAAATTATGCATAATACAGATACAGCTGGAAATGGACACACTTTGTAAATTAGGTTAGGTTAGGTTAGGTTAAGTTGTGGGGGGTAAGAGTGGAAGCTCGAACCGTCCTGCCAAGAGACCCCGTGTAGGACGACGGCATGTGTGGCCACATGTTGTTGTAAACACCAGGGAGGCGCACTGAGTACGATGCTCACAGGGAAGAGTCCGCAGGGGGCATCGCGCTAGGACACCGGCGGCGGTCCGTTGGCGATCCCGGTGTCCTCCACACAGAGACGAGGATGGCCACCGGGGGGGTTTTAGTGAGGTAAAAATCCGACATAGTTCGGCGTTGCTCCCACGGCGTAGGGTACCGTTAGGCACACTGATAATTTTAAATTTTCGACTTATAAGCGGAACGATATTCGCCGGGTCAGCTAGTATAGTATAAAACAAAGTCGCTTCCCGCTGTCTGTCCCTATGTATGCTTAGATCTTGAAAACTACGCTACGGATTTTAATGCAGTTTTTTTAATAGATAGAGTGATTCAAGAGAAAGGTTTTTATGTACAATGTAGTGGAGAAACATTGATAGTTTTAGATTTGTGACTTTTAGGCCGAACTAAGTTGGCTGGGTCAGCTAGTTTAAATACAAAGGGTAGTATTATCAAAAATTCAAAACGTACCAAATGTGGGAATTCGTTCACCAACGCTGGGTTATCCTCGCCCGTGATTTTGAGGATAAATTCAGGAATATGGCACACTCTTTGCCTCTCATAATTGAAGTTGTCATCATGAACGCACAAGTTGAAAAATCTTCGACTCTCAACACACTCTGGTAAGAAGAGTAAATAGTTAAAAAAAGTTAAAAAAAAAAATAAAAAAAAAACTTTTTTTGTGTTAAAAATCAAATTATTTTTCTGTCATCGGTCCTTCATAAGTATGCAAAAAATCAAATTAATCCGATAATTCAAAGTTGGTCAAAATTGGGTTCAAAGATTCCGTTACACCAGCTATTCTCTAAGTGTGTTCCGCGGAACCCTAGGGTTCCGTGATACCTCTGTCGGGGTTCCGCAAGAATTTAGAAAAAAAAGTTTCATACCTCAAAATAGTTTAATTTTTTCCTTTTTTCATGTTTTCTATTATTGTCCTTGCCAAGTGGTGAAGTAAATAATAATTAGTAACTGTTACATTGTACTTTTATTATGCTGATTAATAAAAAATCCACTTGTAAAAACAATTGTTTTATTTTAAAGTTCCATCAAGTATTTTGCTTCCCAAAAGGGTTCCGTCATTCAAAAAGTTTGAGAACCACTGCGTTACACGATAGATACATACAACCGAAGCTCAGAAGTAGCAACTTATCTTTTTTATATCTGACTGAAGGAAACGAGCATTCAGTCCACCTGATGGTAAGTGGTCACCGCCACCCATGGACATCTGTAATCAACTTCATACAGAACATGAGTTCTATGTGAAGTCAATCACAGATGCGTTGCTGCTCCCGAGGACTATGATGGTCGCCTCATATAAAAGTGTGCCGGCAACCACACCCTTCCATCGAAACGCAAGAAATGCTGCACGTTAGAAATAGGTGTGGCGGTGGTACTTCCCCGGTCGAACTACACTGATTCTACCACCTTCATCTGTGATTGTCTTCAGCTCAGGAAGAACCCTTGTTCAGTAAGTTACTTACATAGGAGATGTTTCAAAATGTATGGACCTTTGGCCAGGTATCTGTACACCATATGATAAAAATGCCAATAAAGTATAGAGCACTTTTTGACTAAGCATTTTATTATAATCGACTGGGTTTATTGGTACAAGACTAGAATTTTAAGTCAGAATTGCAACACAAAATAATGGCGGCGGTAATATTGCATTTTGACAGTTGAAGTTAATAAACAAACTGTGACAATGACAATCAGTTGTCAATGATCATCTGAACCAACGCAGGCATATTATTTATCCGCCATATTGGAAAACGAAAAAAGTAGTTGATTTTAATTGGTTTTGTACCAGAAAAGTACACGTTTTCATGAATTTTAAGTATTTTTTTAGGATTCTTGAGATTTATCTCGATTTTTTGAGATGGTGTACATATACCTAGCCAAGATTGAAACATCTCCTTACCATGGGCGGTAGTGACAACTTACTATCTACTGCATGCTCGTTTGCTACTTGAATCTTATAAAAAAACTGACTCAAAAAGGTATGTACCTATCGTAAAAGCTCCTTATTCACTTTCTGCATTCGCGTTTTCAATATTTCATTGTAAATTGACGGCAGTGACAACTTACTATCAGGGACTACATGCTCGCTTGCTACTTTGGGGTACAACCCATTATTGTCCACAGCTGGGCACGGGTCTTCTTTTAGAATGAGAGAGTTTTAGGCCATAGTCCACCGCGCGTGTGCCAAATGCCAATTGGTGGACTTTAATCTTATAAAAATTGTACAACTCACTTGACCAAGCAACTTCTTCAGCTGGACTGCCAAATACCGGGGCGTCGACGTCCGGGAGACGCGGACACCTCGACGGTTCTGGGGGTTGGGGGTAGTTTAATTTCTTTGGACAACATGTCATTGGCAAGTATCCGTCATAGCGACATTCCTGGAAAAATAATTTGGGGTTAATCTTTAGATCAATGTTTCTGTGGCGACCGCAACTCGTCAAGAGATGGCGCTACTAGTATTCTGAAACACGCTATCGAAATATTCTCAATACCCCGCATACACAAGTTCCGAACGACGGCCGCTCCCCAGGATCACCTAGCCTGGTGGAAGATCACCTTTTGCCAAATTTCCAAAACTTCGGGTCGTAACCCGGTACCGGGCCACGAAAATAAGATACCGGGTCACACCATTTCCTATTTACTTGATTTTAGGCTGTCGCGGGTGCCGAATAAATAGACATACTACTCGACCAAAACAATTAGGCGCATGACAGTTGAAACGTCATTAGAACTAGGGATTTCCCATCCCGATACGAAGTATATTCTATTACCAAATACCAAGAGTATGTAGGTATACCATTATTAAAACATACGCCATAGTTGTGTATGTTCAATAGTCGTGTATTTATTAATGCACTTTCATGTGATTAATATATTCGAAGACATGGAATATTTTCTTTCTTTTTTATTTGTGTAAGAGACCAATGCCTATTGCAGCACACACTCATTTTCGACTTGGGAGACAGGAATACTAAGCCCATGCATATTCTTCTGTTAAAAAATAAATGCATATTTTGAATGTAAGAGTCCTTGCTCCTCCACGAATAGTCTTTTTCCTACCCATTTTGAGGTTTATTGACGAATAATCAACTAAATTAATAATAGCTTTAAAAATTCAACGATCACTCATTTAACTAACGTTATAACGTAACGTAAGCTAGACGATACACGACTGCACGTCACTAGGGGCCGCGCGGGGATAGAAGCGAGGTGCGGGGTACGGAACCGCTTTTGTTTCATGCGCCTAATTGTTGTGGTCACGTAATTTTAACATACATTGTAGGGACATGTAATATTTCAATGTTCATGTCAGCAATTAAAATGAGATCGAGTGAATCGCGAATGTGTGAGTGTTGCATTACAGCGAAAAATATATTATAAGTATGTATATAGAGACGGCTGCGTCCGTCGCGTAAGAACAGTCTGAAATATACACAGTTAACGGAACACGTATTTTATTCCATAGTCCCAGATCCGTATAGGTAACCCTTTACATTACCTAAACTAATACTGCAAAACTCTTAATTTTATTTGATGATATTATTTAAAAAGTAGTGGTAATCATGTTCGATTAAAATAACAATCCAACAACACTCATGCAATGTAGCATATTTTTAGAAAATATTTATAGTTTTAAATTAAACACGGTCGTTTTAAGTTAAACACATCGCTGCCATTTATTTTTCTTAGGTTTTTCGTCATTAATATATATATTATTTTATTTTTTTTGTTAAGGGGGGAATGGTGTAGGGACATGTAATATTTCAATGTTCATGTCAGCAATTAAAATGAGATCGAGTGAATCGCGAATGTGTGAGTGTTGCATTACAGCGAAAAATATATTATAAGTATGTATATAGAGACGGCTGCGTCCGTCGCGTAAGAACAGTCTGAAATATACACAGTTAACGGAACACGTATTTTATTCCATAGTCCCAGATCCGTATAGGTAACCCTTTACATTACCTAAATACATATACACAAACATACTAATTTACACACACACAAATACATATAGTCGTAAAGCACACTTACCATATCACTGTTCTTTATAACGCCCTCCCCTGTCCCTATGAAGTATCTGCTGAGGACTCCAGTCTCGTGCAGACGGTTCTCCGTTGGACAACACACGATCGGAGTAGTACCCTGGTAACTGCACATCTGAAAAAGTAGTAATAGACTACATTTTTTTATCTGATAGAAGTAGCAAACGAGCATGCAGTCCACCTGATGGTAAGTGGTCACTGCCGCTCATGGACATCTGTAATTGACTTCATACAGAATAGTTCCATCTGAAGTCAATCACAGATGCGCTGCTATCCCCGAGGACTATGATGGTCGCCTCATATGAAAGTTTGCCACCACAGCCCTTCTATCGAAACGCAAGAAATGCTTCACACTAGAAATATGTGTGGCGGTGGTACTTACCCGGTCGAACTACACTGGTTCTACCACCTTGTACCTTTTATAACATTGAAGTAGCACCTTTTATAACAATGGTTCCTAACCTTTGATGAAGGACCATTTGGCAAAATATCTGTCGACACATGGACTCGACTCCAGTATAAGGGTGTAATTTAAGATAAATAAAATGTGAAAATATGGGGTTATTTTTTTTTAATAAATCATGCGTACATTATTGTTCAAAGCAAACAATATTTAATGCGCTTTCTGTATACCTACTCTTGACTAATGTAACGCAGCAGTGATGAGATGCTTTAATGTGGCGTGGTGCGGTGACAAAGGAGGTGCGGTGTGGCGACGAAGGAGGTGCGGTGAGGCGGGGGGTGAGGTGAGGAGAGGAGAGTTGCTATGATTGACGTGGCAGAGCTGTTATTATTGAAAAAGAATTGAGAATAAAATGTTGGATAAAAGTTTTTTACTGGTGTCTTATTTTACAGCGTTATACTAATTCCTTATCCTTGGTCCAGTCACGACTGACTGTCATTGTGCTATATTACAATATATCGGACCACTTCGGGTGCTTCCAGGGATCAGTGGTCCGCGGACCACCGGTTGGGAACCACTGTTTTATAACATTGAAGTAGCAAATGAGAATGAAGCCCACCTGTCCTTAGTTCCGGGATTAGTCCGGTAGATTAGTACGGTACGGTCCCCTGCCTGTCGTAAGAGGCGAATCAAATGGGCTTCTGTGGTTGACACATATCTACTAACTAGCTTCTGGTAGAACCAGATCGACCGGGGAAGTACCACCGTCACACCTATTTCTAGCGTGTATTTCTTGCGTTTCGATAGAAGGCTGTGGTTGCTGGCACATTTTATTATGGCGACCATCTTAGTCCTCGGGAGTAGCAACGCATCTGTGATTGACTTCAGATAGAACCCATGTTCTGTTTGAAAATGATTACAGATGTCCATACGGCAGTGACCACGTCATCAGGTAGACTGCATGCTCGTTTGCTACTTCAATCAGATAAAAAACAAAAAAAAAACTCGAGGACAGCTGCTGTAACGCTATTGCATAGCATTTTTATGAACTTATACAATTATTATTGATTTATTTATGCAGTATTTTTTTCTTTGATATTAATTCAAGTATTTTTCTTTGACATATACTTTCTCACAAACAGCTGCTTACATATGCGTCCGCTTTCCGAGCAGCTCGTCTCGATCCGTGCGAGCTTCGTACTGTCGTACCATATACATACATTAAGCGAACGCTCGGCCGCGCTACATGGTAGGCGGAGTGGGGTGTGTAAGAATTTCTTATTCGGTCGCTGCGCTCAAAGCTTAACAAAATCAGATGGCAGAATATATGCAGAAATTATTACCGCTGTATGTTTCTGGTCTTTGTAAACGCGATTCTTCGCATATTCGCATTTGTGTATAATAGTGCAGATTCCTGTTCCCCCATCGTCGTCAAAATCGCAAAGATCATCTGAAAATTGAAAACGAGAGAATGTGTAAATTTTTTTTTAGTCCATATCTATACTACCAACCCACAGAAGGATTTTCTCCTGTATCATGGATACACATCGATAGGTAGAACAAGCGTAGTTCGAAGTACCACCGCCACACCTATTTCTAGCGTGAAGCATTTCTTGCGTTGCAATGGAACGGTGTGGTTGCCGACACATTTTTATATGAGGCGACATCAATCCTCGGGAGTAGCAACGCATCAGTGATTGACTTCAGATAGAACCCATGTTCTGTATAAATTTGATTACAGATGTCTATGAGCGGCAGTGACCACTTACCAACAAGTGGACTGCAGGCTTGTGTGCTACTTCGGTCAGATATATAAAAATAATAATAATAAACGCTTTCTCCACTCATAGTATTTTTTTTGTTGTCGAGGGGGAAACCTTCAAAAGGTACCCGACGCCGTGGGAGCGACGCAGGGCTATGTGGAATTTTTACCGCACTAAAACTCCCCCGGTGGCCGTCCTCGGCGCTACAAAGAGGACTCCGGGAACTCCAATGGAACGCAAATAGGAGTCCTCTGAACGCGTTGCCCCATCGGGCTCCGCACAGATGGCCGGCTGGGCCTACCGCTCCATCTGGTCTTTAAGACGGTATGCGACCACACATACTGCCGTCCTTCACGCCTGTCGCCTGAAGGAAATGTTTGAGCTCCCACTCTAGCCGCCCGCAACCCCGGAAGCCCCTTTTACTCGCCTCTTACGACAGGCAGGGGATACCGTAGCCTTATTCTAATCCCGAAACTACTGGGACGACACTCATAGCCCCACAGAAAGATTTTCTCCTGTATCATGGACACACGCAAGGACACAAACACCCAGACCCAGATCAAGAATATAACCTCATCATTCAGATACTTGTCTAATGTCGGGAATTGAACCCGGGACTCACCCGGACTAACCCATAGCACGGTACAAATTAATTAAATTAATATTATATTAATACTGTGCCCATAGTTTTGAAGATTTAAGCATCTATGTATGGACAGACAGCGAGAAGCAACTTTGTTTTATATTATTTAGAGATTCTATTTTTTTCCAAACACGATTAAGGAATATTTCTTAAACTATAAATCATTGCTCTTAATAAAATAATTGTAATACATTTATTTACCTTGTGAATAAGGAAATCGAAACAAGTTATTATAAGTCACAACATACCGACTTTATGTAAGCGATTGATTCAAGTTGCAAACATAAGGATAACAATGTGCTTGTAATAAACAAATCGCAACATAAACACGTGCTGGCTAACGTAAACACAGACGATACGCGACTGCACGTCACTAGGGGATGCGCGGGGACAGAAGCGCGGTGCGGGGTACGTAACCGCTTTTGTTTCATGCGCCTTATTGTTGTGGTCACGTAATACCAAACGACATGGGAATTAAATAAACAAGTACCTGGATGTCCGAGCTATGCTCGGTGTTTTTTTTTACTACGAGTACATCATGTTTTATTGGAATTATATTCTTTATAACTATGCAAATTTCTTACTGATGATCATATTAATGATATATTTTGATGTTACCTACGTAATAATAATAATAAATCAAAAATATCAAAAAAGAACTAAAAAGAAAAAAACCTAGAGGTAAAAAATAGAATTAAAAATAAAACTAACAAATTAGAAAGATAAAAATAAAAAAAATAATCGGGTCGAGTTTTGATTCCCAACCGAGCTATTCTAACTTCGTAAATGGTGACGAAATTTCTCTTCGTATTCTATTAATTTTGTAGGTCTTTATGCAATGAAAACACGGATAAAACGACATTTTCTGAAAATGAAACATAGCTAGATCGATTTATCGCCCCCTAAACCCTCTAAGTACAAAATTTCAAGAAAATCTTTGGAGCTGTTTCCGAGATCGTTGATATATATTTACATATATACAAGAATTGCTCGTTTACAGATATTAGATAATAGTCACCCTTGGCAACGTTCGAAATTCGACCGTAATACAACTTTAAAAAAAATCTATTGTCTAAAGTCGGTGTACTGTCGATAGTTGAACGTGACAACGTCATAAGAAAATACTGATGGAATGGTTGCATTTTTGTATAACAGCTGTCCACGCGGACGCATTGCTCACTCAAGTAGGAGAGACAGATGTCGAGCGGCCGAACGCGGAGGCCGATTGTGCCTCTTTGTCGCTCGTTCCACGCTCTCGCTTGCACTTCAAGCCTTAAATAGAACGCCTCAGAGTAACGTAACGCCGCATGAGTTATGTTTTTTGGTGCGTGCAGCCGGCTTCGTCGAATTATAAGATGTTGTCACTTCAAAACTGAACTTGGTATTATCCAAATTAGCACTTTCTTAAATTCAATTAAATTATATTATTTTTGGGTTATTGTAAAAAGATTAAACAAAAAAAATCGAAAAAACACCTCACGTATTTTATGGACGCCCCCAAAGCAACTATATATAGAACAAGGATTCTATTTCTATAGGTATCTACTCATTACCGTGGTAGACGCGACGGTAGCGTGCAAAGCCGCGGAAATGTCCTAGTATGTAGTTACTTTCACGTGCATTTAATAAAACTCATCAACCCTTTATTGGCCCACTGCTGGGCACGGGTCTTCTCTCAGAATGAGAGAGTTAGGCCATAGTCCACCGCGCTGGCCAAGTGCGAATTGGTGGACTTCACACACCTCCGAGAACTTTTTTTTTAAGAACTCTCGGGTGTGTAGGTTTCCTCACGATATTTTCCTTCACCGATAAGCAGTGATAATTAATTTCTAATTCGCACATAAATCAGTGGTGCGTGCCTGGGTTTGAACCTCGGACCTCCCGATCAAGAGGGCAAGTTTCAACCTAAAGGCTATCACTGCACTGCTATCATTTAATAAAACGCTATTATAATGATATTATAAGAAGATATCGCTTTATTTATTTCTTTATGTTCTTCTTGCAGTATATAATTAACTTGTTATAAACAACTATCGTATGAGGAAACATACTATAATAAATATATGTTGATAAACAGCATTTAATTGAGCTTTTACGCATATTAGACCAGGGTCGATAATTTTTAAAACCAATTAAAATCGTAGTAGGATGAAACCCATTAGAAAAGGAGGGGAATATTATAGAAATGAAGGGAAAAATAATTTACGGGCGATCTGAGGTCGGGAAGGGGATGGGGGTGAGTTTTTAAGGGTAAAAAACGGTTTTTCTCTATTTCCGGCAAAACTAAAAGTCCTATCGAAAAAAGTCAAATGGCAAAGTTGTAGGTAATAAAAAGATCTAAAACTTTTGTATTTACACTTTTTTCACATAACCTCAAAATTTATGTGAAAAATTTAGAAAACCAAGTTTTTGGTTTTTTATTTTTATCATTTACAAAATTTTTTTTTTTAAACGAAATTTGGCGAAAACTTACCTTTTTATGTCCCAAATACGCTGTAATTTATTTGATTAAAAATATTTATTTTTTCACCTTATTTTGAATTACTATCGAAAAAACACCCTAATTTTCAATCGAAAACTCACCCGTCAAAATATCAGCTTTTTTCAAAAAGTTAGTATGTTTTCTATTCGTTGAAATCTCTACTTTTTGATGGTGAAAAAAAAAATGTTACTATAGTAAATCTTCTCAAAAAAAACATCATTTAATTTCAATCTTTAGGTTACGTTACGTTAAGCATACTATTTTTTAAAGAAAATATTACGATTTTTATGTTTGAGTTGATTGATACAGACAAAAATAGATATAGTAATTACCTTCCTATGCAGATTTGAATTCAAAAATAAGAAACCAAAAACTTGGTTTTTTGAATTTTTCACATAAATTTTGAGGTTATGTGAAAAAAGTGTAAATACAAAAGTTTTAGATCTTTTTATTACCTACAACTTTGCCATTTGACTTTTTTCGATAGGACTTTTAGTTTTGCCGGAAATCGAGAAAAACCGTTTTTTACCCTTAAAGACTCACCCCCATCCCCTCCCCGACCTCAGATCGCCCGTAAATTATTTTTCCCTTCATTTCTATAATATTCCCCTCCTTTTCTAATGGGTTTCATCCTACTACGATTTTATTTCACTTTTTATTATTTTTAAAGGCTTCTACACTGGTCTATATGAATCATTGTAAATCTTTCCATTATTATGCCATTACCCTATCCCTGTAGTTCCGGGGTCAGAATAGAGCTACGGTATCCCCTTCCTGTCGTAAGAGACGACTATAGGGTGCTTAAAGGGTTTAGGGCGGTAAGAGTGGCAGCGAACCGAGTCAAGGGATTGAGGAGGGAAGGTGGTATGTGGTCACATTTCATCGTAAAGACCAGACGAAGCGGTAGGCCTAGCTCATCTGGGTGTAGCCCAAGAGGACTCCGGTTGCGTTCCGTTAGAGATCCTGGCGTCCTTTTCAAAACGTTCAGGATGGCCACCGGGTTAGTGTGACAAAAATCCCATTTTTTTATCTAACTGAAGCAGCAAACGAGCATGCAGTCCACCTGATGGTAAGTGGTCACTGCCGCCTGTAAGCAACTACATACAGAACATGGGTTCCATCTGAAGTCAATCGCAGATGCGTTTTATCTAACTGAAGCAGCAAACGAGCATGCAGTCCACCTGATGGTAAGTGGTCACTGCCGCCTGTAAGCAACTACATACAGAACATGGGTTCCATCTGAAGTCAATCGCAGATGCGTTGCTACTCGCGAAGACTATGATGGTAGCCTCATGTGAAAGTGTGCCGACAACCACACCCTTCTGTCGAAACGCAAGAAATGCTTCACGCTAGAAATAGGTGTATACAACCCAGCGCTCCCATAAGCCTCTGGACTTCAATTTGAAATTGTTTATAAGCACATACGTATTTATGGGAAAGGGAGTCCCCCCACCCGTTTTTTCACTCCTCCAGACTTCGTTGTTATCGACAAACGGAGTATTCTCGTCAACCCATTATTGTCCCACTGCTGGGCACGGGTCTTCTCTCAGAATGAGAGAGTTTAGGCCTAGTCCACCGCGCTGGCCAAGTGCGAACTCTCGGGTGTATACCTCACAATGTTTTCCTTCACCGAAAAGCAATGATAATTAATTTCTAATACGCACATAAATCAGTGGTGCGTGCCTGGGTTTGAACCTCGGACCTCCCAATCGAGAGGGCAAGTTTCAACCATTAGGCTATCACTGCTCATAATATTACATAACGGAGTATTATTCCTCCGGAATCTAGCAGTATGAAGGAAGCCACAAGAATCCAATTAGAGGTTGTTTACAGCCATAGGAATGAGCGGGATAACCTCTCGAACTACCCCTTTTTTTTGATATCGAGGGGAAAACCTTCGAAAGGTACCCGACGCCGTGGGAGCAACGTTGAGTTATGTGGGATTTTTACCTCACTAAAACCCCCCCGGTGGCCATCCTCGGCTCTGTGTGGAGGACATCGGGATCTCTAACGGACCGCTGCCGGTGTCCTGCGCGATGCCCCATTCGGGCTCTTCCCAGTGAGCATTGTACTCAGTGCGCCTCCCTGGTGTTTACGTCAGCATGTGGCCACACATGCCGTCGTCCTACACGGGGTCGCTTGGCAGGACGGTTCGAGCTCCCACTCTTACCGCCCGCAACCCCGGAACTCCCTTTTAGTCGCCTCTTACGACAGGCAGGGGATACCGTAGCCCGTACCGTACCGTGCCGTATTCTGATCCCGGAACTACAGGGATAAATAAAAAAAATGCCTATGTTCTTCAGAAATAATGTAGCATTCTAATGGTGAAAGAATTTTTACAATCGGTTCAGTAGTCTTTAAGTTAATTCATTACAAACATACAAAAATACAAAGTTTTCCTCTTTATAATAATAATAATAACGTTTATTTGCTCTCACAGAAGGTCTTATGTACTAGGCTACAACTAGGCTTATATTTTAGGGCAATACAGTAACCTTCCTTAGTGAGAGCCTGGTGCCTGTTTTACAAGCCTGTGATACAAGTCACCAGTGCCCTTCCACGGACTTTATAATATTAGTATAGATATAGATATCAATAATAACAATCAACATTTTTTTCTATGGTAAGAAATCTTTGCCCTTCATATGTACTCCGTAACTATTTTGATACACCGTCTCTCCTAGGCACGCTAGGCCACTGACGTCATTTATATACATATCATCTATGTATTATTAACTAGCTGTCCCGACAAACGTTGTTTTGCTATAAAAAAAAAATGTTAAAGGTGGACAACCCTTATGGAGTATGAAAAATAGATGTTGGCCGATTCTCATAGATACCGGATAAGCACAAAAAATTTCATCAAAATTGGTCAAGCCGTTTCGGAGTAGTATGGCAACAAAAACTGTGACACGAGAATTTTATATATATTAGACTAGCTGTCCCGACAAACGCTGTTTTGCCATATAAAAAAATGTTAAGGGTGGACAACCCTTAAGGGGTATGAAAAATAGATGTTGGCCGATTCTCAGACCTACTGAATAGGCATATAAAATTTGGTAAAAATCGGTCAAGCCGTTTCGGAGGAGTATGGCACCAAAAACTGTGACACGAGAATTTTATATATTAGATATAGATGAGGTCAGAGTCAGAAAGATTTATTTCTTATGGTTGTAAAAGCTGAGCCACTTCCTTTTGCCTATATTAAGTAGAATCCTAAAACATTTTATTCCTTGTGCTTTATGTTTTTATGTTTGTTTCTCATACTTCACATTTGTTCAATTATATAATAAGTTCATTTTAGTTAACAATAAACATATTTATTATTATTTTATACATACTTAAGCCTCCTATAACATTGAAGTAGCAAACGAGCATGCAGGCCACCTGATATGGTCACTGCCTTATGGACATCTGTAAGCAACTTCATAAGAACATAGGTTCTAAAGTCAATCACAGATGCATTGCTACTCCCGAGGACTAAGAAACGCTTTCTACACTCAAAGTCCCACAGTAGGATTTTTTCCTGTGTCGTGGGTGCCGTGGACACACACAAAGACGAATACACAAAGACCCAGATGCAGAACAAGCGTCCGTGTAGTTCCGGGATGAGAATAGGGCTACGGCATCGCCTGCCTGTCGTAAGAGGCGACTAAAAGGGGCTTCCGGGGTTGCAGGCGGCTAGAGTGGGAGCTCGAACCGTTTGGTCAGGCGATCCCTGGAAGGACGGCGGTATATGTGGTCGCATACCGTCGTAAAGACTAGACGGGGCGGTGGGCCCAGCCGCCCATCTGGGAGGAGCCCGATGGGGCAATGCGCTCAGAGGATTCCGGTTGCGGTCGGTCCGAGTTCCCGGAGTCCTCTTTATAGCGCCGAGGACGGCCACCGGGGGGGTTTTAGTGCGATAAAAATCCCACATAACCCTCCGTCGCTCGCACGGCGTCGGGTACCTTTTGAAGGTTTTGAAGACAAAAAAAAAGACGCAGAACAAGAATCTAAACTCATCATTCAGATACCTGTCTGGCCGGGAATCGAAACCGGGACCCACTACGTGTCAGACCGGTATGGTAACCGCTGCGCCACGCGGGTCTTCAAAGAAGGTCGCGTCTTATAAGTGAACCGGCAACTAGTAAGCATAATATTAAGCCCTCAACAACACATCAGTTCACCCACTAATCAATGGGATTTCTTACCAATATCATACTGCGCGTACACGCTCAAAATGCATGTTAATAACAACAATATATACACTGTGGTAAACATTTTAAACGATATGTATAAACAACTCGCACATAGCTCGACCTTACACAAACTGGCTGCTTCAACAAACTGAGACGGATGTATCAAGTCGCGTCTGTAGTATAGAATAAGACTGCTTTTAAAACGTCTATCAGGCTTGAAGATTTTGTTTCGAATTTTTCATTTTATAACAAAAAAAACCTGGAAAAAAAATATTTTTTTCATTTTGTTGAAGATATTCTTTTGGCGCGTTAGAGATAAATGATCACACCGTCACGAAAAACCGACACCCTGAAGTTAGCTATAGTCAAGATTTTAGTTTTTTCTATTGTTAGTGTCGTTTTTCTACAAACGTAGAATAAGATTAAAGATAACATTTTTGAAAAGCTTTTTGAGCTGCTTGGAGATCGGACGAATATGTAAGCAGCTGTTTGTGAGAAAGCATATAGTATTAAACAAAAACAGTTCAATTAATATCAAAGAACAAAATACTAATAAAAATATATACCTAATTATAGTTGCATAAGTTGATAAAAATTCTATGCAATAGCTTTACCGCGGCAGTCCCCGAGTGCCGTGCATTTTTTTAAACGACTGGCACAGTACAAATATATATTCCTATATGTCCACTGTGACTGGGCGATTTGCGAAACTACATACAGGAGTGTTCGTCTGCAACATACGTAATGTTTAATTATGTATTCTATCTCTTTCTTATGTACAACATTCGTCGTCAACCCATTACTGTTCCACTGCTGGGCACGGGTCTTCTCTCCGAATGAGAGAGATTAGGTCATAGTACACCGCGCTGGCCAAGTGCGAATTGGTGGACATGTACAACATGGTTGACTTAAAATAAGACTAGCTTTGTTTTCGCGACGATACCTGATTCACACATCTAACTAGACAACTTTTTATAGGCTTTTTTAAATGACTTCGAACACAGAAGTTTTTTGTACGGTTGTATATAATTTTTCAATATAGGTTATATATTCACCTTTTTGTTAGTGGAGCCTCAATTGATTGAAAAGGTTCAAACAACAATTTCAGATTAGTTTCAGAGCGAATCCTATTTTCTGGAAATTCGGTTATTGTATTTTGTATTTGCCTGTGAATGATTAAAACGTTTTAAGTTATACCCAGGGCCTGATTAACCCTGAGGCTAATTAGGCGGAAGCCTAGGGCGCGAGGATTGAGGGGGCGCGCTGATATCGTGTTTTCGCATGCACTATTAATCTAGCATTGCATCTACCCTACATATTTCAACTAGACCGAGAAACACTAACACACCGTAAGATGTAGATTTGGCGGCCTTTTTTTTGCTCGGCAAGCTGTAGTTAATACTTTTAGGCCGACTGTAACACCTGGTGGGGAGCGTCCTTATAATTAGCCTAGAGCGGTCAGAATTCTTGATCAGTCGCTGGTTATACTGTTGATTGATTGATTGAATATAATATAATTTTACAATTGAGAGTAGTAAACGAGTATGCCACTTCATATTCCCGCACTTTTTCACCACCCGCGATGAACAACCACGGCGATACCTAGGTCGCCAAAAAAACCTATTGATAGTTCCCACCTCAAAGCTTAAGCTATATCGGTCCGGGCCATATGCCATGTGTGTAAACATTTTTAATAACTTACCGGACGAAATAAGACGCGTAAAAAATGACACAATCTTTTTGCCAACTTTAGGACAGTACCTTATAAAAGAGTGCTTCTACGATTTAAAGTACTTCGAAAAATAAATCAATCAACTATATATACAAAAGATCGGTGTGCTCCTACTAAATTGCTATACCCTAACAGGGTTCATACTGTGTGACTCTAAATAATATTTACCACCTAATTATAACATTCACTGTGTATGTATGCAATAAAGTATTGAGTATTGAGTATTGAGTATTACTTGGTCACTGCCGCCCAAGCACATATGTAAGCAAGAAATCAATCACAAAAATAGGATTGGTCGCCTTATATGAAAATGAGCTGGAATACCACTCTTTCACCGAAACGCAAGTGTTAGGTAGGAATATGCACGGTCGTCCCTGTAGTTCCGGGATCAGAATAAAGCTACGGTATCCTCTGCCTTCCAGTGTCACTTCGTTCCATTGTTTAATGTGCACGGGACGCTGAAGACCATAGGACATGGCGGCGTATCGCAAGAGCTGCAACATCTAAGGCGTCATCGTGAAAGCACGACCACTGTGCCAAGAGTGAACGACTGAAGAGAGATCCTCTGCCGTAAGACGCTTAAAGGGGCTTCCAGGGTTGCGGGCGGCTAGAGTGGCTTGAACCATCCAGCTAGGCGATCCCGGGAAAGACGGCGGTATGTGTAATCGCATACCGTCGTAAAGACTAGACGTAGCGTTGAGCCCAAGTGCCCATCTGGAAGGAGCCCGATGAGGCAACGCGCTCAGAGGATTCCGGTTGCGATCCGTTGGAGATCCCGTAGTCCTATTTGCAGCGCCGAGGACGGTCACCGGGGGGGTTTTAGTGCGGTAAAAATTCCCACATAACCCTGCGTCGCTCCCCCGGCGTCGGGTACCTTTTGAAGGTTTCCCCCTCGAAAAAAAAAGGTACATAAACTTGTGTAAGTTTTGTGGCGTCTAATAACATACTTAATAATTCAGGGAATATTTGTTTATTTAACGTATTTGCGCTTCGGTGTCGAAGTTTGTAGTCCAGTATAATTCTTCTCCATTCTCGATGGGCCCAAAAAGGCAACATCGAGAGGTTGAGTGCGGTGTGTTGAATTAGGCGGCAGAAAAATAATTCTAATATTATGTTCATGACATCTATACTCGGGGCAATTTCGATATGGAATGTTTAATAACAAAGCCTTGCCTAGCAACCACTGACAGGCAGAAGAATGCAACTTAATAATGTTTTATCAGCCGTTCTTTGAGCCGAATTCTCTGATCGCATTGCCCCATCGGGCTCGTCCCAGATGGGCGGCTGGGCCCACCGCCCCGTCTAGTCTTTACGACGGTATGCGACAACATATACCGCCGTCCTGCCCGGGATCGCCTGACCGAACGGTTCGAGCTCCCACTCTAGCTGCCTGCAACCCCGGAAGCCCCTTTTAGTCGCCTCTTATATAGTCGGGGTTCCGCAAGAATTTAGAAAAATAAAGTTTCATACCTCCCACTAATTTGATTTTTTCTTTTTTCATATTTTCTATTATTGTCCTTGCCAAGTGGTGAAGTAAATAATAATAATTAGTAACTGTTACATTGTACTTTATTTATGCTGATTTAAAAAATAATACACTTATAGAAACAATTGTTTTATTTTAGGGTTCCATCAAGTATTTTGCTTCCCAAAATGTGTTCCGTCATTCAAAAAGTTTGAGAACCACTGTATAGCAGACCTTAATTCATACGAAGTAAGAGGATATCCGTATTCTGCACAGAGTATTAAACAGCTAACTTTTGTTCGTCAGTTGGTGCCAGTTTAGTAGGGCATCCGATTTTCCTTGTATGTTTTTGAAGTGAAACTTCTTTATCGGGGTTGGAAAAAAATTTAGTGTAACATTTTTTCGTTACGCGCCATCTTTTTCTGTTACGCGGCTTCTTTTTTTTTCGTTTCGCGCCATCTTTTTCTGTTACGCGCCATCTTTTTTTTTCGTTACGCGCCGTCTTTTTCTGTTACGCGCCATCTTGTTTTTTTCGTTACGCGCCATCTTTTTCTGTTACGCGCCATCTTTTTTTTCCGTTACGCGCCATCTTTTTCTTATCCCTACCACGCGTGATATTAGATAGATTATTATAGATTAGATTATTAGATAAAGTTTAATAAAAGCCTTTTATTAAACTTTATCTAATTTAACTTTATTTAACCAATTTCTGTAAAGTTGCATATAGTAAATTATTTTTTGAAAAATAACGTCATAAAGAAGTTTCACTTCTTACGAGTGTACGCTAGTACACGCACACATTTTTTTTGTTTTACCTTATTCAAAATTGTACGACGAGGTATGCCGAATTGTTTTTCGGTGTCGTATGACGTGATATGCCTATTCTCCATTAAATTTACTGCCATTTCTAAAAAACTGTCACAGGGTTCCCAACTTAGGGGTTTTTCCTCCAAATTTAGGGGATAAATAAGTAGGGTGGGGATTTTGTAGGGGTGTATTATTTTTAGGGGTATTTTAAGGGTTTCTATAACTTCAACATAAAGGTGTTTTTAAAGGGGATTATAGGGATTTTTAATGAAGGCTTTAGGGGAATATATTTTTGAGACTTGGTCACCCTGAACTGTCATCATAATCTTTATATTTTCTGCGTGGCTTGTTCATTGTTAACGTTCTTCACAGAAAGAAAAAGAAAGCAAGAGTAAGTCGTCAACCCATTATTGTCCCACTGCTGGGCACAGGTCTTCTCTCAGAATGAGAGACTTTAGGCCATAGTCCACCGCGCTGGCCAAGTGCGAATTGTTGAACTTCACACACCTCCGAGAACTTTTTTTTTCTAAAGAACTGTCGGGTGTGTAGGTTTCCTCACGATGTTTTCCTTCACCGAAAAGCAGTGACAATTAATGTATAATACGCACATAAATCAGTAAATCAGTGTTGCGTGCCTGGGTTTGAACCTCGGACCTCCCGATTGAGAGGGCAAGTTTCAACCATTAGGCTACTGCTCATAAGATAAAAAAAATATATATGTGTGTACTTATCCCCCCCCCCCCCTTCCAAAAATAAGTACACACATAAAATTTTATCTTTATTTTTAATATAGTTTTAATTTTTATTAAATTTAACAATATTAAATTATATATTTATTAATATTAACTTTTTATTTTCTTTAACAATATTTACTTTTTTTTTAAATATGTTTTATTTATTTTTAATATTTTGTTTTGTATAAAGTGTAAATAGATTTGTTTCAAAGAAGTAGATTAAAAATATATATCCCACAACGTTTTAATTTATTTAGTAAAATTTGAAAAAAAAAATTTAATGATTTGATCGCAACTTATATTTTACATGTATATTAAATTTTACATATTCAATACACTAAAATCCTTAATGTTTTTTTATATTATTTACATTTGGCTACATTTTTGATATTCCTACAGTAAAATTCCTGAAGGAGTCAACTCTAGGCTAGGCAATGTTACGACTTGTTCAAAAAAATTGACGATCTTTGCCTATTTCAACATCCATCCATCAGCCTTTTGATGTCCACTGCTGAACATAGGCCCCCCCTAAATGGCGCCACTCCAACCGGTCCTGTGCCCTCTGAATCCAATGGTTTCCCGCTGTCTTCTTCAGGTCATCGGTCCATCTGGTAGGGGGGCGACCTGTACTCCTTTTGCCTAAACGTGGTCGCCACTCGAGGACCTTTCTTCCCCATCGGTTCTCGGTCCTACGAACGATGTGGCCGGCCCATTGCCACTTCAGCCTGCTAATTTTGAGAGCTATGTCGGTAAGCTTCGTTCGTCTACGGATATCATCGTTGCGAATCATGTCTCGTAGCGAAATTCCAAGCATAACCCTCTCCATAGCACGCTGAGCGACCCTGAGCCTCCGAATGAGGCCTACAGTGAAGGACCACGTTTCGGTGCCGTAGGTCATCACTGGCAACACACATTGCTCGAATAAATAAATAAATGATAAATAATAATAATGATAAACGAAAGACCTATTAATGTTTTGTAGATTTAGTTTAAAACAAATCAGAAGAATGACTATTTTAAAGACATAGAAAAGTTTTCTCGCAACTCAAAATAACCGTCTTGCCACAGCATAATCAAACACGGCTCTGTCAAAAATTGTGCATGTTACCAACCTAATGACAGCAATTTCGTGTAGCCAGATAACATTTCTAAAAACTACCAAACACTTCCATTGCCAACGAAATAAATTGAATAAGATATTACCACAGTACTAGTATCTGCAGTAGTCTAACTTCTTACAAACGCACGAAACGCAAGTTGTACCTACGCGCCACGATTTCGGTATGCACTCGGTATGTACCCAACAGCTAGCGAATGTGCCGTAGTGGCTAGCGGGCGATGTGACGTTTTTTAAGTTGTGGATCTTTTTATTTAAATAATGTAGCGAAGAGCAGTTGTAAACTGTATTAGGCTGTTTTTTATTGCTTTAATTGTGCATAAACACGTCCAGTGTTAATAATTTTTATTTTGGTTGGTAAAATATTATTCAGTGTGAAATTTATAACTATTATTTGTGTACGATTTATTATTAAGTATCGTAAATATTAAAAGAACGCGTTGTTTTTTACCTTAATTTACTGAATAACATACAAAATAAGTAAGAAAGAAAGTCAAGTATACAGATGTATTAAAATACTTTAGGCGGGTAGCCCTAACGCTATGATATTAATACTGTGATATTACAGGTGGTAGAACCAGTGTAGTTCGACCGGGGAGGTACCACCGCCACACCTATTTCTAACGTGAAGCATTTTTTGCCTTTTGATGGAAGGGTGTGGTTGCCGCTACACTTTTATATGAGGCGACCATCTTAGTCCTCGGGAGTAGCAACACATCTGTGATTGACTTCAGATGGAACCCATGTTCTGTATGAAGTTGATTAGAGATGTCTATGGCAGTGACCACTTACCATCAGGTGGACTGCATGCTCGTTTGCTACTTCAGTGAAATAAAAAAAAAATGACCATTTCTTTATTTTAGGCAATCATAGGGCGCGAGGCGAAATTAGGACATTTGTCGGTACCTAAACTACTTTCGTGCCAAATTTAATACTCCTCCGTCCGAATAATTTGCCTTCTCGTCAACCCATTATTGTCCCACTGCTGGGCACGGGTCTTCTCTCAGAATGAGAGAGTTTAGGCCATAGTCCACCGCGCTGGCCAAGTGCGAATTGGTGGACTTCACACACCTCCGAGAACAATTTTTTTTTAAGAACTCTCGGGTGTGTAGGTTTCCTCACCATGTTTTCCTTCACCGAGCAGTGACAATTAATTTCTAATACGCACATGAATCAGTGGTGCGTGCCTGGGTTTGAACCTCGGACCTCCCGATCGAGAGGGCAAGTTTCAACCATTAAGCTATCACTGCTCTTAATGCCTTAAAGGGGATATTTTTAATGATGACACTCGTTAAGACTGATTCAAAATAAAAATACCGATGGGGAAAAGGGAAGACAAAGTTTGTTTTACTTATGTTACTGATAACAGTGATAGATAACCCTGGGTATTTTAGCATGACTATAAATAAACAGGATAAATAGCAACATTTGAGTTAAATTACAACATGTTTCAACCGACTTTCAAAAAGGGGAGGTTCTCAATTCGTCTGTATGTTTTATATTTGTTACCTGATTACTCCGGACTGGGTCAACCGATTTGGATGATTTTTTATTTGAAAGGTAGTGCGTGTCATGGGGTCCCTTTTTTAACATAGAAGAAGCCATCGAAAATGAAGTTGTCTAAGGTTGACACTTTATTTCAACACTAGCATTTATCCGCGACTTCGCTCACGTTGAAGACTAGATTGTTTTATCTTGTCTGAGTGGTAGAACCAGTGTAGTTCGACCGGGGAAGAACCACTGCTACACCTATTTCTAGCGTGAAACATTTCTTGCGTTTCGATGTAAGGGTGTGGTTTTCGGCACACTTTTATAAGAGGCGACCATCATAGTCCTTGGGAGTAGCAACGCATCTGTGATTGACTTCCGATAGAAATCATGTTCTGTATAAAGTTGCTTACAGATGTTGGGCGGCAGTGACTTACCATCAAGTGGACTGCATGCTCGTTTGCTGCATCAATTAGATAACAAAATGTTAACAGTTAAATCAATTTTCCTATTTATATAGAAAATAAACCATTTCTGTTTGATTAAACATACTAAACTCAATACTAAGAGGGGCTTCGGTACAACACTAGCCGTTTCAGAAACAGACATATTTTAAACAACAGTAGTGACGATACTTCCTAAGCTCGCTAGTTAATCCATTCAGTGTGTAATGAGTCGTGCTATGTACTACTTGTTTTATATACTTTAATTATTACATGGTTTTAAGATGTCGTTATCAGTGTGCGGAGTTCTATTGTTATGTATTTTGGGTATAAACGCGCAGTATGACGTAGGTGAGTGGACAATACGAATATTTATATTGTTCCTGTAGTTCCGGGACCAGAATAGGGCTACGGCATCCCCTGCCTGTCGTAAAAGGCGACTAAAAGGGGCTTCGAGGGTTGCGAGCGGTAAGAGTGGGAGCTGGAACCGTCCAGCCTAGCGACCCCGTGTAGGACGACGACACATGCCGTAAACACCAGGAGGCGCAGTGTGTACAAATGCTCACTGGGAAGAGCTTGAATGGGGCATCGGAGGACCCATTCAAGCTCTCCGAGATCTCCAATGGAACCAGTTCCATTGGTGATCCCGGAGTTCACCACGCAGCGCTGAGGACACCGGGAGGTTTTAATGACTTAAAAACCCACATAACCTGACGTTGCTCCCACGGCCTCGGGTATCTTTGAAGGTTACCCCTCAATAACAAAAAAGATATATTTTTATGTATACTCGTCAACCCATTATTGTCCCACTGCTGGGCACGGGTCTTCTCTCAGAATGAGAGAGTTTTAGGCCATAGTCCACCGCGCTGGCCAAATTCGAATTGGTGGACTTTTTATGTATACTAGTCATAAATAGCAACGGCCAAAATTCGACCGTAATTCATCTCAAAAATATAAAAATAAAACTTTTGTTTCAATTTTTTAATGCACTGAAAACAAAAATAATGGCTGCTGGAAGAAATTTTGTATTAAGTAGCCCTTTGTATTATGTATTTTAAATATGTTTACCTTTTATGTCTCTGTGTACAAAAACTTATAAATAAATATATAAAAAATAAGGATAATGTTTTTCGCGCGTATGTTTATTTGTATGTCTTATGTGGGATTCGGTGTTATAATATTAAACGTTTTTAATAAGTATTTTTGTAGTTGACTGTACTAAGTTATTCCACATTTTTATTGCCGGGCGAGTTGACAACAGAAATATTAGGTAAATTCGAAAGGTGCCAAGTCGCCCGATCGTGCGAGTTTATATCGGGCGAGATGATGAATAACCCGTTATAAAAACTTCGGACCCGGGTCGTTGACCCGGGTCCGAACTAGTATCATATAAATTTGTATAATATACAAAAAAAAAAATACGCTACTGCAAATTATGGTCTCAGCGGGCGAGTTTTGTGATTTCAATACAATTTCTTATTTAATTTTTCAGGTGATCTTTGCGATTTTAACGAGGAAACGGGAGAAGTTGGAATTTGCACAATTGTGCACAGTTGTAAATATGCGCAGGATTTTTTATCTAAGCACGAAAGAGACATACCGGTAATATTCATTTATACTAATATAGTACTAAATCTAGTTATGCTATTGCATCCCATCCATCCATCCATCAGCCCTTTGATGTCCACTGCTGGACATAGGCCTCCCCTAAATGGCTCCACTCCAACCGGTCCTGTGCCCTCTGAATCCAATGGTTTCCCGCTGTCTTCTTCAGGTCATCGGTCCACCTGGTAGGGGGGCGACCTGTACTCCTTTTGCCTAAACGTGGTCGCCACTCGAGGACCTTTCTTCCCCATCGGTTATCGGTCCTTCGAGCGATATGGCCGGCCCACTGCCACTTCAGCCTGCTGATTTTGAGAGCTATGTCGGTAACTTTCGTTCGTCTACGAATTTCATCGTTGCGAATCATGTCTTGTAGCGAAATTCCGAGCATAGCCCTCTCCATAGCACGCTGAGCGACTCTGAGCCTTCGAATGAGGCGTTTCGGCGCCATAGCTCATCACAGGCAACACACATTACTCGAACAATTTCGACTTCAGGCACTGAGGAATTGTGGACGAAAAGATACTACGAAATTTCCCGAACGCAGCCCGGCCGAGTTGGATGCTATTGCATAGCATAGCATAGCATAGCTTCTTGAGCGCGGCGACCGAATCAAGAATAACGAAAAAAACCTAACACCTCCCACTCCGCCTTCCATGCGCGGCCGAGCGTTCGCTTAACGTGTATGTATGGTACGACAGTACGAAACTCGCACCTTTGGGAGGGTGTTGGGTCTAGTGGGACGAAACTTTATGATTCTTGTACAGCAGGGTTCCCAACTTAGGGGTTTTTCCCCAAATTCAGGGGATAAATAAGTAGGATGGGGATTTTTTAGGGGTGTATTATTTTTAGGGGTTTTTATAACTTCAACATAAAGGTGTTTTTAAAGGGAAATCTTCCCGCCAGGCTATACAATCATGCCTCACGACGAAAAAAAAAGGTAATTCACTACACCCGATGACCTTTTTTTTTCGCCGTCAGGTCAGGTTGCCATTAATGAAGGCTTTAATATATTTTTGACACCTGGTAACCCTGTTTTACAGATGTGCAGTTACATGCGGAATGTTCCAGTCGTGTGTTGTCCAATAAACTCGGATGCACTAAATGACAATGCACTCAACAAATTCTTTACAGGAACGGTGGAAGGTGTCTTGAAAAACAATGACTTGGTAGGTTATTTCCTTATACATATGCGATTGAAGTAGCAAACGAGCATGCAGTCCACCTGATGGTAAGTGGTCACTGCCGTACGGACATCTGTAAGCAACTTCATACAGAACATGGGTTCCATCAGAAGTCAACCACAGATGCGTTGCTACTCCCAAGGACTACGTTGTTCGCCTCATATAAAAGTGTACCGGCAACCACACCCTTCCATCGAAACGCAAGAAATGCCTCACGCTAGAAATAGGTGTGGCGGTGATACTTCCCCGGTCGAACTAATTGGTTCTACCACCTTCCACCACCGGCACCACGGTATGTGTGGCCACATGCTGTCGTAAACACCAGGCCCAGTGTGTACAATGCTCACTAGGAAGAGCCCAAAGGGGGCATCGCGTTCGGAGGACTCCGTTTGTATTCCATTGGAGATCCCGGAGTCCTCCACGCAGCGTTGAGGATGGCCACCGGGGGGGTTGTACTGCGGTAAAAATCCCACATAACCCTGCGTCGCTTCCATGGCATCGGGTACCTTTTGAAGGTTTCCCCCTCGAGAACGAAAAAAAAGGTAGCAACTGTGACCAACCCAGGTAAGACGATTTATCCGTTGATGTGAAGTCCTTGGTCGACAGTAGCCACTATCAGATGAACTGCATGCTAGTTTCTTTTTAAATTTATTAAGAAGGAATCGAAAAAGAGTATCACCAAATAATCAACTTTGCAGGAATGTCGCTATAACGGAAAACTGCCAATGACGTGTTGCCAGAAATCAAACTACCCCCAACCTTCTGAACCATCAGGGTGTCCAAGTCTCCCCGACATCAACCCCCCGGTATTTGGCAGTCCAGCCGAAGAAGTGGCTTGGTCAAGTAAGTTTTTTCCCTGTAGTTCCGGGACCAGAATAGTGCTACGGTATCCCCTGCCTGTCGTAAGAGGCGACTAAAAGGGGCTTCTAGGGTAGCGGGCAGATAGAGTGGGAGGTCGAACCGTCCAGCCAAGCGACCCCGAGTAGGTCGATGGCATGTGTAGTCGCATGCCGTCGTAAACACCAAGAGGTATGGTCACCTCAATTGCTCACTTCGGGAAGAGCCCGAAAGGGGCATCGCGCTCAGAGGACTCTGGTTGTGTTCCGTTAGAAATCCCGGAGTCGGGAACCTTTTGAAAGTTTACCCTTCGTTAACAAAAAAAATGGTCAAGTAAGTTTTTATCATCGTCACTGCTGGGCACGGGTCGTCTCTCAGAATGAGACGGTTTTAGGCCATAATCCACCGCGCTGGGCTTTTTTTTTTTTTGTTTTCGAGGGGGAAACCTTCCAAAGGTACCCGACGCCGTGGGAGCGACGCAGGGTTATGTGGGATTTTTACCGCACTAAAACCCCCCCGGTGGCCGTCCTCGGCGCTGAAAAGGAGGACTCCGGGATCTCGAAACGACTTCAACCGGAATCCTCCGAGCACGCTGCCCCATCGGGCTCCTCCCAGATGGGCGGCTGGGCCCACCGCTCCGTCTAGTCTTTACGACGGTATGCGACCACACATACCGCCGTCCTTCCCGGGATTGCCTGACCGAACGGTTCGAGCTCCCACTCTAGCCGTCTGCAACCCCGGAAGCCCCTTTTAGTCGCCTCTTACGACAGGCAGGGGATACCGTAGCCCTATTCTGATCCCGAGGCTACAGGGACGACCGCGCTGGCCTGGCATCCAAGTGCAAACTCGTAAACTGCACACACCTTAGGTAACTTTGTTTTTAAAAAAACTCGCAGGTGTGTAAGTTTCCTCATGATGTGTTGCTTCATCATAAAACAGTGATAATTAATTTGTAATATTGTGTCCATGTTCATACAGAACATGGGTTCTATCTGAAGTCAATCACAGATGCGTTGCTACTCCCGAGGACTATGATGATCGCCTCATGTGAAAGTGTGACGGCAACCACACCCTTCCATCGAAACGCAAGAAATGCTTCACGCTAGAAATCGGTGGCGTTGATACTTCCCCGGTCGAACTACACTGGTTCTACCAAACCTTGTGAAACCCCTGTTCTACACAAAGTTGCATACAGATGCCCATAGGTGGCAGTAAACACTTATCAGGTGGACTGCATGCTCGTTTGCTACTTCAGAGGGCCATCAGAGGACCGCTCTTTTGCTTCTTCTGTATAAAAAAAGAAAGTGTGACCGCAACCACACTCTTCTATGGAAACGCAAGAAATGCTTCACGCTAGAAATAAGTGTGGCGGTGGTACTTCTCCGGTCGAACTACACTGGTTCTACCACCTTCAAAGACAAAATTGCATACAGATGTCCATAGGCAGCAGAGAACGCTTACAATCAGATGGACTGCTCGTTTGCTACTTCAGAGGACCATATGAAGAACTGGTCTTTTGCTACTTCTGTATTATAAAAAAAAAGTGTCTGCTTTGCTGATTTGGGTGTGGTTAGGGTCAATGGAGCCTTACATTGGTAACCAAATTTACACATTCAACAGAATTCACCGTCAATACAACGCCCTATTAAAAAACCTAAATTAGACATATTAATAAAATTGGGAAATTTAAGAACTCTTTAAAATACTTATTACCGGATTAATAACATTAAACTAATTATATACATACATTTTTGTAATCTTTGAATACTTTTTTAATATACATACATACCAGATTTACATTTATATATTATTCTTAGTTATACTTAAACATACAGTTATGTGTTATAATATAATTTTAAGTATTTAAACTCGACGACGATGCATGCCGTGGTGGCCTGTAATTATGACAGCATTTAATTTAAGCCTAATCTACTTCTTAGTTGTACGTGTAATGTATTATCTTGCTGGTTACCCTTTTTAAATAAATAAAATGAATATAACGCTGTAAAATAAGACACCAGAAAAATACTTTTAACCAACATTTTATTCTCAATTCTTTTTCAATAATGACAGCTCTGCCACGTCAATCATCGCACCTCTCCTCTCCTCACCGCACCCCCTCGCCTCACCTCACCCCCTCGCCTCACCGCACCTCCTTCGTCGCCACACCGCACCTCCTGTCACCGCACCACGCCACATTCTCTCATCAACCTATTATTGGCCCACTGCTGGACACGGGTCTTCTCTCAGAGTGAGAGAGTTTAGGCCATAGTCCTCCGCGCTGGCCAAGTGCGATTTGGTGGACTTCACACACCTCCGAGAACTTTTTTTTTTAAAGAACTCTCGGGTGTGGTTTCCTCACGATGTTTTCCTTCACCGAAAAGCAGTGATAATTAATGTATAATACGCACATAAATCAGTGGTGCGTGCCTGGGTTTGAACCTCGGACCTCCCGATCGAGAGGGCAAGTTTCAACCATTAGGCTATCACTGCTCTCTAAACCACATTAAAGTTACATAAACGTTTCCTGTTTCAGAGTGTGCCGAGAATCGAAGATTTTTCTATATGTGCGTTCAGAAAAATAATAACGATTATGAGAGGCAAAGGGTGTGCGACATTAACGTATATAGCCCTAGACTGATGGTAGATATCCATCCTTTGGCGAAGGAATTTCCACATATGGTATGTTTTTAATACCTTTTTGAAGTGAAACTTCTTTATCAGGGTTGGAAAAAAATTTAGTGTAACATTTTTTCGTTACGCGCCATCTTTTTCTGTTACGCGCCATCTTTTTTTTTCGTTACGCGCCATCTTTTTCTGTTACGCGCCATATTTTTTTTCCGTTACGCGCCATCTTTTTCTTATCCCTACCACGCGTGATATTAGATAGATTATTATAGATTAGATTATTAGATAAAGTTTAATAAAAGCCTTTTATTAAACTTTATCTAATTTAACTTTATTTAACCAATTTCTGTAAAGTTGCATATAGTTTATTTTTTGAAAAATAACGTCATAAAGAAGTTTCACTTCTTACGAGTGTACGCTAGTACACGCACACATTTTTATTTATCTGACTGAAGTAGAAAACGAGCATGCAGTCCACCTGATGGTAAGTGGTCACAGCCCATGGACATCTGTAATCAACTACATACCGAACATGGGTTCCATCTGAAGTCAAAATGCGTTGCTACTCCCGAGGATTGTGGTGGTCGCCTCATGTGAAAGTGAGTCGTACTATGAATCCTATGGGTGAATACCTATTTCCGTCCCCGATAGTTGTTTTTATAGTTGTTCCTAACGATAAGGCAGACGGGCCACCTGATGGTAAGCAGTCATCGTCGCCTATGAACATTCGCAACACCAGCAGTTGCCAATGCATCGCCAGTTTTGAACGAAAGTTCTTTTTACACCTTTTTTGAAGAGCCTCATGTTATAGTGCTTCGGGAATACCTCAGGAGGAAGCTCATTCAACACTAAGAATAAAACAAAGTCGCTTCCCGCTGTCTGTCCCTATGTATGCTTAGATCTTTAAAACTACGCTACGGATTTTAATGCAGGTTTTTTAGTAGATAGAGTGATTCAAAAGGAATTTTCTTATGAATAATAGAGCAGTGATAGCCTAATGGTTGAAACTTGCCCTCTCGATCGGGAGGTCCGAGGTTCAAACCCCGGCACGCACCACAGATTTTTCTAAAATTATGTGATTATTAGAAATTAATTATCACTGCTTTTCGGTGAAGGAAACCATCGTGAGGAAACCTACACACCCGAGAGTTCTTTAAAAAAAAAAGTTTTCGGAGGTGTGTCAAGTCCACCAATTCGCACTTGGCCAGCGCGGTGGACTACGGCCTAATATACTCTCTCATTTTGAGAAAACCCGTGCCCAGCAGTGGGACAATAATGGGTTGACAACAACAATATAGTAGAGAAACACTGATAATTTTACATTTTTGACTTTAAGCGGAACGAAGTCGCCGGGTCAACTAGCTAGTTATAAAGTCGTGACTCCTTGGTTTTCCAGGAGGTACTTGTGAAGTTAGACAGGGGCTGTTCCACCACCACACTTATGTCTAGCGTGTCGCAATTCTTACACCAGATGGAATAATGTGGTTGCCGGCACACTTTTATATGAGCCGAATAGTTTAATAGAAAAAAAAATAGAAATAGTTTAGTCTTCATCAGTTGCCACCTTTGTTCTGTATGAAGTTGCTTACAGGTGTTGGACGTAGGATACCCGTGTAACTACGCCAACCTCTATTGAGGCATTAGGGGCGTGGGGAACCCTTCCTCTACGTCCGGTATTCTTCCCCTCAGCGTGCGTGTTAGATTCAGATAATTAAAAGACTTATTTATAGTATACTGGTATTTTTTATTATATCACAATGGCGTATCTAAACAACGACTAAACAAAAAACAGAATAGAGCAGGAAGCAATAATAAAATAAAAACTTTCTCTATGGCACAAGTATGGCCAGCACTTCAACATATATAATTATTACATTGTATTCTAACACCCCCGCTCAATGTAATACATTTTATAACACATCAAATATAAAGTAATCCAAAACTTAATATTTAAATTCGCAACAATCCACATTTAGTAACAAATCTAAACAATAGTTCTTTATTTAAAGACTTGGTGAACATGTCTGCTATTTGATCTTCAGTCTTTAAATATAGTAAACATATTTTACCCTCCTTAATTAAATCTTTAATAAAATGATATCTTATATCAACATGTTTTAATCTTTTTATATTATCAGTGCTAGCAACCATTATGGCAGACTGATTGTCACAATATATAGGTACTGGATATACATTTGTGATATTAAAGTCTTTCAATAAACTAGCTAACCAACAAGACTCACTAGCCGCCATACTAGCTGCTATATACTCAGCCTCAGTTGATGATAAACTTACTGAGCACTGTTTCTTAGAACACCATGATATAAGACAATTGGAAAACTTGAATAAGTATCCAGTGGTAGACTTTCTGTCTCTTACGTCACCACCCCAATCTGCATCACAGTGTCCGACAAGTCTATCATCATTACATTTGAAAATCAATTTATAATCTAATGTGTGCTTTACATATCTTAAAACTCTTTTTAAGTATGTTAATAAAGTCAAACTGGCATTGTTTTGGTACCTACTCAGAATAGATACGGCTACACATAAATCTGGCCTAGTGCCTAACACAGCATACATTAGACTACCAATTATTTGTCTACATAAGTTTTCAATATTTTTATCTGACTTACATTCATCCGATTCCAGGATTTTTACATTAAAGTTTTGATCAATAGGTGTTGCTACAGGCTTACAATGTTCCATATTGAATCTTTTTAATACAGACTCTAAATATGACTTTTGACTTAGTTCCGTTACTCTATCTTTAAAATTTTGTTTTACATTTATTCCAAGAAAGTTATAAACTTGTCCCATATCTTTCATTTTAAATTCATTTTGCAAATGTGATTTTAAATTACTTATACATTCTTCATCGGTACTAAACATGAGAAGGTCATCTACATACAATAATACATATGTTTTACTTCTGCTATTACATTTCGTATATAAACATGGATCATTTTTAGATTTCACGTAGCCTGCTTTACTTATCACATTATTAAACTTATCGTTCCAATATTTAGGGGATTTTTTTAATCCATATAATGATTTATTGAGTTTCACAATACTATCAAAATCATTATGTGCACCCTCAGGTAATTTAATATAAACATCTTCTTTTATATCCCCATACAAAAAAGCCCCGGTTACATCCATTTGATGTAAAGGCACATTCAATTTTGTAGCCACAGAAACAAATAATCTAAATGTTGATAACTTAGGTACAGGTGAGTAAATTTCATACAAACCTAATCTGTCGTCCTGTTCAAATCCTCTGGCTACCAGCCTCGCCTTATATTGAATATTATTATTTAATTTCTTTATTTTGAATACCCACTTGGAACTAATAACTTTTTCGTTTTCAGGTACAGTGCATGGTGTCCAAGTATTATTTGCCTTAAGAGTCTCGAGTTCTTGTTTAATTGCTTTTTCCCACTGACATGCATCACTCCTCTCCATGGCTTCCTTATAGGTTCGCGGTTCTGTTTCTGCAGTGTAGACATTTTGACATGTATAGAATTGTGTTTGCTTTCTTTCACGTTTACTTCTACATGGTAAATCTGGATTCAATACAGTATCACAATCACTGTAGTTATCACTAGATTCTTCATCTTCGTCAGGCTCATACAAACTATACTGGTCATCGTCTTTCGTCTCATTACTAAGATTTGAATCATCGAGAACTTCTTGCTCTGAGTCTTGGTGAGTATCTTCAGCAACTGATGTCTCATTAGTAGGAATTTCTGAAACAATATCTATTTTAATATTATCTTTTTTTTCGATTACAGGTTCCAGAAAAATGACATCCCTCTTCACTACAACATCATTTTTGTGTGGGAAGAATATTCTATAGCCTTTAACATTTTCTTGATAGCCAACCATTATACCAGTCTCTCCTTTAGAATCCCATTTTCTTCTTTTTTCTTTCACAATATGTACAGACACAGGCGTACCAAAAATTTGTAGATTACGCAGGTCAAACTGTTTATTTGACCATATTTCATATGGAGTTTTTCCTATAACATTACTTTTTCCTGTTCTATTAATTACATACGCTGCAGTATTCACTGCTTCAGCCCACAATTTCTTCGGAAGACTCTTGGCGTATAGCAATGATCTAGCTGCTTCTGTCAAGGTTCTTATTTCCCTTTCCGCCTTTCCATTTTGCTGAGGCGTGTAGGGTACAGAGGTTTGATGAACTATACCCCGGTCTGAGAAAAAAGCAGATACATCTTTATTAACAAATTCCAACCCATTATCACTTCTAAAGTTGATTATCCGACTTCTCGTGACATTCTCAGCTTTGTTTACATAATCTTTGATACATTTGAACACTTCTGCCTTTGTTTTGATAAAGTATACTGCTCTATAACACGAGTAATCATCTTTTAAGACTAAGAAATACCTTGAACCTCCAATTGATACTTCCTCCATCGGCCCGCAAACGTCCGCATGGATCAACTCGCAAGGTTTCGTTGTTTTTGTATCACTCATATTAAAGGGCAAACGATGTGCTTTACCTTCTAAGCACCCTTGACAATTTTCAAAAGAATCCTCAGATGTTTTAATGTTATTGCATGATAACACATTTTTTACATGTTGTATATTTTGATGTACAAGTTTCTCATGCCATTCTTTTAAACTTGACTTCGCTTCTGTAATGTTCGCATGGCCACATTTATACCTAACTTCCATAATATACATATTTCCGACTCGATTTGCCACAGCTCGCACTTTATTATTCTTGTAAAATTTGCAAATATTCTGATTTGTCATCATGACATAACCTTTATCTGCTGCGCAATTCACTGAGAATAGATTTATTTTTAATTCTGGTACACACAACACATTTTCTATGGTACTCTCGATCCAATTATTTCCATCAAATACCTCTAGCGCCACCTCTCCGCATCCGATGACACTTATCTCTGTACCATCGCCTATTATCACAGATTTTTGTGACGATAAGGGCGAAAATGTCGAAAACAGATTTTTGTCTTGACACATATGTTCACTGGCACCTGTATCTATCAGCCACTTTGATTGTTGGTAAATTTCTTTAGGTATTTGTTGCACTACAAACGCATTCTTCTCTTTTCCCTTTTTAAACCAGCATTCATTTTTGTTATGTCCACTCTTGTTACAATAAAAACATTTTTTGTCATTTTTGTTTCCGAAATTATTCTTATGATGATTACTGCTCACATTACTTTTACACTCAGATTGATAATGCCCCAGCTTGTTACACTTGAAACACTTTATATTTCTTTTATTTGGAACATTTTTCTTTGCAACAAACGCAGATGATGATGAGGCGACTTCACCTTTTTCCTTTACTCTTTCTTCTTCCACCAACAAACGGGCAACTAGGTTATCATAAGTTTGCTTTTCATCTGGTGCAGACTCCCATGCTGAAACGAAATGCTTATATATATCAGGCAATGACATTAATACCTTCGTGATGATGAACTTTTCAGAGATATCTTCCCCCATTTGCTTTAATTGATTTTGTAAATCTTGTATTTTGGACAAGAACACTGACATCTCCATTCCTTCTTCATATTTGTATTGGAAAAATCTTTGTTGGACTATATGGATACTTGTTTCACTTTTTTGTTCAAGCACACTAGCCAACTTTCGCCACATCTCAGCTGAAGTAGTACAAGATATGATATGTAGCATAACATCCTCGGTCATTCTGGTCACAATTATCGTCTGGGCCTTTGCATCCTTTTGTTCCCATACTTTTTGTTCCTCTGGTTTTTCTACTTTTAATAGTTTTCCTTCAACAACTTCAATTAGATTTTGGCTTCTCAATAATACCATCGTCTGGAATTTCCACACGTTCCAGTTCCTTATACCTTCCAGTTTAAATGTCGTTACTGTATTTTGGTTGTTTCCGTCCATTATGTAAATTACTCTTTTTTCCACCTTCCCGGCAAATTATCCTCAAAAAACACGTTGATAGTGTTTTTTTTATTTTCTTTTCCCACCGGTATTTCTCCTTCCCATTATAAAATAAGCTTTCTAATTATCTTCAGGTATGCGGTCTGGGCCCATAACCTGTTAGATTCAGATAATTAAAAGACTTATTTATAGTATACTGGTATTTTTTATTATATCACAATGGCGTATCTAAACAACGACTAAACAAAAAACAGAATAGAGCAGGAAGCAATAATAAAATAAAAACTTTCTCTATGGCACAAGTATGGCCAGCACTTCAACATATATAATTATTACATTGTATTCTAACAGTGCGCTACGCCGTATCCTCGTTGCAACTCTAATGACGACCCGCGTGGCGCAGCGGTTACCATACGGGTTCGATTCCCGGCTAGACAAGAATCTGAATGATGAGTTTAGATTCCTGGTCTGGGTCTTTTTGTGTGTCTATGGTACCCACGATACTGGAGAAAATTCTACTGTGGGGCTATGAGTGTAGAAAGCGTGTATAAAAAAATGCTAGCGCCGGATTGTTGGCTCCCTTCCAGGTATACAGCACTGGAACTCTCCGAAAAACTCACGTCCCGAGAGCACCTACCAGTCGGAGAGTCAGAGACCTATACAGCCTGTTCATTCAGTCTTTCATTTCATTCATTGCTCGTTATTCACAATTTCTGTATTCGCGGTATATGAACGGAACGTAGCCGCTGAGAATGTGGTTTTACTGTATAGCTGGGACGACCTGCGTGGCCGAGCGGTTACCATACCACTCTGACGCGCAATGGATTCCGGGTTCGATTCCCGACCTGTATCTGAATGATGAGTTTAGATTCGTGTTGAGTCTGTGTTTGTGTATTCGTCTCGTGTGTACATGGTACCCACAATACAGGAGAAAATCCTACTGTGATGCTATGAGTGTAGAAGTTTTTTGAAGTGAAACTTCTTTATCGGGGTTGGAAAAAAATTTAGTGTAACATTTTTTCGTTACGCGCCACCTTTTTCTGTTACGCGCCATCTTTTTCTTATCCTTACCACGCGTGATATTAGATAGACTATTATAGATTAGATTATTAGATAAAGTTTAATAAAAGCCATTTATTAAACTTTATCTAATTTAACTTTATTTAACCAATTTCTGTAAAGTTGCATATAGTAAATTATTTTTTGAAAAATAACGTCATAAAGAAGTTTCACTTCTTACTAGTGTACGCTAGTACACGCACACATTTTTTTTGCTAACTAATCTAATGGCGATGTCTTGCAGGCTGTTCTCGGAGCCGCAAAACATCGTGCTGATGAAGAGGACAATGGAGACATCGCGTGGGTCGGAACAGGTTCCCTCATAAGTGATAAGTTTATACTGACAGCTGCTCATATCGTGCTCTCAAATGTTCAGTAAGTGCTTGCACCACCTTTTTTAAAGTGAAACTTCTTTAGGCGCATGAGGGTAAAATGTTTACAGATGAAACGTCACGCCGGTATGCAACGGAAGTGTCGGAAAAGAGAGAGAGAGTGATCGAGACCGATTGAGAGAGAGTAAGACAGGGCGAACGTAGCATGAGCAACTAGCCGTGGAGTGAGAGTAGGGAGCAAGCGAGTGAGAAAGATTGAGAGAAAAAGTGAGACAGAGCGAACGTCGTATCACGCCTTTTTCCCTTCCTCTTAATCTTGGAAATTTAAAGTTTTAGATTTGTATAAATATAAACAAGATTTATAAATTAGTTCGCCAAAGAAGTTTCACTTCTGACATGTGTACTTTGTACGCACGCATGTTTTTTTAAATTGGATATTTCAGAAATAAGTCAAGCAGAGCTAATTTTCTAAAAGAAGCACAAACTTTTTGGGTTCTTCACATTGTTTTGATTAACTTAAGGTGTTCCATTTATACATATACTAGCTCTTACCCGCGGCTTTGCCCGCACAGTCAAAGGGAATTATCATTAGCATTTTCGTCCCTGTAGCCTCGAGGTCAGAATAGGGCTACGGTATCCCCTGCCTGTCGTAAGAGGCGACTAAAAGGGGCTTCCGGGTTGCAGACGGCTAGAGTGGGAGCTCGAACCGTTCGGTCAGGCAATCCCGGGAAAGACGGCAGTATGTGTGGTCGCATACCGTCGTAAAGACTAGACGGAGCGGTGGGCCCAGCCGCCATCTGGGAGGAGCCCGATGGGGCATCGCGCTCGGAGGATTCCGGTTGAAGTCGTTTCGAGATCCCGGAGTCCTCCTTTTCAGCGCCGAGGACGGCCACCGGGGGGGTTTTAGTGCGGTAAAAATCCCACATAACCCTGCGTCCCCTCCGAAAAAAAAAATCATTAGCATTTGATAGCGTGATTCAGAACTTGCAAATGAATTTCTAACGCCATCTATTAACAACGTCTGGAACTACTAAATATGTATCAACTAACAAAACACTAATATTCTCGTGGGAATAAGAGAACGCGGTAAAAAGTAGAATAGGTACGTCACTCTCCGTTCTATCTCCCAGCATATAAACCATATCATTTAATAGCTATGTGGTGATGTGAAGAGGAACAAACTAACACACTTTCACATTTATAATATTAGTATGGATTGACTGGATGTTGTTTTTTTTCAATAATACAGAGACTTATCCGATTTTTGTATCACATATGAAGTTGTCTCAGAAAAGGACCGACCAGCTCATTTTTTAATTTTTTTTATTATAATACATAAACTCCACAGACAGATCGTCCGTGCCTTTTTCACAATAGTTCTTTTTACACGCTTTTTATTAGCTTCACCTGTATGTTTGTTTGTATGTTTGTAACCTACTTCTTTGGGCGCGACATTGACCCACTTTAAACGGCCAGATTTCGTTCAAACTTTGTAGATTTATTGAGGACCGATGACAATACACTAATTTGATAAAATTATTCCATTTTTTAATTTGACTAAAAAGTAGAAAATAAATAATAGTTTAAAAATCACCTTAAAAACCAAAATATCTTAAAAAGCACCCCACGCTTTTTTTAAAATATTTTTTTTTTTTCATTCACACCATTATTAATTTAAATTCATTTAAATTTATTTTCTATTTTTTAGTTCGGTTTTCTATAAAAAGCGTGTTTTTTAGTTTTTTTAAACTATTATTTATTTAACTTAACTAATCGGTCTTTCTCCAGCGGGAAACCGTTGGATTCAGGAGGCACAGGTTGGAGTGGCGTCATTTACGTTATACATTACTGGCCTACGTCCAGCAGTGGACCTCAAAGGGCTGATGGATGGAATCTGTCTTTCTTAGCTCCAGTTAGGCGATCGCTGTCGCCATCACACCGTGTGCGGTGGCAACGTTGGCTGTTTAGGAAATCTCAGATATAGGGCGCTTATTATATAGAACCATTTTATTTGTATGTATAATTTGGTACATTAGTACATTTAATTTTAGGTTTTTTTTTGTTTTCGAGGGGGAAACCTTCAAAAAGTACCCGACACCGTGGGAGTGACGCAGGGATATGTGGGATTTTTACCGCACTAAAACCCCGGTGGCCGTCCTCGGCGCTGAAAAGGAGGACTCCGGGATCTCGAAACGACTTCAACCGGAATCCTCCGAGCGCTGCCCAATTTTAGGATTAGCAGTCAAGCTTTTTGTTTCAATAATAATTTCTTGTTGTTCCTTTCAGCGGTCGTCTAACGTACGCGTTGCTTGGTACTCTAAACAGAACTGATCTAAGTAGTGGTGAACTATTCAATGTAGTGCGTTTGATTACACATAAATACTACACTACAGCTGATAAATGGAACGACATTGCACTTCTTGAATTGGATAGACAGTAAGTATATGTATATAAGTATATTATGTACCTATATAAGATTAAAGATTGAAGATTCACGCCTTTTATTATATTTATTTGAGATATTTACCGAACTAAGACTCTCTGCCTCAGATTTTTTTCTTAGGGGAACGAGAAATAAAAATAGAATTGTGTTGCCATATTCCTCGAACGTTGTATCGTAAAAATTGCTATGCAATGTACTGTAAAATATATAATAAGGTACCTTTGGACATAATAAATTTACCAAACAAATTATTTTGCAAAAACTTAAAATGTGGCTAATAGATAAGTGCTTCTTCGGTGTTAAAGAATTGCTAGAGGTATAAAATTTGTGTGCTTAATTCTAATGTAATTCAATTCAAATAATATAATTTAATATCTGACATAGTTAATATTTTTTATTATAAAGTGCATGGTATTTGACAATTTTAATAATGTAATACAAGTGCATATATTATTTTTTTTGAATTGTATTGTTACCTATGCTTATACAAATAAATATTTGATTTGATTTGATCTGTAGTACCGGGATCAGAATAGGGCTACGGTATCCTGTCATAAGAGGCGACTAAAAAGAGGCTTCCGTTCCGAGCAGCTAGAGTGAGAGCTGGAACCGTCCAGCCAGGCAATCCAAGGACGACGGTACACGTGGCCGCATATCGTCGTAAAGACTAGATGGAGCGGTGGGCCCAGCCGCCCATCTGGGAGGAACCCGATGGGGCAAAGGAGTCAGAGGATTCCGGTTGCGTTTCTTTGGTGATCTTGGAGTCCTCTTTGTAGCGCCGAGGACGAGTTTTAGTGCGGTATAAATCCCACATAACTCTGCGTCGCTCCCGCGGCCTTGGGTACCTTTTGAAGGTTTCCCCCTCGAAAACAAAATAATAATATGACGGAGGGGGTGGTTTTTTTTCGCTTATCGTATCAGGATAACCTACTGTGGGCTCTGATAGGGAATGTTAGCACGAGAATAAATTGCAGACTTGATATTAACACACAGTATATTGATGAATTAAACTTGTTACAATCACTGAATTAATCAAACTAAATTAAGTAGGCAAGTAATCGTAGCACTAAGAACGCGGGATGATTTTAGAGTTGTCTGCTTCGGCCGACCGTCAACGATAGACTGAGGTGTCGGCCATTAAACTGGTACAACCCTAACTTCATCGAACGCCACTAGATGGCGCTGGCATTCCGGTGTTGCCACATTACCGCCATTTCCGACAAATATTAATAACGTGGTCGTCTTAAACACTGCGTGGAGGACATCGGGATGTCCGTTGGAACACAACTGGAGTCCACCAAGTACAATGACACTTTCGGGCTCTTCCTCGATGAGTATTTATTGTCACCGTACCTTCTCAACTTCATTATTGTCCCTCTGCTGGGCACGGGTCTTCTCTCAGAATTAGAGTGTTTTAGGACATAGCCCACTGCGCTGGCCAAGTGCGAATTGGTGGACTTCACACACCTACGAGATTTTTTTTAAAAGAACTCTCGGGTATATAGGTTTCCTCACGATGTTTTCCTTCACCGAAAAGCAGTAATTAATTTCTAATACGCACATAAATCAGTGGCGCGTGCCTGGGCCTGACCCTCGGACCTCCCGATTGAGAGGGCAAGTTTCAACCATTAGGCTAACACTGCTCCACCTTCTGATGATTACCACGCTATGCGACCACATACGCCATCGTCCGTCCCGGGGTCGTTTGCTAAACGGTTCGAGCCCTCTATCTTGCTGCACACAAACCTCAAAAGGCACCCGACGCCGTGGGAGCGACACAGGGTTATGTGGGATTTTTACAGCACTAACCCCCCCCCCCCCCCCCGGTGTCCGTCCTCGGCGCCATGAAGAGGAATCCGCGACCTCCAAAGGACTGCAGCCGGAATCCTCTGAGCGCGTTGCCCCATCGGGCTCTTCTGAGATGAGCGGCTGGGCCCACCGATCCGTCTAGTCTTTACGACGATATGCGACCACACATACCGCCGTCTTTCCCGGGATCGCCTGGCTGGACGGTTCAAGCTCCCACTAGCCGCCCGCAACCACGGAAGCCCCTTTTATTCGCCTCCTACTACAGGCAGGGGATACCGTAGCCCTATTCTGAACGGAACTACAGGGACGTGCTGCACACAAACATAGAAGCCCCCTTACGGTCGCTACTTTTGACAGGCAGTGATACTTATTCCATGCACTTAATGAAGCCACTTTTCAGGGTCAGATTCTCGGAGTTCATTCGACCAATATGTCTACCAACGCCCGGACTACAATTCGACACACGATCTCGTGTTATCGCCGGATGGGGAGACATACCTCACAACAGAATAACTGAGATGCTGAGCAAGGTAATGTCGTCAGTTGTTTCTTGGGTGAACAAAAACCATGGAACTCGTGTCAGCATGCTTTCCATCACCTATGACCAGGGCCGGGGCCCTTGGGCACACCAGAATTCGGGGCCCTTTTGAAAGATAGAACATGAAGTACATGAAGATACAAAAAGGCCCCGACGGCTTTCGTGCAACGAGAAAGTGTAATGAACCCGACCATAATATTTTCAATTCAATTCAATTTACACACACACGCTTCCTACACTCATAGTCCCACAGTAGGATTTTCTCCTGTGTCGTGGGTACCATGGACACACACAAGACGAATACACAAACACCCAGACCCAGAACAGGAATCTAAACTCATCATTCAGATACCTGTCTGGCCGGGAATCGAACCCGGGACCCATTGCGTGTCAGACCGGTATGGTAACCGCTGCGCCACGCGGGTCGTCGATTCAATTAATTTTATTTGCAGAATAACAAGACAGTCATAATTATTCTAACCCATTGTTACATAAATATATCAAATTACATCTTATATATCACATCAATTAAATTATTATTAATTAAAATACATAGGTACATATTGATATCAGATGTGAAAAAACTGTCGGCCCTTCGGGACCTTGGGACCTTGGGCGGACCCTGAGCACTGCCCTTATGGTAAAGAAGGCATTCCCTATGATCAAAAAAGTAAAAAAAGGTAGCGAACTCCTCTCGCTACGCCACTGTATAGGTATATGTGGTACATAGGTATACGTCCTTGTTATTTCTTTAGGTTTTCACTTCTATGGGTGGCACTTAGGACTACATTTATCAGATACAAGGTGGTGGAACCAGTGTAGATCGACCGGGGAAGTACCACCGCCACACCTATTTCTAGCGTGAAGCATTTCTTGCGTTTCGATAGAAGGGTGTGGTTGCCGGCACACTTTCACATGAGGCGACCATCATAGTCCTCAGGAGTAGCAACACATCTGTGATTGACTTCAGATAGAACCCATGTTCTGTATGAAGTTGATTACAGATGTCCATAGGCGGCAGTGACCACTTACCATCAGGTGGACTGCATGCTCGTTTGCTACTTCAATCCATTAAAAAAAAAAAAAAGATTAAAATAGCAAACCAATTTGCTGTCCTAATAGTAAGAGGTCTCTACCGCCCGTAGACATCTGTAAGCATCTTCTTAAACAACATGGTTTCTGTCTGAAGCCAATAAAGTTGCTAGTTGCTAGGTACTCCCGAGGACTAAGATGGTCATCTTATCGCTACTTCAAATCAAAAGGGCCACAACTCGAATAGACCTAATTTTACAGGAGAGCCATTTAAAGTTTTGAAAATCAGTTCTTGTATAATTGCTCTGTAATTTTAAATCAGATAAATATGTGTTATATACTGTTAGAAAGGTATTTTTATTCTTCTTTTAATGGTTAATTCGGATATGGTTATTTTTTTTCCAAAAAAAAGTTCTAAAAAATAAGTTGAATATTTTTGACTTGTGGCCCTTTTGTTTTAAAGTAGCGTTATATCAAATTTACCGTCAACCACAGTCTTAGTTTGAAGCGCAATTACTGCTCCCGCTTGAAAAATATAAATGTTAAATATATAATGGTACTCAGGACAGGTGGTTTGATTCGATTTAGTCGAATAGTCGATTTAGAAAATCTATGTACCTACATTGTATTAAGTTTGAATAAAATAATATTTATAAAAGATATTTTTTAAAACAATCTTTTATTTCAATGCACGGAAAAGGAAAAAAAATGTAGTAGTCAAACCCATCATTTTATTGCATCGTACAATTTTCTATCATATATATATTTTTTTATTTTTTTCCTATTATACGTAATGTATTTTACACATTAACCCCTTTTATTTGCTACCCATATAGTAACATGTAGTCCGCCATTTTGTTGCGTCGGCCATTTTGGATTAATAACAATATTGATTACATATGCTTTGCGAGTGGGTTAAATTCAGGTTGCAAATTTGACCTAAACACACATACATACAATCTTAGGTACATCCTTACATATTTACCCACAAACATTGTAAATTAATTAGAAGCTTTTAAAAAAGAGCTCCCTGGTCCAAAATTTGTAAATATCAATTTTAATTCAATTGCAGGAGTATATTTACGAGATAAACTCGGACGATTGCAAATCGCAGCTGATGTTGAACAATTTTGCATGGAACAATGATTCAATGATTTGTACGAGAGGATACAGGAGACGAAATCGACAGTATCAAGATACTTGCCAGGCAAGTATTTTTAAGCTATTGGATAGCTTTTATCGCGGGCTTTGAGCTCGGCGACCGATCAAGACATTCCGTAACGACAAAAACATTTTTTTTTTGTTCTCGAGGGGGAATCCTTCAAAAGGTACCCGACGCCGTGGGAGCGACGCAGGGTTATGTGGGATTTTTACCGCACTAAAACCCCCCGGTGGTCGTCCTCGGCGCTATAAAGAGGACTCCGGGTACTCGGTCCGACCGCAACCGGAATCCTCTGAGCGCGTTGCCCCATCGGGCTCCTCCCAGATGGGTGGCTGGGCCCACCGCTCCGTCTAGTCTTTACGACGGCATGCGACCACATATACCGCCGTCCTTCCGGCAGGGGATGCCGTAGCCCTATTCTGATCCCGGAACTACAGGGACAACGACAAAAACCTAACCCCCCACTCAGCCTACCATTTAGCGCGGCCGAGCGTTCGCTTAACATGTTATGTATGGTACGACAGTACGAAGCTCGCACGGATCCAGACGGGCTGCTAAGCTGTTTGTGAAAAAGTATAAAGTATGATAAAAAAAAGTTTGAATTAATTAATATCAAAGAAAAAAATACTGCATAAATAAATAAAAAAATACAACCGAGCATGCAGATCATCTGATGGTAAATGTGCATTGTCTCCCGTGGACATCTGTAACCATCTAATTGAAGTAGCAAACGAGTATGCAGTCCACTTGATGGAAAGTGGTCACTGCCGGCCTGCGACATCTGTAACCAACTTCATAAAGAATATGGGTTCTACCTGAAGTCAAACACAGATGCGTTGCTACTCCCGAGGACTAAGATGGTCACCTCCGATAGAAGTATGCCGGCAAACACACCCTTTTAACGAAATGCAAGAACTGTTTTACGCTAGAAATCGGTGTGGCGGTGGTACTTCCCCGGTCGAGCAACACTGGTTCTACCACCTTCAAAATCGTATCGAATATCATCGTGTAGAACAGGGGTTCATTAAAATCAATCATAGATGTGTAGCTACTCCCGAGAACTAAGATAATCTCATATTATTCATATAAGTCCTTCACGGGGACTGGCACTCCAATTAATATGGATGGAAAAAAGTAGCCACGCATCTGTATCTATATTAACATGTAACTTCTCTTTCCACTTTTAATTGATTATATATGTTCATGGGCAGCAGTGACCACTTTATATCAAGGGAATTGCTTGCTTGTATGCAAAATCTATACAATATAAAGAAAATAACAAAATACGACATTAAAGGCAGGGAACTCCTCGTAGGCCAACTGCAGCAGCTTTTTGACTTATCCTGCCTTATAACAGCAGTATTACAGGAGGTTGGGTGCTTAAGCAATAAGGTGAGGAGTGACAGAAAAAATATTGAATGCGTTTGACATAATAGCTTATGATTTTAGGCTGATAGCGGTGGACCTCTTATGTCGATAGTTACGAACGAACACCTAGATTGTAACTATGTTCTCAACGGCGTGATGTTATGGACTCCGAACTGTTGGGAGGGAACGCCGAGTGCCTACACTAGAGTCTCGTTCTACCTGGATTGGATTGTTGAAACCGTCTGGCCGAAGGAGTTAGCAAACGTGAAAGAAAAATTGGCTAAGAGGGGTGATCTTTCGAATCAACAATAGTCGTAGCATTAAATTTAAATAGGCTGTAGCCCATTGACAAAAAATACCAGGAAAGTCAAAGCGGAAGCGACCAACATTTACTGAAATAGGGATTACCTACAAAAAATGTTTTTTATTGCACGACAATTTAATAAAATACACTTTCAATAAAACGTCTTTTTCTTTTTTTTTAATTTATTTATTTGTAACAGTAGTGTTAAGATGTTTAAATGTGTAGTGAAGTCAGTTATGCTGAAAACACCCACCGAAATGAAAGTACTGCTTAGGGGTATAACCTAGCGGCAAATAAAACCATAATACCAGATTATAAATAATTTTATTTGTTACAACAGTAAACATCTATCGACATGCCAAGATTAAAATCTTACACCAAATCAAATTATAAAGAATTTACATATTTCAAGAATTTCCTGCAGGTGGTTGAGTATTAGTGAAAAACTAATTTCTACTTGAAATTGTTCAGATGCTTCGCAACCCTTAGGGACAAGTCGGAGTGCCCTGTTTTAATTTGGAACAGCGCCTTTGCTAAGGTCCCTAGCACATCACTGCTCGTGGATATCTGTAACCAATTTCATACAGAAAAAGTTTCTATCTGAAGTCAATCACAGATGCGTTGCTACTCCCGAAGACTATTATGATCGCCTAATATAGTGTACCAGCAACCACACCCTTCCATCGAAACGCAAAAAAATGCTTCACGCTAGAAATAAGTGTGCTCGGAGTACCTCCTCAGTCGAACTACACAGGTTCTACCACCTATTTCTACCGTAAAGCAATTTTTGCCTTTCGATGGAACGTGTGGTAGCCGGCACACTTTTATGAGGCGACCATCATAGTCCTCGGGAGTAGCAACGCACCTGCGCTCGACTTCAGATAAACTCATATTCTATGTGAAGTTGCTTACACATGTCCATACGGCAGTGAACACATACCATCAGGTGGACTGCATGCTCGTTTGTTGCATCAGTTATGAAAAGACATTGTAATGTGTGAGAACACACATCCGATGATTATTCTGAGGCAAAGCGATAAACTCATACTAAAGTTACCGGGGACTTTTTTTTTATCTTTCACATCTAACACATACAGACAGACAAACAAAGTTTCACATCGAGATTACAAAACGATAAGACTAAGCATAGGACCAGGGTGTAAATACAGCTTTACAAAAAGACCATCGGCTATCTTCGGCTGTCTTCGTTGCACTTCGTGTTACAATATTCATAAAGAGTAGTTACAACATACCTATATACGACGTCGCCTTGTTACTACAATTAAAACACATATCGGCGAGGTCGCTTCCTGCTGTCCACATTCGACTCTAATCAGACCCAAATAAAAACATATCATTTTTTACTCAAACATCGGTATTTACAACTCTATATAATATATTCTTATGAAATGAAATGAAATGTCTTTATTTTGCATAGGCTTACGGGGCGCTTACAAATTGTCAGTTACATTTTTTTTTACACTACCACCGGATCGGCCATGTAAAAAAGAAAAATATGATTGTAATTCTATTAAAAAATGGATATAAATAAGAAAAAAGACAAACCCGCTGAGTTTCTTGCCGGATCTTCTCAGTCGAGGTCGTATTCCGATCCGGTGGTAGTGTAAGAAAAAAAATGTAACTGACAATTTGTAAGTGCCCCCGTAGGCCTATACAAAATAAATACATTTCATTTAATTTCGGAAGACGACCTGAACTGAGAAGATCCGGCAAAAAACTCAGTGGATTCGTCTTTTTTCTTTGAATATCTCTTTTGACATCTTGTGTTTATAAAAGTTAGCTCCAGTATCTTGCCTTACATTTGGCTTAATATACCATACATGCTTCTTGTTAAGCCATACCATATACCAGTCATTATTTATTCTCATGTGACGAGCCTGCTCTATCAGAATGTGCGACAGAGACAACGCTATACGTTGACGAAATCAGCCGACTGTCCTTTTCTAAAGCCCGATGTACATTTGCTTCCTGGTGCTGTACAATTTTAACATAATTATCACTATACGTAACGACCAAGTAACAATTGGACTTCAGATGTGTTCACAAAAACATCCAAACCAATTATTCATTCTTTTTTTTTATAATATTGAAGTAGCAAACAAGCATGCAGTCCATCTGACGGTAAGTGGTCACTGTCGCCCATGAACATTTTTAAGGAACTTCATATAAAACATAGGTTTTATCTGAAGTCAATCACAGATGCGTTGCTACTCCCGAGGACTATGATGGTAGCCTCATGTGAAAGTGTACCGGCAACCACACCTTTCCGCAAACGCAAGAAATGCCTCACGCTAGAAATAGGTGTACGCTAATACAGAAACCACGAAAGATCAGCAGTACTCAACGAAAGCTGACGTGTGATTGGAAGGCGCCGTACTTTGTTACTTGTAGGCTTGTCGCTAGTCGCGAGAACTATGATGGTCGCCTTATAGAAAAGTAGCTCGCGTTTATACTAAAAACATAGCACTTAGGCTACGTACTCACGGAGCGGTTTTCACCCGCAACCGCCGCGGTTGCGGGCCCGCAGTTTTTGTGCGAAACTCACGAGACCGCCTATTTTTGCGGTTCCGCTGCCCTCGCGGTTGCGATTATCGACCGCAAACGTGGCAGGAGAAAACCGCAAGACGGGCGGTTTACCATCAGTTAAGGTCGTGACTACTGCACTCGCCCACCAACTAACCGCAGAGCGCGCGGGCGCAAACCGCCGCGGCTGCGGCTGCCCGCGGCCCGCGCGGTTCTACAGGTTGCCCGCCGGTGAAGTGGGAGCCGCAAACAACCGCGCGCATCGCGGGCGAAAAACGCGTCTTGAGTATTGCTTTATTTTTTTACATTTATATCTGCATCCTACAGAAGCTTCGGGCCCGCAACCGCGGCGGCCGCAGGTGAAAACCGCTCCGTGAGTACGTAGCCTTAGTGTTGGTATCAGGCACAAAATAGTTGTGACAATCATACCTCAAGAACAACAGACTTCTACCACACACAAATTACTTAGAAATTAAGGGAGTTTTCTGTTTTACCATCTGAAGTCCATTTGTCAGTAAGTTACTATACAAAATATTTATATTTACAATACTTTTCAACTTGAATATCTTGAAACTTGGCTTTACAACTCACTTAAAAGACAACAGTCAATTATATTGCATTAGCAACAGAGCAGTTTTATCTTATAAGCTCAAAGAAGTGATCACTTCTTTGAGAAATTTGCTCACACATTTGGTCACATATTGTTGTACCTGCCAGATGTGTTCAAAGATTTCATCACTCCTATGAGCTCAGTTTTTAAATAGACTTCGCAAAACATGGACGATAGTTTGGTTGACGCAACGTACTCATTTTATTCGTGTACGTACATTTATTTATTACATCTGCAAACATATAAACACAGCCAAAACCAAGAGGCAAATGGATGTGAAACTCGAAAATGCTCTCAATATTCCTCTCCGTCGTAAGTTCGTTTGGTTGTTTACGTATGACAATGATAGTATTTCGTGCGCTTTTTTGTGTGCGCATAACGAACTATGTAGCAGGCGAAAAGTTATAAGTGATCAGTATCGCCTATGGACATCTTTAAGTTTCTTTACATAGAACATAGGTTATATCTAAAGTCAATCACAGATGCGTTGGACTCCCGAGGACTATGGTCGCCTCATATAAGTGTGCCGGCAACCGGCAGTGTGTGTGTACACCCTTCCACGAAAACGCAAGAACTGCTTCACGAACCATGTTCGTTCTACCACCTACCAAATACCAATTATCCATACGATTTATGCTCGCCGGTGTCTTTGAAGTTGTCCCTGTAGCTCCGGGATCAGAATAAGGCTACGGCATCCCCTGCCTGTCATAAGAGGCGACTAAAAGGGGCTTCCGGTGTCGCGGGCGGATAAGAGTGGGAGCTCGGATTGTCCAGACAAGCGACCCCGGGTAGGACGGCGGCATGTGACCAGACCAGAAAGTGCGGCGAGCGTTTACGCCCAGCAGGGAAGAGCCCGAAAGAGGGATCGCGCTCGGAGGACTCCGGCTGTATTCCGTTGAAGATCCCGGAGTCCCCCACGCAGCGCTGAGGACAGCCACCGGGGCGTTTTAGTAAGAATCCTACATAACCCGCGTCGCTCCCACGACGTCGGGTACCTTATGAAGGTACCTCGTAAACAAAATGGTGTCTTTAAAGTGACGTTGTGTTAAGCAAGTTCCAAGTCTGATAATTTAAATATACAATTATAAGTTATATAATCTAGCATTTTATATCTCTATAGTAATTATATAAATAAGCTTTGACATACAAACTAATGGTCTACGGGTCGATAGCGTCCAAATAATCTATACATATGTAACGCAGCAGTGACGAGACGCTTTAATGTGGTGTGGTGTGTGGTGTGGTGACGAAGGAGGTGCGGTGAGGCGAGGGGGTGAGGCAAGGAGATGAGAGGTGCGATGATTGACGTGGCAGAGCTGGCATTATTGAAAAATAATTGAGAATAAAAGTATTTTTCTGAAGTCTTTTTTTACAGCGTTGTACATAAGAGCTACAATTGTAAGCTCATTAATTCGTGAATATGCTATCAAAATATTTAAAACTAATTTTAAAAGATAATAAGTGAACAATTTAATTTCATAATAACTAAAATTCTTCAGACGGAGTTTAAACTACCGGATATATTTTATAATAAAATCATTATTTGTCGACCCGTATGACAGAGCGGTTACCATACCGGTCTGACGCGCAGTGGATTCCGGGTTCAATTCCCGGGTTGATCTGAATGGTGAGTTTAGATTCATGTTGAGTTTGGGTGTTGGTTTATCGTCATACCGGTTAGACGCGCAATGGGTCCCGGGTTCGATTCCCGGCCAGACTGATCTGAATGGTGAGTTTAGATTCTTGTTCTGGATCTGGGTGTTTGTGTATTCGTCTTGTGTGTCCATGGCACCCACGACACAGGAGAAATTCCTAGTGTGGGGCTATGAGTGTAGAAACCGTTTTTACTTGTCATAATCAATCCTCACACATACAGTGTACTGTTGACTTATTGTTTATTGACGTTTATTGACTTTATATTATTTAACAATATATATGTATATTTACTTTTCATCTACATATTTATATATCTTTTTTTTCTCTTTATTTCTTATCTATTCTTATATTGTGTTTTTTTCCTATTTATGTAACCACCTTCAATTTTTTCTGCACTTCCTTAAGGTTGACTGGCAGAAAATGCTATTAATGCTATTAAGCATTAAGTCCGCCTTTTTTCCATAGTTTTTTTTATGGTCAATAGAGTTTAAATAAATAAATAAACACACCATACTTTTAACTACCATATTACGGAACTACGACCCAAAAATCATTAGTCATAAGTCAAATTAAGTGTTAGAATGTAATACCTTAAAATATTAAAATTTATCACTATTTTGATCGACCGACAAATATTAGGATAATGAAATATCTCTGCTAAGTGAAAAATGGTATACACACATGTTTTGAAAAGACAAAGTATGGAATATTATATGATTTAAAAAATTTTTTTTTTTATTCACACGTGTTTCCTATACATAAACGTATCAATACATAGCTTATATAAATTCACCTCTATAATATATACAGAGTTGCATCAGAATCGTTACAGTTTCAACAAAAGCACGAACGGACAGTCCGATAGCTGTTTTATATTTAGGTGTCTGGTTTAAGGGAGCCCAGGATGCTAAATGTGGAGTTACTCGAACGTCGCGGAGTTAGGTTTGGTAGAAAATGATAAGAATAAGTGATCCTATAATGTTTTCTCGTTGAGTGTTGGGATAAGCGTCTAGTTTCAAATTTAAAATAAAAGAATCTATTATATGGAATTACGCGAATGCATCATATTAGGGCAAAGGGAATTACACCCTAAGGCCTGTTGTACATGGCACGTTTTTTGAGCCGTACGGCGTCTTTACCTTACCGTGAAAAAAACGTGCTAGCATGTACATGGCTCGGCAAAGATCAGTGATTCTTACTACACTGACAACCGAGCCTACACACGGCGAATTAACCGTAGATTTTTACGCCGAAAAAACGTGTGTCAAAAACAAGAGGCCTAAATATGTCAAATTTGCTAATCTGATGATTTAAGTGTATCCTTGGGCGTAGGAGGTTAACAAAGTTGCATAATAAGAACGACGTCTTGACTCAAGCGCGCCAGAGATGTGTCCAATTTGCTAATCTGACGATTTAAGCGTCACTTAAGCGAGTGGGAGGGTTACTAAGTTCTCCTGGGCGTCTGTAAATCCGGGATGAGAATAGGGCTACGGCATCCTCTGCCTGTCGTAAGAGGCGACTAAAAGGGGCTTCCGGGGTTGCAGGCGGCTAGAGTGGGAGCTCGAACCGTTCGGTCAGGCAATCCCGGGAAGGACGGCGGTATGTTTGGTCGCATACAGTCGTAAAGACTAGACGGAGGACGGACTAGTGGGAGGAGCCCGATTGGGCAGCGCGCTAGGAGGATTCTGGTTGAAGTCGTTTCGAGATCCCGGAGTCCTCCTTTTTAGCGCCGAGGACGGCCACCGGGGGGTTTTAGTGCGGTAAAAATCCCATATAAACCTGCGTCTCTCCCACGGCGTCGGGTACCTTTTGAAGGTTTCCCCCTCGAGAACAAAAAATAAAAAGTTCCCCTGGGCGTACCAACTAAGCTAAAGCCGCATACTGGAAGTACTTATCAATATACAAAGTATTTACTTCATATTAATCCGCTGCTCGAGTTTGTCCCAAAATCCTCTCTTGAGCTCCCCTACTACAGAACTGTACAAATTTGTAATATAACCAAGCTACATTGTAATTTCTGACTTATTTGTAGAAACATCCACTCACTATATGCAAAAGGTAAAGGGGGGTTACCCCCTTGCCTTGTGACGTCTACGATTCAGTTACACAAGTAACATATTGCAATATCTTACATAAATACAGCGAAAAGCGGTTATATCAGTATTAAGAATAACTGTTTAGTAAATTGTAGCTCTCATAGGGCGCGTTCCAGAAGACGCTTACAAAGCCCCAAACGCCCAAAACGTCGTTCCACTAGAGATTGTGTCAGTAACGTAAGCTAGTGGAACGCGAAAAACTATATGAATTTCGTGTATGCCACGCCGGCCTGACACGCGGTGGGTTCCGGGTACGATATCGGACCAGAACATCTGAATGATCAATTTAGATTTTGGTTCTGGGTCTGGGTGCTCGTGTATTCGTCTACGTATGTCGCACCAAATATCATTAGAATGGGTGTAAAAATGATCGGCCAAGGGAAACATTGTGAGGGAACCTAAACGCGTGAGGAAATCTACACGCGTGAGTCAATCTACACGCGTGAGACAATCTACACGTGTGAGGAAATCTACACGTGTGAGGAAATCTACACGTATGAGGAAATCTACATGCGTGAGGAAATCTACACACGCATGAGGAAATCTACACGCGTGAGGAAATCTACACGCGTGAGGCAATCTACACGTGTGAGGAAACTGCACGCGTGAGGAAATCTACACGCGTGAGACAATCTACACGAGTGAGACAATCTACACGCGTGAGAAAACCGACACGCGTGAGGAAAAAGACGTTTGCAAATGCGAGTACAATATACTAATTTATAATCGACTATGTGGTCTATGACCTAAGCCCACTGAGACATCTCCCGTGCCGAGCAGTGGGCGACTACCTCATAACCGATTTTCACTGTATCACTAATATATTTCAAGTATATAATAATAATTACATTTCAAGTTAATCATTTAGCATATAATCTATCTTCACATCTATATAATCTCTATAATAATATAGTTAACACTAAAAATTGTCCGTTTGTCGCGTTGTCGCGCACAGGTAACCACTGCACTATAATTGCGCGCGCGCATGCATGTATCTGTAAAAAGAAAAAAAATCTTATTAAATTCAAAAGAAAAATCGATTGTCTGTAAAGTCGCTGTACTGACGATAGTTGATCGTGACAACGTCATAAAGTACTGATGGAATGCTAGTATTTGAAGTGAAACTTCTTTATCGGGGTTGGAAAACAAAAGTGAAACTTCTTTATCGGGGTTGGAAAAAAAATTTGTGTAACAATTTTTCGTTACGCGCCATCTTTTTTTATTTTTCGTTACGCGCCATCTTTTTCTGTTACGCGCCATCTTTTTCTGTTACGCGCCATCTTTTTTTTCCGTTACGCGCCATCTTTTTCTTATCCCTACCACACGTGATATTAGATAGATTATTATAGATTAGATTATTAGATAAAGTTTAATAAAAGCCTTTTATTAAACTTTATCTAATTTAACTTTATTTAACCAATTTCTGTAAAGTTGCATATAGTAAATTATTTTTTGAAAAATAACGTCATAAAGAAGTTTCACTTCTTACGAGTGTACGCTAGTACACGCACACATTTTTGTATAGCAGCTGTCCACGCGGACGCATCGCTCACTCAAGTAGGAGAGAGACAGATGTCGAACGCTGCCGAACGCGGAGGCCGATTGTGCCCCTTTGTCGCTCGTTCCGCGCTCTCGCTTGCACTTCAAGCCTTAAATGGAACGCCTCAGAGCGAGGTAACGCCACATGAGTCATGTTTTTTGGTGCGTGCAGCCGGCTCCATCGAATTATAAGACGTTGTCACGTCAAAAAGATAGAGGAGATCGGAGATTTTTGTACGTGTCCGCGTGCACTCGTGCGTGTCTGTGCTCGTGCATCAGTACGTGTCCGCGTGCATTCGTACGTGTCTGTGCTCGTGTGTCAGTACATGACTGCTCGTCAGTAAGTACGCGTGTTTTCCTGCGTTCGTTTGTACTTGTCCACGTGCGCTCGTACGTGTTTGTGCTCGTGTCGGTACGTGTCTGCTCGTCAGTTAGTACGTGTGTATTCTTATACTCGTACGTGTCTGTGAGCGCACTGTATCAGTACGTGTCCGCGTGCGTTCGTGCGTGTCTGTCCTCGTGTGTCAGTACGTGTCTGCTCGTCAGTCAGTACGTATGTTTTCCTGCGTTCGTCATGTGCGTCTGTACGTCCGTGCCTGTGTGTGTGTGTGTATGTGTGCTTTCACGTGTCTGCGCGTGTACGTCCTTGCCTGTGTGTCCGTGCCTGTGTTTGTGTGTGTGTCCGTGCCTGTGTTTGTGTGTGTGTCCGTGTCTCTGTGTGTGCTCTCGCGCGTGTCCATGTACGCGCTGCCGTGCCTGCGTGTGTACTCTCACACGTGCCTGTGTGTTCGCCCGTGTATACTCACTCGCGCGCGGCGGCGTGCGGTGCGGCGCCTAGTGCGCGGCCCCCGCGCCGGCGGCCAGGTCCACGGCCAGCACGGCGGCGGGGGCGGCGCGCCCTCAGCTGCGCCGGTGGCGGCCGCCGCGACGACGACGCTCGCGACGGACCTGTTGCGAGGGGGGTGGTTTTATTGCGTTGTACTACTAAAGGAGGGGGGGGGGGGGGCTTATATATAGGGTGTAGTGTGGTGTACGTAGTTTTAAGATATAATTAATTGTGACAGTCCTAATAAATTGCTTGTGCTGTTAACACGTATTTCATTTACCTTCATTACCATGTATAAAAACATGATTGTAATTATATAAAAAAAAAAAAATGATATAAAGAAGAAAAAAGACAAACCCGCTGAGTTTGTTGCCGGATCTTCTCAGTTGACGTCGTGTTCCGATCCGGTGTTAGTGTAAGAAAAAAAATGTGACTGACAATTTGTAAGTGCCCCCGTAGGCTTCATTTTGTCTTCTCGCAACCCACACACTTCAAGGGCACGTTCCATAACGCGATCACAACGCCCAAACGCCCAAAACGTCGTTCCACAAGACGACCGCGGAAGTTGTGGTCGCGGCGAACACGTCATGACCCACGCGACCCTCACGACGACCCATCTAACGAGGTGGCTCGAATTGATCGTTCCAGTAGAGAATACGTCAGTAACACTCACAAGCTAATGGAACGGGATAATCTGCGGTGGTGAGCGTGCCCTTTGTGATCGTGTAAGTGTAATGGAACGCACCCCTGATTGCGGAAATGTAGTGAGGAAAGACAGTTGATACCGTGTAGTTGCACAACATGATACTGTCTACTACTCGGTTTGCAGCTACGCAAACATCACTACTCATCATCATCAGACTACAAATGCCCATAGAAACTAATACACAAATACAAGTAGACAATATAACAAATGAATACATAAAACTTTATAAAACTATGATACTATATAGTTTAGATTCATGTTCTGGGTCTGAGTGTTTGTGTATACGTCTTGTGTGTGTCCATGGTACCCACGGCACAGGAGTGTGTGGGGGCTATGAGTGTATAAAGTGTCTGTGTCTGTGTGTGTGTGTGTGTGTGTGTGGCTCACCGTCCCGACGTCGCCGTCCGCCCACCGCTCGTACGCCCTCTCCCGCTTCAGCCACTCCTGGTACTTGTACCACCACTCCTCCCATTTGACGTAGTCGCTGAGGGTCAGACCTGCAAAAGGATTGTCCCCAATGTTACCAATGATCGCTTCTTAGTATTCAACAGTGATGTGACAAAAATGTCAGATGTCTTTGTCGAAATACCCGCTAAGCAATAGCGGGTATTTTGACAAAGACATCTATCATAATCATAATCATTTATTTGTCAGTAAGCACAATATGTTATGTTACCAATGATCGTTTCTTAATATTCAATAGTGACGTGACAAAGACATCTATCATAATCATAATCATTTATTTGTCAGTAAGCAAAGAGTGAAATTTTAAGATTGGTCACACAAAAGTCACAGTATGAATTTGAAATGAGAATGAAAATGAAAATCATCATTTTTTCATCCTTAGGCAGTCGGATAAAAAAAAAGTGTGTGTGTCAGCTCCGACGCACGACTGGAGTTTACTCGCATTTAAAATAGATGGCGCCATACTCCCACACTAAACATATAAATAATACTAATACATGGTTCATTTTGAAAATTTATATCTAAATTTTTCGGTAAAACGTAATCACGAAACCTAAGCATACCATCCACGCGTACTGATAAAATTGTTCTACAGTTTTAACTAGTTGGCATTATACTCAATAAAAAAAAACGTAACGAGGTCATTCATCAGTAGATTTTCCTCCTCACACTTTTCTCATACCAGGCTCTTATATATGCAAATCGATTCTTAAGGAGTAAACTCAAAAAAAAAACTCGTATAAAGAAACATAATTCCGAAAGACACTCAAAAAGTATAAAGCCACACTCACCTCTGAGGTAACCCCTCTTCTTGTAATAGTCGTAGCGCACCCTCACATCGTCCCATGAGGGCAGGCCTCCCGGGGCGGCGGCCAACAGCTCCTCCGGGTAGCTACCCACGGGCGCTGGGTCTAGGGCACTCCTGTAGAAAAGAAATTATTTATTTATTTTTTTATTTCAATCATTACATTACTTACTTCTAACAGTACAGATCGTAGTACTAATAATTAACATTTACAACTCAGTTCACCAATAATTAAAAATAAGTTAATAAATTATCAAGCAGAATACATAAGTTGACATAAATAGATTAACATACATAACACTTTAATAAAACAATGAATTCATACAATCATTAATTTGTCAATAATATTGTCCTCAATTCACTATTAATAAGTAATAAATATTAAATAACATTTTTTTTATGTGACTGAAGTATCAAACGAGCATGCAGTCCACCTGATGGTAAGTGGTCACTGCCGTATGGACATCTGTAAGCAACTTCATACAGAACATGGGTTCCATCTGAAGTCAATCACAGATGCGTTGCTACTCCCGAGAACTGTGATGGTCGTCTCATGTGAAAGTGTGCCGGGTACAACATATAATTGAATATTTTGAGATAATTATTCCTTTACAATTCGTCAATGAATGATTGTTGTGTTGAAGAAGCATTTATTACCACGTAAAAAAAACATGGGTGCTAGTATATGTTAATAAAAAAAAACCTGCTGAGTTTCTTGCGGGATCTTCTCAGTTGAGGTTGAGTAAAAAAAAAATTGTAACTGTCAATTTATAAGTGCCTCGTAGGCATATACAAAATAACTGTCCCTGTAGTTCCGGGACCAGAATAGGGTTATGAGATCCCTGCCTGTCGTAAGAGGCGACTAAAAGGTGCTTCCAGGGTTGCGGGCGGCTAGAGTGGAAGCTCGAACTGTCCAACCAAGCAACCCCGGGAAGGGCGGCAACATGTGTGGCCGAATGCCGCCGTTTGAAGAAAACTACCCTCCTTGTGACGTAATCAAATAACAATCACACTCACGGGTACTCCGCCCCCGGCGTCGCGACGTCCCCGTCCGGCGGACGCTCGGCGTCCCTCTCGATGCGCACGTGGAGCGTCGCCTCGCGTCTCGTTATGCGCATGTTCTCCAAACGCGCCGATCTGTCAGCGGACCATTGCGCCATTTTGCCGAAACGCTCCGACAGGGTCAACCTGGCAAAACAGAACATATTAATTAATAAAATCCAATACATAAAGTAGGAAACTAAATGCTTCCAACTGATGATAATTGATAACTGTCGCCGTAACAACTTCAATAGATGCGGCGGTGGTACCTCCGCGTACACTTAGTGACTCAAATATGCGACCAACATGCGGGGCGGGCCCACTACCACCGCAGGGAGCACTTCTCCGGTCGCCGACCGCTGGTGAGCGACGTCACAGCACACCACATCGGCGGCGTGTGACGTCACACCACACCACTTACTACCTCTAAGACGAGCATACCTCTGACCGCCGACCGCTGGTGAGCGACGTCACACCACACCACACCGGCGGCGTGTGACGTCACAGTACACCATTACCACTGCAGGGAACATGCCTCTGATCGCCGACCGCTGGTGACTGACGTGACACCCAGCGCACCGGCGGCGTGTGTCGTCACAGCACAGCACACCACCACCACTGCGGGGACCACGTCTCTGACCGCCGACCGCTGAGTGACATCACACCCGGCGCGCCGGCGGCGTGTGACGTCACACCACACCACACCACCACTACCTCTGCGGGGTCAAGCCTCTAAACGCCGACCGCTGGCGTGTGACGTCACAGCACACCACTACCACTACGGCGAGCACGTCTCTGATCGCCTATCACTGGTGGGTGGCGTCACAGCACACCACACCGGCGGCGTGTGACGTCACACCACCCACCACCGAGCACCACCCACCTCTGCGGCTGGTGGTCGCTGGTCGCGTCGCTCTCGCTCTCGCTGCCGCTGTCCGCTAAGGCGGCGGCGATGGCGGCGGGCGACACGCCCCGCGACCGCCGCCGCTCGCCCTCGCGCTTGATGCGCGCCGGACGGACCGCCAGCTGACTGCGTTGCCACTCGAGCACCTGACGACGAATAGGACATTTTAATACATGGACTGTGACACGTGATATATGTGAGTGCTAGGTGGTAGAACCAGTGTCCCTGTAGTTCCGGGATCAGAATGAGGCTACGGTATCCCCTGCCTGTCGTCAGAGGCGACTAAAAGGGGCTTCCGGGGTTGCGAGCGGCTAGAGTGGGAGCTGGAACCGTTCGGTCAGGCGACCTCGGAAAGGCCGGCGGTATGTGTGGTCGCATACCGCGGTAAAGACTAGATTGGGTGGTGGGCCCATCCGCCCATTTGGGAGGAGTCCGATGGGGCAACACGCTCAGAGGATTTCGGCTGCGTTCGTTAAGAGGTCCCAGAGTCCTCTTTATAGCACCGAGGACGGCCACCGGGGGAGATTATAGTGCGGTAAAAATCCTACATAACCCTGCATCGCTCCCACGGCGTCGGGTACCTTTTGAAGGTTTCCCCCTCGAAAATAAAAAAGGTAGTAGAATCGGTGTAGTTCGACCGAGGAGGTTAACTTGGCAACCGCGCGTAATATTTTTTTACAACCCGCGTGGCTGTGTGGTTATCACACCGGCCTAACACGCAGTGGGTCTCTGGTTCGATTTCCGGCCAGATAGGTATCTGATTGATGAGTTTAGATTCTTGTTCTGGGTCTGGGTGAGTCCCTGCCACCCAAGACAAGCGAGAAAATTCTACTATAGAGCTTAAGTGTAAAAGAATGCGTTTGTTTTTTCATAACAAGAAAATAGCAAACGAGCATGCAGTCCACCAGATGGTAAATGATCACTGCCACTCATAAACATGTTAAAATTTTACAACAAAAAGGTACAATTACTTTTTTTCTCTAGTCAAAATGTCTCTATGTTTTGAGTTTTAGGGGTGAACGATAGTGAACATTTTTTGTCTTTTGTTCAAAGATAACTTCGATCGGAACACGACCTCAATCAACAGAAGAACCGACAACAAACGGGTTTATCTTAATACATACCGAATTCCACTAATTCGCACTTAGAAAGCGCGGAGGACTATGGCCTATAACTCTCTCATTATGAGAGAAGATCCGTGCCCAGCAGGGGGACAATAATGGGTTGACGACGATGTACCGAATGCACATCCACGAATGCGAATGATGCTTTTTTTTCAGTTCTCGCTGTAATGTGTCCGAGGATAGAGATTTTGGCGACCATTTTTTTTAAGTCTACAATAAATTTGTATAGATATGGCTACCTTTATTTGCGAAGCATAGCAGTACAATATTCGCAAAACATTCGAACAATTCTTGCGAATATCTAAAAAACATGCGTATATTCTTTACATCACTTGAGTGTAGTATACGGTTGTCTGTTACTGTACGTCCACATAAAACATACCTTTTCCTCCCTGCTCCGCTTGCTAGCCTCCCTGGCTTTGAGCAGCTCCCGCGTGGGCTGTACCGCGCGGGGCGCCGCCGGCGGGGGCGGGCGCTTCGCCCTGCCCGGGGACGGAGACGTGCGGGGTCTGCTGCTGGAGAACCAAATTTAATGATCATTTGTCTGTGTGTTGGTATGTCGCTGTTTCACGTTCCGCTTTGCAAAAGAAAATATATGAGCAACACGTTCCTAAACCGTTCCTGTAATTTTTACAATAAATATCTTCTGAATCTTGTCCCCTTCAGCTACTCAATTGGAAAATTTAAAAGGAAGGTGAGGCAGACGATCTCAGAAATAAAATAGTTTTTTCTTTTGTTTTTTTTTTTCTATGTTTTGATGTTTCAAATAAACAAAAAATTAAATAAATCCGGCAAGAATCTCAGCGGGTTTGTCTTTTTTCTTTGTATATCTTTGTTCTTTATTTGCCATCTTGTTTTACATGGGTAATAAGTTAGTAGCATGGGTAATAGTTATCTTGCCTTACATTTGGCTTAACAAGAAGCATGTTTGGCAGGATACGCTACACTTTGACATTTTATTAATAATGTATTGTTCAGTCCCAAGCTGTTTTATCATCTATATATAGTCAGAAAATTTGTAATATGCTTTACGACTAAGATTGATCTTAATAAATGCTTTAAACTTATTGATTGACAAATTTCTGATTTCAATTGGTAGTTTATTATGAAAGCGTATACACTGGCCTATAAAAGAATTATTAATTTTGTTAAGACAAGTAACAACGGGTATCGGGTTCGATCCCCGGCCAATCTAAACACATCATTCAGATACCTATCTGAATGATGTGTTTAGATTCATGTTCTGGATCACAGGAACATCCATTCGTCTTGTGTACGTCCATGGTACCCACGACTCGGAAAATCCTAGTATGGGGGGCTATGAGTGTAGAAAGCGTGTTTAAAAAGCGTGTGCCTTTTTTTTTTGTTGTCGAGGGGGAAACCTTCAAAAGGTACCCGACGCCGTGGGAGCGACGCAGGGTTATGTGGGATTTTTACCGCACTAAAACCCCCCGGTGGCCGGACTCCGGATCCGGTGGGAGGACTCCGGGATCTCGAAACGACTTCAACCGGAATCCTCCGAGCGCGTTGCCCCATCGGGCTCCTCCCAGATGGGCGGCTGGGCGCACCGCCCCGTCTAGTCTTTACGACGGTATGCGACCACACATACCGCCGTCCTTCCCGGGATTGCCTGACCGAACCTAGTTCGAGCTCCCACTCTAGCCGTCTGCAACCCCGGAAGCCCCTTTTAGTCGCCTCTTACGACAGGCAGGGGATGCCGTAGCCCTATTCTGATCCCGGAACTACAGGGCGTAAAAAGCGTGTGCCTTAATAGTCACCATGAAGAAGCCATTTATCTTACCCAGGTTTCTTCGGCGGCTGCGGACCCTTCTTGCCCTTAGCCGAGCAGACAGAGCAAGACTCGTCTGAACAGCTACTGGCCGAGGACCCAGACCCAGAAGACTGTGAACAAAAGGTAACATCAATAACATAATTTGCAAAGTGGTAGAAAGGTAGTTAATGTCGTAAAAGTCACACCTATTTCTAGCGTGAAGCAGTTCTTGCGTTTCGGTGGAAGGGTGTGGTTGCCGGCAAACTTTTACATGAGGCGACCGTCACAGTCCTCGGGAGTAGCAACGCAGCTGTGATTGACTTCAGATAGAACCCATGTTCTGTATGAAGTTGATTAAAGATGTCCATGAGCAGCAGTGACTACTTACCATCAGGTGGACTGCATGCTCGTTTGCTATTCAGTCAGAAATAAAAAAAAACCTCAAAATGGCAGGCAAACAAAGAATGTTCGTGGAGGAGAAAGGACTCTTACACAATCAAAATACGCATTTTTTTTAACAAGAGAATATGCATGGGCTCAGTATTCCAGTCTCCCAAGTCGAAAATCCAGTGTGTGCTACAACAGGCGTCAGTCTCTTACACAAAATATATATATATTCCATGTCTGCGAATATATTAAACACAGGAAAGTGCTTTAATAAATACACGACTATTGAACATACACCACCATGGCGTATGTTTTAATAATGGTATACCTACATACTCTTGGTATTTGGTAATAGAATATACTTCGTATCGGGATAGGAAATCCCTAGTTCTAATGACGTTTCAACTGTCATGCGCCTAATTGTTTTGGTCGAGTAGTACAAAAACTAAATGACGTAACTCACCTTCCTGGGATCCGGCGGACTCGGGGGGCGAACGCCCCGCGGCGGCGGCGGAGGCCGAGTGCGCCGCGGCCGGGGGCTCGGCCGGCGGCGGGGACTGCGCGCGGGGCTACGCCTAAGCCAAGTAAAATTAAATATTTATTTGACTTATCAACTAGATTCAATATTTGTCATACTACTATTTAATACAAGGCCATAAGTATGATAAACATGTAATCCTAATTATAAACAAGTACAGCGAACTTAATAATGTGCATGTACATAAGAAAATAACAATTTATAAGGAAAAGGTAAATCTGCGACACAGATTGTAGTTGCGGGATCAGAATAGGGCTACAATATCCCCTGCCTGTCGTATGAGGCGACTAAAAGGGGCTACCGTAAGGCTAAGGTTGAGGGCAGTAAGAGTGAGAGCTACAACCGTCCGGCCAAGCGTCCCCGTATAGGACGACGCCATATGCCATTATAAACACCAGGAGGCGGAGTGAGTACCAATGCTCACTGGGAAGAGACCGAAGGGCGCATCGCGCTCGGAGGACTGGTTGTATTCCGTTGGAGATCCCGGAGTCCTCCACGTAGCACTGAGGACGGCCATCGAGGGGGTTTTAGTGAGGTACAAATCCCACATAACCTGGCGTTCCTCCCACGGCGTCGGGTACCTTTTGAAGGTTTCCCCACTCGATAACAAAAAAAAATGATTTACATATTTCGTTGGTAATGTTTTAAAACATTATTCCTATAATGTCATATTTATTTATTCATGTGTCGTTCGTCAACCCATTATTGTCCCCCTGCTGGGCAAGGGTCAAGTCAACGCCACCCACCTGACGGGGCTCCGCCTCGGGCTCCGTCGCGGGCTGCGCCGCGGCGAGCGGCTCCTGCTCTTGCGCGGGGAGCGCCGGCCCAGCGGGGAGCGCGTGCGGCGGACCGGCGAGCGGGTGCGCCGGGTCACCGGCGAGCGGGAACGACGCGCGACCGGTATTGGTGATCTGAGGAATGTGAGATTGTCAACATTTTGGATAGTATACAAACACATGCAGAAAGAAAGTGTTGGCAGATAGACACCTACCGATGGTGAAACAAGTGTAGTTCGATCGGGAAGGTATCACCGCCACACCTATTTCTAACGTGAAGCATTTCTTGCGGGAGATAGAACGGTGTGGTTGCCGAAACACTTTCACATGAGGCTGGTCGCCTCATGAGAAAGTATCCTCTCACAAACAAGGACTTAGGCTAAGGTACTTTTTTTTAAAAACATATGGATATCTAAACCTTACGAAGTGAGAACCTGGTGCCATTATAGGTATGGGAAACCTGGATTACAGGTCAATAGTGCCCTACCGCGGAAGATTGTGTGATAAACATTTGTTTGTGTGCGTGTGTGTGTGTGTGTGTGATTGTGTATGTGTGTGTGTATACATTCATCCACCCTAATTTCGTAACCTTCAATGAACAAAATTCTTGCAGGGGGAGCGGGTTAGAGGAACTACACTCTTTTGCATTTTTCTTGTTTTTTTCGAAAACTTTCTAAGTCTATTTTCTTTCTCTCCCGCGTCGCGGAGCGGTTACCATACCGGTCTAACGCGCAATAGGTCCCGGGTTCGATTCCCGGCCAGACAGGTATCTGAATGATGAGTTTAGATTTGTGTTCTGGGTCTGGGTGTTCGTGTATTCGTCTTGTGTGTGTCCATGGTACCCACGACATAGGAGAAAATCCTAGTGTTGGGCTATGAGTGTAGAAAGCGTGTGTGTGTGCCTTTTTTGCACCCAACTAAAAAGCTACATATACGTCATATGTTATTTATTTATTTAGTTATTTGAAAAAACTGGGAAATATAGAGGAAAACAATAAACAAACAAGCCACATACCTGGACCGTCTCCCCGGCACGGGAGACCGGGAGCGACGCGGCGAGGCGGACCCCGAGCCATCGATGTACATCTGCTTGTACCCCGTGTGGCGCCATCTGATGACAATCGACCATAGTAAAATACTTCGCCACCACGCCTATTTCTTTGAAGGTAGGACCACAGTAGACATATTAAGAACGTAAGTACATATTTTAGATTAAGATCCGGCTGCAAATTTGTGTAGTTATCGTGTACGTGCTAAAATCCACATTTTTACTCATATTTATGATTAGGAAAATAAAAATCTACCAGGTTACCAATCAAAATGTGGCCGGCAGTATTTTAAATTAAATTATTGTTAATTGATTTAGCGGGAAAAATTCATTTACCAAGTTTTGTAATAAAATATCGATCACTCCACGTTAATAGGTATAGAGATTTTGAAAAATCGTAGTTGCCGTTGCGCACTTGGCCGCACCTCTTCGCAGCCAGGTATAAACAGGTATGATTTCGATATATTTATTCATCCATAAGATGAATAAATATACCGTATGTTGATCTTTTATATATCAAGATAAAGCTATTTTTTTTCTTATTATTATGATATACGGCAACCTAATTATATCTGGCCGCAAGTTAGGCTTACTAGCTGTTAAAGGTGGCAAATATTGAAGGGTGAGTGAGAGGAAGCTAGCGCGTAACGTGACCAGTCTAACAAGGATAGAGATTGCCAGCTGTACGAGGCCCCTTACGGGCTCATCTCTTGGGGAGCGTGCGTGTCCCCTACGCCTTCGGTGTACGACAACATGCAGCCACACTTGCCGCCGTCCTTCCTAGAGTTGTTAACTGGGCGGTCAGAGCTCCCACTCTAGTCGCCCGCAACCCCAGAAGTCCCCATTCAGTCGCCTCTTACGAAAGGTAGGGAATACTGTAGCCGTATTCTACTCCCCAACTACAGAGAACTGCCCGGGGACGCTTGGCGTGCTCTCCTCATCATATTGTTGATTCCCTTGCAAATATTGGCCTCTGGTTGACTGAGTCCAGAGAAACTGGCAACATTCCACCACACACCAGCTGGCTGACAGCTCACCTGTTGGGATCCTTCTCCTCGACCTCCAGCAGCTTCCTGTCCCAGCTGCCCGGGGACGCCTGGCGTGCCCTCTTCATCACATTGTCGATTTCCTTCCGACGACCGGCCGGGTTCGACGGATCTGTGGCATAGTTATCAAAATGTAATCCCGACTATCTAAACGGAAATTTCATATGTTTGAACATCACAGATATTTGGATAAAAAAAGATTTAAAGGAGACAAAGTTACTGATGATAGACATTTCTATCATTTTTAGAACTTCCTTCATATCGCATGAAACCAAAATATGCCATAAACTATCGAAAATATGTTTACAGCCGCGAGGAATTATTAGGTTTTCTTCCAATGAAATGAAATATCTTTATTTTGTATAGGCCTACGGGGGCACTTACAAATTGTCTGTTACATTTTTTTTCTTACACTACCACCGGATCGGAACACGACCTCAACTGAGAAGATCCGGCAAGAAACTCAGCGGGTTTGTCTTTTTTGTTATTTACACCTTTTTTTTATATAAATCCATTCAATTTCTTTATATACCTAGAACATCGCGTTATATAGTGTCAAAATTAAAGTTGTTAGTCTTTAAAACCTTATTTTAAGACAACTTTTATTTTTGTATAGAATGATGTACCTTTCAAATGCTGAATGTGTCATTGTAAAGATAGATTGTTACAGTAAATAAATTATTATTATTATTATTTAAAAAAAATACCATGTTTTTATATGGTAATGAAAGTTAGCTCTAGTATCTTGCCTTACAGTTCAGTAAAAAAGAGCCCTGTTTGGCATAATATCCATCTACATTAGCCTTTCTTTCATTAAAATCCCATTGAAGCCCAAAGTATTGAGGAAGGAGACGCTTTTACCCAAAATGTTCTGTTCGCATCAACCCATTATTGGCCCACTGCTGGGCACGGGCCTTCTCCCAGAATGAGAGAGTTTAGGCCATAGTCCACCGCGCTGGCCAAGTGCGAATTGGTGGAAAAAATGTTCTGTTACCTTACCCATCATCAAAATACTCTTAAATTTTGTTTTATCTTTTTCATAATGACACAAAATACATATCAATTTAAAATCTTTGCAAGGAAAGTAGATATTAACTTCCATTGTTCAATATCGACCACTTAAAAGGTTTGAAGAATTTGACGGTGGAATTTGACTTTATATAAAACATGGGTTCTATTAAAACTCAATCACACATACGTTCCTACTCCTGAGGGCTAAGATGATCGCCTCATATAAAAGTGTGCCGGCAACCACACTCTTCCATCGAAACACGAGAAATTCATAACGCTAGAAATAGGTGTGGCGGTGGTACTTCCCCGGTCGAACTACGCTGTTCTACCACTTTGGTAACCACGCAATTCGAGTGAGATTTTCTTAGTAACACGTTTCTTAATATTCGCCAATACTTGGTATGCCAACAAAAGACAAACTCAAAATTACACGCATCTTAGTTTGTAAGAACAGTCGGCACAGCTTAGATAAAAAATATAGGCAAGGGACATCTAGTGGTAAAAAAAATCAACTCGGTAACTCCTGTGCATAAACTCTCGAGTAACACTTTTTCCAATCGAGCACAAGTTTGACAAATTCACTCGTGACTCTAGTAGAAATTCGATTCGCATCACTATATTTCCAGTTATTATCAGGGTTGCCAGCCGTCCAGCTTTTGGCGGGACCGTCCCGATTTTTTAATCAAATGTCCCGCGCGAGACAGGCCCGCTTTTAGAAAAAAAGGTCGCCACTTGCAAATATAAGTGGAACTGTAGTTAAAAAAAAAAAAACTTAAAACGCTTTCTACACTCATAGCCCCACAGTAGGATTTTCTCCTGTGTCGTGGGTGCCATGGACACATACAAAGACGAATACACAAACACCCAGACCCAGAACAGCGTGTCAGACCGGTATAGTAACCGCTGCGCCACGCGGGTCGTCAAAGTTCGTCGACAAAAAAGAAAAGGTCGCCAATTCTCCCCCCCCCCCCTACACCATTTTTTCTGTGTGTCTGTGAGGCGCGAGGTTGTTTGTACCGCGAGGTCCCGCTTTTGACTATGGAATTCCCCTTTTTTCATTTAAAAGTTACTAAAGCCCGACTTACAAAAAAAAATTTGACAACGCTGGTTATTATACAAGCTAAGAAGTAATTTTTTTATGGTAATTCAGATAGGGATCCGGTGCCATCTAGTTTTAACGCCATTTTAGTTTCATGAAGTTTCGAATCACGTTACTAAAGAAGTTTCATATTAGCCCTCGAGAGTAGCAACGCATCTGTGATTGACTTCAGATGGGACCCCTGTCCTATATGAAGTTGCTTACAGAGTAAATTGGCGCCAGTGACCATTATCGGGTTGGCTGCAAGCTTGTTCGCTTATTTTATTTGATAAATACAATTCCTGAATTAATTTTAAATTCTTACATTTTCTTAAACAAAATGATCACCGAGATATAGAAAATAATATAAAATAAAATAATAATATGTATGGTTAGATCTTTAAAACTACGCTACGGATTTTAATGCAGTTTTTATTAATAGATAGAGTGATTAAAAAGGAAGGTTTTTATGTATAATACATGTTTTATATAGTAGAGAAACACTGAGAATTTTCGACTTTTATGCGGAACAAAGTTCGCCGGGTCAACTACCTAGTTTACAATATCTCCCTTTGCTAAAGTGGTATAGCCCACCCACTGAATTACTGCTTTTTATCTGACAATTAGTTGAATCCTAAAACCGAGAGATTTAAGTCTTTTTTGGGAAATTAAGACATCTTTATTTTTTTTATCTGACTGAAGTACCAAACGAACATGCAGTCCACCTGATGGTAAGTGGTCACTGCCGCCCATGGACATCTATAATCAACTTCATACAGAGCATGGGTTCCATCTCAAGTCGATCACAGATGCGTTGCTACTCCCAAGGGCTATGATGGTCGCCGCATGTGAAAGTGTGCCGGCAACCACACCCTTCCATCTCGCGCAAGAACTGCTTCACGCTAGAAATAGGTGTGGCGGTGGTACTTCCCAGGTCGAACAACGTTGGTTCTACCACCTTGTAAATCTGTAACCATTAAGATAGAAATAGAGCCCTATCTGAATGGCTGTGTGTTGCTTTGCCTGAGGACCAAGATATTTAGGGTTCCGTAGCGAAAGGGTGATAAACGGTACCCGTTTACTAAGACTTCGCTGTCCGTCTATCCGTTCCGTATTCCGACAGGCAGGGACGGGAACGTGAAGACAGGGTAAGCACGGCCGGCGTCCGAGGCTGTGGAGTGGCGTCCTTCCCAAGACGGGTGAGCGGCGCAGGGACCAGCTCAGAATGAGCGGCTCGTTATGAGCCTTGTAGGGAGATCAAGAAGCACGCTGGGAACAGTGCGGTGTACCGGCGTGTTCTCCCACGTTTCGGCCCGTATAACCGGAGGGTGATAGAGCCATGGGAAGGTGGTGGGTGAGTGTCCGTCTATCCGTATCTGTACAGCCTGGTGACGGCTGTATCTCATGAACCACGATGGCTACACAGTTGAAATTCTTACAGATGATGTATTTCGGATGTATTGGAAGGAGAATAAAATAGATATTTAAAGGGGGCTACCATACAGTAAACCTGATTTTTTGTCGTCTATACTAATATTATACTTTGTATTTTTGTATGTTTGTCATGAATTAACTAAATAACTACTGAATCGATTTTAAAAATTCTTTCACCATTAGAATGCTACATTATACCTGAGCAACATAGGCTATTTTTATTACTGGAATATATAAGGCGTATTTGCTAAAACTTTTAAAACCGGCACACTTTCACATGAGGCGACCATCATAGTCCTCGGGAGTAGCGACGCATCTGTGATTGACTTCAGATGGAACCTATGTCTATGGGCGGCAGTGACCACTTACCATCAGGTGGACTGCATGCTCGTTTGCTACTTCAGTCAATTAAAAAAAAAAAAAAACTTGAGTAATGTGATTCAAAGTGTCAAAATTTTTTTTCATTGCATACACTGCGATATCTATTGATAATAGAACAAAAATGTTTTACAATATAAGAGATCATATCAATATCTACGAAAGACTTGGACACCGCCACCGCACAATGATCAGTGTACCCTTACGCAAAGCAGTCGTCGCAAATTTTTTTGGGACTACTATCCGAATAGCATCAATCTATGACTATTGACCAAACCCCCATGGGGGAGGGACGTGTCCATGGTGCTCAAGTGTATAATGGTTGGATAGATTACATTAGTCTGCGCGAACGAAGTCGCGTCGATTCTGCTAGTATTCTATAAATAATGGTACAGAACCCACGACTATATAATGCATGTTGTACATACACATTTATGTCAGCGTTCTCAGATTTTTTTAGTACGTCGGGATAAGGTAACTCTTTGAGTGAAAAAACTGGTTACCATAATCAAAAGCGGGACAGTAGCCCTCGCGGTACAAAGGGCCTCGCGCCTCACAGACATACAGGAATAATTCTCCTTGGTGTAGGGAGGCCGGAGGATTGGCAAATTTTTTTATTCTGGTCGACGAACTGCAGATCGGCTTAAATTGGTATAGATTTGACGACCCGCGTGGCGCAGCGGTTACCATACCGGTCTGACGCGCAATGGGTCCCGGGTTCGATTCCTAGCCAGACAGGTATCTGAATGATGAGTTTATATTCCTGTTCTGGGTCTGGGTGTTTGTGTATTCGTCTTGTGTGTCCATGGTACCCACGACACAGGAGAAAATCCTACTGTGGGGCTATGAGTGTAGAAAGCGTGTGTGTGTGTGTGTTTATATTTGCAATTGGCGACCGTTTTTGTAAAAGTGCAGTCCTTCCCAAAAAGGGGGACTGAGCCTGTCCCGCGCGGGACATTTGATTTTGATTAAAAAATCGTGACTGTCCCGCCAAAAGCGGGACGTCTAGCAACCCTGATGCGAGTTTAGACCTGTGAAGACCTCGACAACCATCTTAAACTAATGCCTAATGTGTCGATTTTGTGCCTTGTGGTGTCAGACTTGAAAAGCGTTACTTCCTGTCTGCCAGTGTATGATAGTCATCTGAGGGAGTCAGGAGTTGGGCTGGCCTCTTCCTGTGTAGTATCAGTAAGGGATGTCTATGTTCAGCAATGGACTTAGTCTGATGGATGGATTATCGCTTTTAATTGATCACTAAAGCGCCTTCTGGGACTTGTCACCACTTTGCGTGATAAAACGTGTTTTTTTTTTAACTAATGTAAGTAACAAACGATGTTTCAGTCCACCTGAAGGTAAGTGATTACTGTCGCCCATGGACATTTGTAAGCAACTTCAGATTTTGGAGGTGGTAGAACTAGCGTAGTTTGACCGGGGGAGTACCACCGCCACACCTATTTCCAACGTGAAGTATTTCTTGCGATCGAAGGGTGTGGTTGCCGGCACACTTTAATATGAAGTGACCATCATAGTCCTCGGGAGTAGCATCTGTGATTGACTTCAGATAGAACCCATGTTCTATTTGAGGTTGCTCACGGATGTCCTTGGGCAGCGGTGACCATTTACCATCAGGTGGACTGTATGCTCGTTTGCTACTTCAATCAGATAAGAAAAGATAGAACATTGAGGTTCTATCTGGAGTCAATCACAAATGCATTGCTACTCTCGAGGACTGAGATGGTCGCCTCATATAAAAGCATGCCGGCAACCACACCCTTCCATCGAAACGCAAGAAATGCTTCGCGGTAGAAATAGGTGTGGCGGTTGTACCTTCCCCATCAAACTTTGTTCTACCACCTACCAAAAAGGAGGGTACACCTATTTCTAGCGTGAAGCTATTCTTGCGTTTCGATCAACGCATCTCTGATTGACATCAGACAGGATTCTGTAAAAAGTTGCTTATAGATTTCCATGGTCGGCAGTGATCACTTACCATCAAGTGAACTGCAAGCACTACACTGCTGTCTGCATAGCCTTCGGTGAAATACCACTACCACAACCTTCATACCAAAACACAGTACACACACACAAACACACGAGCATACACACACACACACACAACTTCGTAATAGTCGTGTCGGCGGGTGTCCGGAGTCGATTCTCTAAGGCCTCTACTTTCCAGCTAAGGAAACGCCGAAATAACCAGAGAGCGCGCTGAACCCGCTCGGAGAATGAGCCGCCCCGGCCGGTAACGCGTCCCTGTAGTTCCGGGATCAGAATAGGCCTACGGTATCCCCTGCCTGTCGTAAGAGGCGACTAAAAGGGGCTTCCGGGGTTTCGGGCGGCTAGAGTGGGAGCTGGAACCGTTCGGTCAGGCGACCTCAAAATGGCCGGCCGTATGTGTGGTCGCATACCGTCGTATAGACCAGATGGAGCGGTGGACTCAGCCACACACCTGAGAGGAGCCCGATGGGGCAATTCAGAGGATTCCGGTTAGGTTCCTCTGAAAAATCCGTTGCCCTCTTTGTAGGGCCGAGGACGGCCACCGGGGGGATTTAGTGTGGTAAAAATCCTGAATAACCCTGCGTCGCTCCCACGGCATCGGGTACCATATGAAAGTTTCCACCTCGAGAAAAAAGATGCATGTGGCGACCTCCTGCTACTCATCAATAGATGGCGCTACTAGTATTCTGAAACACGCTATCGGAGCTTTTTCAATACCCCGCATATATACAAGTTCCGAACAACGACTGTCGGAGCACGGCCGCTCCCCAGGCATGATCACCTCGCCTGGCGAGAGATCTCCCTTTGCCAAAATGCAGATACCACAGGGATCACTCATTGCCCTAGGTAAGTTTCAGGACAAACTTCGATTCAATTATGGTGCCCCCTTCGTCTCATTTCTCGATTTTATTGACTGCACCTTAGCCTTCTTCGATGTCTAGAGCTCTGTTCGGTCCGTCTACGCTATATTTGATGCAGCCCTGTCAGCGAATAATCAAGAATTCTGACCGCTCTAGTCTAATTACGAGGACGCTCCCCACCAGGTGTTACGGTCGGCCTAAAAGTATTAACTACAGCTTGTCGAGCAAAAAAAAGGTCACCAAATCTACGTCCTCCGGTGTGTTAGTGTTTTGACTTGGTCTAGTTAATATTTAGAGTAGATGCAATGATGCTAGATTAATTCCAAGATGGTAGAACCAGTATAGTTTAACCGGGGAAGTACCACCGCCACACCTATTTCTAGCGTGAAGCATTTCTTGCGTTTCGATGGAAGGGTGTGGTTGCCGGCACACTTTCACATGAGGTGACCATCATAGTCCTAAGGAGTAGCAACGCATCTGTGATTGACTTCAGATGGAACCCAAGTTCTGTATATAGTTGATTACAGATGTCCATGAGCGGCAGTGGCCACTTAGCATCAGGTGGACTGCATGTTCGTTTGCTACTTCAGTCAGATAAAAAAAGTGCATGCGAAAACACAAAATCAGCGAGCCCCCTCAATCCTCGCGCCCTAGGCTGCAGCCTAATCAGCATTAGGGTTAATCAGGTCCTGAGCGCTGTCCCCAACTCACCAGTTATCCTGGAATGCTGCGGATTCCTGTCCATATGCAGTCGGTTCTTGGACGCTGCCTCGGCGGCTCTCGAAACGGAGCCGTTACGACGAGAGGACGACATTCTGAAATGAGAGAATCTTTACTGATCACCGAGTAGAGGTCTATGTGGTAAAAAAGAAAAATCATCAAAATCGGTCGGTGGGAAATTGAGTTATTCGTCCATTTATCGAGCGCATCGTTAATGCATTTTAAGACTTATGCGCTTTTCTTATGGATGCCATTGTCAAAAATGACTAAAAAAATAAGACCCCATCACACGCACTACATCATGAAAAATTTATCCAAATCGGTACACCCAGTCCGGAGAAATCAAGTAACAAATATAAAAAAAAATATAGACAAATTGATATCCTACAACTTTTTGGAAGTTGGTTAAAAATAGACGGAAGAATAATATGAACTAAGGCTCCTTTGCCTTACTCACGGAGCGATTTTGTCCCGTGCCCGCCGCGGTCGTGGAATTGCGTTTTTATTTATAAACTCACGAGACCGCTTATTTGCGCGGTTACGCTGCCGTCGCGGTTGCGATTTTCGACCGCAAACGTGGCGGGCGAAAACCACAAGACGGGCGGATAAGCCATCAGTAAAGGTCCTGTACTCGCCCGCCAACTGATCGTAGAGCGCGCGGGCGCAAACCGCCTGTGACTGACCGCGGCATGCGTGGTTCTACTGGGTGCCCGCCGGTGCAGCGGGAGCCGCAAACAACCGCGCACATCGCGGGCGAAAAACGCGTCGTGAGATTTGCTTTAATTTTTTACATTTAAATCTGCATCCTACAGAAGCTGCGGGCCCGCAACCGCGGCGGCCGCGGGTCAAAATCGCTTCGTGAGTTTTTAGCGTAAGTGCTGTAATAATGCTATAAAATATTCTACTGCATTCTAGCAGTTTTTTTCATTTCTCGTTTACCGCTCAGGCGGTACTACTCTGGAACGCCTTGCCCACTAATATCAGGAAAGCTCTCAGTAAGACTACATTTAAAAAGCTTGTCCGAGAGCATTATCTTAACATGTCTTCTGATTTTTAATCACTTATTATTTCGATTATATATAATACTAGCTGTACCCGCGGCTCCGCCCGCGTTTAAGTCAATGCATCACGAGGTTTTTCTCATTTCACCCCCTTAGGGGTTGAATTTTATAAGATCCCTTCTTAGTGAGCACTTATGTCCTTAAAAGAACCCGCATGCAAAATTTGAAACTCCTAGCACTTGTAGTTTCTGAGATTTCGTGATGAGTGAGTGAGTGAGTGAGTGACCTTTCGCTTTTACATATATAGATATACTAGCTGTACCCGCGGCTACGCCCGCGTGCAAATCAATGTATCGCAAAGTTTTTCCTGCGCAAATCTCCACTCAGTGGGAATTCTACGATAAAAGTAGTCTACATGTTGTTCCATAACATTTTCTATAGTGAAAACCCGTAAAAATCGGTTTAGCCGGTCAAGGATTACCCGGACAAACACAGAGTGAAAAAAACGAATTTTAAGTGTGTATTTGTGGGTAGGTGCATATTGTTATGTAAAATGTTATGAAAATAAGACGAATCAGAATATCGTAAACCCCTTTTTTGAACCAATTTACAGTCTTAGTTGTCACATTAACAATATCGGAATACATCTTTTCAAACAACGCCTCCACATTTAAACCAAAGCGCATCGATTTTAAAGATGGATTTTAACTTTTATGAATTGAAAAATACTATTTTAAGTAATTTTGGTCCTTTTAAATTTCTGAGTAAGATTACATATAGGTGAACCTACTTTTAACATTAATTTGACGACCCGCGTTGCGGAGCAGCTACCACACCCGGTTCGATTCCCGGCCAGACAGAAATCTGAATAGATTAATGTTCTGGGTCTGGGTGTTTCTATATACGCCTTGTGTGTCCATGGTACCCACGACACAGGAAAAAATCCTAGTGTGGGGCTATTGTAGAAATTGAAATTGTAGAAATTTTCTATTTTATTGAGTGTAGAAAGCGTACTTTTATTAAAAAAAAGTTTGTGTGGTGGAGTACCGGGAGGCGGGTCGAAGGAATCCAAAAATTTTGTTGGATAATGTCTTCGATCTCGATGGCTGTATCTACAGAATCTTCATCCCAAATAAGTAGTCAAATAACAATCCCGCATTGAATTTCCAGTATTCCTTTGATTTGAAATATTAAAAATGTTAGAGAAATCGTTGCTACAAATCTTGAGTGGACGCTCAAAGGCGAATAGGCAGGCATTATGACCGCTTTTTAAAAGTGTGGGCGCAACGCTGGAAGACGCCACGGCAATAGCTATTTTTCTATCAGATCTTATATTTTTCGCTAATAGTAAATTTATTAAAAACGTTTTACCCGTGCCTCCTAATGCCTCTAACTAAAACTAAAAATCTAATGACAGTATCAATGATTCGTAAACTAATTTTGGTTCTACTAACATTTAAGCGGCGCTCAGGTATGTTTTTAGTTTATCTTTATTAAGCCTTGTTTGTGGTTCATTACATTAAAATTTGAATTTGTCGGCAAGGTAAATCCAAATTATTTTGTACTTTTACCTGACAGAGGTTAAACCTCTATTAATTTCATAAAAACTTTGTGACACATTGATTCCCAGGCGGGCGAAAGCTTTGCATTTCCGATACTAAATAATATTTAAAAATGAGCTGGTTATAAAAAAATAATACTAAAATTAGTATTTATGAAAACTACAGATAATAATAATAATAATAATGTACATAAGACAACTGGATTCGAACCCCAGACCTCGCATTTCTAATCCGCCCGACTTGGCACCACACGGCTATCACATTTTAATAACAGATGCGAATTTCACATACTTATGAGTTAAGAACATCATCTATTTTGGCTTATTTTGACACACTTTGTTATTCTAAAATTAATTTAAAATATGTTGATTAAGTGCATGTTTTCTATAACATTATTTATAATGAACATATCATAAATATAAAAAGAACAATAATGTTGACCTTGCTCGTTTGTTATTAGAGCCAAGTGTTCATCAACCATGCTTCAATATTCATTCAATTATTTATCACAAAAGTTGCAAAAGCTTCTTTATAATAATAATTCATGATATAATTGTTATACCTTATTTAGATACTGATCGACTTTATAATGTTAGTATTTTGCATAAAAAACTATCAATTGTATTTTGTCCATAATATTTATTTTCGCTAAAAATGTACGGGTATGGTCAATAACATAACTTTATTTAAGCAATAATAGTTATGAAACTATTTAAGTAACAATGTGCAAATGTTTTAAATATTGTAGTAGTTTATTTTTGAAACATAATTTAATTACGTGGGTTTTTCGAACTTACTGTATTTTATTATATGAAACATATTGTTGACTAACATTATAGTTAGACAGTCCACTTCCTTCCTTGTTTGGATAGGGTGTAATGTTGTAAAATAATAAAAGGAAGAGATCGAAAATTGCGATGATTGGAATAATAAAGTTCTTAGTATATCTATTTTTTATTTGCTGTTGGCAATTAAGTAAAATAAACAGTTGAACATGGAGTGACAAATAGAGTCGATAATTTTATTTTAAAACAATGTTAAAACATTTTATCGCCTTTGAATTATTGGTTTCGATTATCTTTTTTACTATAATAGTATGAAGCGCCATCATACTGCCGTTGCATACTTATTATGTAACTTATCGGAAATTCTTCGTAATTGTATCTTTCGTATTATAAATACATTTTTGTTTTATAAATTCATAAACTATGGGTAAATTAAATCAATTTAAATCACATCTATTTTTAAGTTATTTGATAGTTACAAATTTATACGTATTTTTTTTTAATGAATTCAGAATTCATCCGTAGCCATATTGGTGACATGACATGTTGGCGTCCGGGCGGCCATTATGGCTACTGTCATGTCATTTGTATTAGAATTTATCAAAATCCACGACAATTCGAATTTTACGGATATATGTTGTCGACTCGAAATCAATGTTTTTTTATGTTCTATTATATAGATAAGGTTTCAAGTAAGTCTATCGTACCCCTTGACGGACTTGTCAATATGAGACTTTGTCGAAAACGAACTCCCATACAAACATTAATGCCCGATTTTAACGCTTTCAACCCATTTTTTTCGATAAAAAGCAGCCTATGTCCTTTCTCGATGTCAACATTGTCTGTGTACCCAATTTCATAAAGATCAGTTCAGTTGTTTAGGCGTGAATAAGTAGCAGACAGACAGACAGACAGACAGACAGACAGACAGACAGACAGACAGACAGACAGAGTTACTTTCACATTTATAATATTAGTAGGGATTTGTTAACATATTTATTTTATTTATAGTTATACATACTATATTTGTATTTTGTACGTATTTATAATTGTAAGCTAGTATCAAGAACTATTAAGTATCTATATTATAATTTACTTTGAATTTAACCTGCTGCAAAATTTCCAGGCACCCAGGGTTGACTGGTAGACAATGCCATAAGGCATTAAGTTTGTTTTATTGTTACCTTTATATTAAAAGGTGCAATAAATAAATAAAATAATCGATTATGTTTTCAACCATCATTACAAAAATAAACAGCAGCATTGCAAATAGGAGCCAAAATTTAAAAAAGAGTGTCATGAATAAACTTAAACTAAGGGCACATATCACTTCACTACATAGTATATAACAAAATCGCTTTCCGCTCCCTATGTATGCTTAGATCTTTAAAAAGAACACTACGGATTTAAATGGATTTTTTTAAATGGTGATTCAAGAGGAAGGTTTTTATATATAATACATGCATAATATAGTTGAGGAACACTGATAACTTTAGATTTTTGACTTTTAGGCAGAACGAAGATCACCCAGTTAGCTAGTATACATTAAGTATATCTACCTATATTGATCTAATTGTTCAGTCCCAAAAAATAACAGGATTTGTATTTACAGATGTCTTTTTTTTTTCGAGGGGGAAACCTTCAAAAGGTACCCGACGCCGTGGGAGCGACGCAGGGTTATGTGGGATTTTTACCGCACTAAAACCCCCCGGTGGCCGTCCTCGGCGCTATAAAGAGGACTCCGTGATCTCGAAACGACCGCAACCGGAATCCAACGAAAAGTAATCACTGTTTTGCGATATATGTACTTAAAAGTCAGTGACATGGGGGTAATCTTTAATCATCTACATTCTAGATTAAAGCAATTTATGCACATGATAATAATTGTTTATCTTAACTCAATACTATGTTGTTTAAAATGAATCCACCAAGACGATTTTTTTTGCAAACAAGCATGCAGTCCACCTGATGGTAAGTGGTCACTGCCGCTCTGCGACATCTGTAATCAACTTCATACAGAACATGGGTTCTATCTAAAGTCAATCATGGTCGCCTTATATAAAAGTGTGCTGGCAACCACACCCTTACATCGAAACGCAAGAAATAATTGTGGTGGTGGTACTTCCCTGGTCAAACTACACTGATTCTACCACCTTCAACGAATACCCCAACCCCACTCTTTAGATGTCTACCCGATGGAGGATCAAACTTTTTCCCCCAAATTTAGAGGATTTTCAAGTAGGATGGGGATTTTTTAGGGGTGTAAAATTTTTAGGGGTATTTTCAGGGGTTTTTAAAACTTCAACATATAGGTGTTTTTAATGGGAAATCTCCCCGCCAGTCTATATAATCAATGCCTCACGAAAAAAAAAAGGAAAAAAAACGTTATGCACTACACCCGAAGCCCTTTTTTTTTCGTCGTCAAGTCTGGTTGTCAGGAAGAATTCCAATTAATAATTCTTTATGGGGGATTTTAGGGGTTTTTAATGAAGACTTTGGGGGAATACATTTTTGAGAGTTGGCACCCTGCTTCTATACATATATCAGTAGTGTATCTGAATGTGACACGGAGACCTCTGGTGATTCTAGAATTTTTTTTGATGGAGTTTAGGTGACTGAAGGTGGCCACTTGGGAGGTTCTATTATTTATTTTAATTTTTTATTGCATGTTTAGGCAAAAGGAGCACAGGTCGCCCCCCCTCCAGGTGGACCGATAACCTGAAGAGGACAGTGGGAAACCGGAAAAAGGAAGTGTCATTTAGGGGAGATCTATGTCCAGCAGTGGACCTCAAAGGGCTGATCGATGGATGGATGATTGCTATAAAATCCAATATAACCCGGCGTCAATCCCAGTGTCGGGTCTCTTAATGGTGTCCCCTTCAAAAAAAAAACATGCGTGCGTACAAAGTACACATGTCAGAAGTGAAACTTCTTTGGCGAACTAATTTATAAATCTTGGTTATATTTATACAAATCTAAAACTTTAAATTTCCAAGATTAAGAGGAAGGGAAAAAGGCGTGATACGACGTTCGCTCTGTCTCACTTTTTCTCTCAATCTTTCTCACTCGCTTGCTCCCTACTCTCACTCCACGGCTAGTTGCTCATGCTACGTTCGCCCTGTCTTACTCTCTCTCAATCGGTCTCGATCACTCTCTCTCTCTTTTCCGACACTTCCGTTGCATACCGGCGTGACGTTTCATCTGTAAAAATTTTACCCCCATGCGCCTAAAGAAGTTTCACTTCAAAAAAGGTATTTTCCAAAAAAAGGTATTTTCCAATAAGCATATATAGGTAGGGAGGCGTGGGAGATGAGTCAACCTATACTCAAGGCAAGTTCTGTCTGGAATAAATGTAAACAAGCCTTTCATTTAATTTCAAACCAAAACTTTGGTGTATTATTGTCAAGCTGAAGGTTTTGCTAAGTTGAAATTTTTGAAAATGACTGAAGGTGAAGCCGTACAGTGAGACACTATCTGAATTATTCTATACCCAATTCTGGACTAGGGCAGGGAAGCAGACTGACTGCATCATAACTAATCAGTATTTAATGCTCGTGTTATACAACCTACATAGATAACATAGTGGCACCTATACTCGGGGCAAATTCGATATGGAATGTTTAATAACAAAGCGTTGCCTAGCAACCACTGACAGGCAGGGGAATGCAACTTTTTGTTGTTTTATCAGCCTTCTTTTACCTTTTATTAACTGTTACCTGTAACTTATAATAGGTTGCAAATCCCTTCATGGAATTAAGGTTGTAACATCATTCGTTTTACAATGACAATAGTGGTAATTAAATTTTGTATGACTGGTTTTAGCATATTATTTTGCAGTTGGTTAATCAACCCTTCTTGATTAAATATCATCGCGAAAATTGAATGCATACTTTGGTTGAATATGAAATGCATTTGTGTACAAATTCATGCAAGTTGGTGATAACCCTACATTAGAATTTTTATGGTTTGTTTACATTTATTCCAGATCGAATTTGCCCCGAGTATAGAGTTGTAAAGAACGAGTCTTTGAGTCCTGAATTTTGAACTCGGCTGACAGTTTTCACGACTCGACTCATAACCGTAAGACTCTAAGACTAGACAACTCAAGTCTATACGAGCTCTTGAACTCGAGACTCGAGTCTTCTTTAGCGCTCAAGTCCTTTTTACGTGGCGAGTCGCGTTCAAGTTCTTTTCCGTTGGAGTCTTTCTTTTAAAAGCTTAAAAGCTTTTTAAGACTCGAGTTCTTTCTAAGAGTTGAGTTCAATTTTGGCGCTTGAGTCCTATCGAGTCAAGTCCTATCATAAATAGGACTGAAGCTCGGCTCAAGACTCCGAGTTCTGTTAGTTCACTAAGTTGTATAAAATTGAGCTGAGTCTGTCGAATTAAGACTCGTGTTCTTTACAACTATAGTGGCACCCTGTTTATTTTTTTTATCTCACTGAAGTAGCAAACAAGCTCCTCTTTTCATCACATCACTCAGCGTTATTTGTATTCCGAGTAATCACTACATAGTATAAAACAAAGTCGCTATTTACGCTTAGATCTTTACAACTATGCCAATGATTCTGATGCAGTTTTTTTTAATAGATAAAGTGATTAAAGAGGAAGGTTTTTATGTATAATTCAAGCATAATATAGTAGAGGAAAAATTGCCATTTTAGATTTGTGACTTTTAGGTGGAACAATGTTTACCTGGTTAGCTAGTTATCTATGTAAATAAAAATCGATGTTTGTATGTTTGTCCTCTATGCGCTACAAATTATTCATCAGAAGAATCTATGGTTTATGTAATGAAAAATATTTATACTGATATCAAAAACATTTAATGAATTCTGATTAATAGATTGTATAATCTATGAGTATTTTTTTTTCTTTTTAAACTAAAGCTATTATGTTTAATCTATGGTTCTTTCTAACATTAGTGTAATTGATTTTAATGTATAAAATTGTAATTACTATTTTTCCAGGTACAATCAGCGTCAAATAGGGCACTCAGGGTATTCAAATAAATTGAAGCAACCAAAAAGTAAATAATATTGGTACAAACAAAATTTCCATATTTGTGGCATTTGACTGAACCGAAGTATATGACATTTTAAATGTCTTCGCTTTTTGAGCAACTATATTGTTGACAACAATAAGGAAACTTTGTTTGCACCAATATTATTGACTTTTTGGTTGCGTCTATTTATTTGAAAACCCTGAGTGATCCTAACTAATTGATTCTGACTGTACAATGTTTAAATGAACATGTAGTGTTGTATCATTGCCGCTGATACTGAGTAAAGTACCAACATTTTACAACATTCTTCCTTTATCCTTTACGTGACAATTGACTAAACAATACTAATTGCTGATCCACTACCTAGATTAATGCAAGGTTGATGCTCAACTCTTCAACTCCGACGTTGGAGCACTCATTAAGTTCTAAAACAGTAGACTAGTAATTAGACTTGATTTTTATTCTTTCTTTTACTTATAGAAACAAGACTATATATACCTCATTGCTCTGAAGTTACATAACAAGTATTTTCTTATGGATTATTCAAGCCTAACACTAAATAAACACGAATTTTCAAGTAGTGAGCTGCATACATAATCAGTTCTCAGAAGTATGACTCTTTCAAGTTGCCTATTGATTAGATACCGACGTATATGGGATGGATCGGTAAATTATGTATTAAAATGGTATTATGACGCAGATTTATCTGCAATTCATCTGATAAGTCGCGAATCCGGCCTACTTACAACCGTTCTATATTTACTTTCACAAGATGGCCGCTCCAGTTTATTGATTTTTCCGTCGACACTCACCTGAAGGAGAATGGAAAATGGCTTACCTCTGAGGCTCCGTTCGCGAGTGAAAGGAGCTAGGGCTCCAACGCGCGCGACGAGTCGCGGGGGGCGAAGCCCCGGGGCGGCGCGCGGTGCCACGCGGAGGCACGCGAACTCCAGCGACGCCGCTGTAAGCCAACCGATATACTTAACATGACGAAAAACGCGCGCGGCGCGGTCGCGTCGGCCTCTAAGGCTCTCGCGGAAACGTAAACCCTCGTGAGGCAAACATGCAGCCTCCGGGCGCACGCGGGCGCGACAGCTGCCGACCGAAGCAGCCTCAATCCGTCGACGGATCTCCATTTTCTCCTTTGTTACTCGATTGACCCAGACGTAGACTGCTGAACATCAAAACATACTAAATCCACCTTAATTAATCACAAAACAAAGTTACGAACCAGTAAACACGGAAACTTTCACTGAAGTTCAATGGTAATGCCGATGTACTCGCTAAACAAATCCGCGACACACCTTTCTCGATGCATCGGCCATTTTGTTTTGCGTTGCGAAGAAATTTTGACTGATTCGACTACGTCTTTTCTTCACACCGTTTCGTTTTTGCAAATACTGTGAAAGTGCTATTCATTAATATTCTATTCAAGTACGCAAATACCAACATCAAATCAAAAATTTAATTATGTCTATGTCAATTAGTGTTAAAAGGTATGAATCAAGTATTTTAGTGCAGAATTTACGTTTGTTGACTTAATTAAAAAAGTAAACGCACGATTTCTTTAGACTTTCAATATTTTATGACAAGCATTTCTTAAACGCTAGTTCAGTATTGCCAGTACTAATTTATTAATTCTACCAATAAAAAAAATACAAATATCATTCTATTTTTATCGACAAAAATCCATAAAATTAGACAATATTAGCCCAAAATTCTATACTAATTTAATTATATTGGCGTGTCGTTATATATCAAAGTATTCTGCTTCATACACATTTACTTAAATTATGATGCAGTAAGTTTTCTTTATGTTGAAAAAATTACCAAACTTTTAACCAAGAACATCTGATATGGCAATCAATTATTTTGAAAAAAGAAATGATAGTGCGGTAACAGCGTCCGGCTGGTAGGGGTGTTACTAGCACTTTTTAATTTTAAGTTTTTATTAAGTTTAACCATTAATTTAGTGTAACATTAACTTTCCTAACAGAATAACAATATATTGATTAATACAGTTAAAATAACATAAAGAATATAATTTCATTATTGTGTTAAAAATAAGTTTGTGTAATATGAATAAACTTTTTAATTAAATTCAAAAAGTAATAAAGACTTTTTTAAAGGTGTTAATTAATACTGGCTGTAAACACATTCAATTGTGGAAAAAGAAGCAAAGTTGACGGTAAGTGACAAATTTTATTGCATAGATAACGCAACCGGCAGATAAAGCCGAATGGCTTCTATTGTGTTACGATATTGAACTGCATAATATTATACCTACTAGTTCTTTTACTATTCCATTTTAGTTCCAAAGTAGTAAACATAGAATAAGTACCTAATTATGTCTAAAAAGATTTAGTTATATTACATTTTGATACCCTAAAATAATTAAAATACAATTATTTTTTTTTATATTTTTTAGTTGAATATAATTATTTGTGGTATTTCCATTTAATTGCAGTGTTAAAAATAAAGTTTAAAGCTATAATCTTCTCCAATGAATGCAATGAAAACTTTGAACATAATGTGTTGTATAAAATATATAAATAATATTCGACGTACTTACGCGTTTTAATAAAATTTGAGTCATAATTTTAAAACAGGCCAAAATTTATTTTAGAAGACATATTATTTATGTATAAAATAGCCAAAAATTTTCAAGATATTCGTAAGAAGTGTAAACGTATTACAATCATAAGGTAAGAAAAATAAAAAAAAAATGTGTGTGTGTACTAGCGTACACTCGTAAGAAGTGAAACTTCTTTATGGCGTTATTTTTCAAAAAATAATTTACTATATGCAACTTTACAGAAATTGGATATAAAGTTAAATTAGATAAAGTTTAATAAAAGGCTTTTTTTAACCTTTATCTAATAATCTAATCTTTATTAGTCTATCTAATATCACGCGTGGTAGGGATAAGAAAAAGATGGCGCGTAACGGAAAAAAAAGATGGCGCGTAACAGAAAAAAGATGGCGCGTAACGGAAAAAAAAATATGGCGCGTAACAGAAAAAGATGGCGCGTAACGGAAAAATGTTACACTAAATTTTTTTCCAACCCCGATAAAGAAGTTTCACTTCAAAATGATAATTCCGTGTCTGTGGGATCCATCATTATTCCTTTGCATAAAATGGGAATGTACTTTAACCACGTAACCTATATTTCAATATAATCCTGCGTTATGTTTTTAATAAATTTTTGCAAACCCAAATTTGAATAATAATTTTTTATTTAGGTAGTTAGTAATAACACATTGATAGTTGCGTGAATCCAAAAGTATGCGTACCTATTTTTATATAAGAAATATTTGAATATTGGTTGAAAAAGCGCACCGTATATGCGTAAAATTAATCTAATATATAAAATTCTCGTGTCACAGTTTTTGTTGCCATACTCCTCCGAAACGGCTTGACCGATTTTGATGAATTTGTGCTTATCCGGTATCTATGAGAATCGGCCAACATCTATTTTTCATACCCCTTCAGGGTTGTCCACCCTTATTTTTTTTTTTTATATGGCAAAACGACGTTTGTTGGGTCAGCTAGTAATAATATAATTTATTGCCCCAAACAAACAATAATAAGACAAAAATTTTTGAAGTGAAACTTCTTTATCGGGGTTGGTTGAAGTAAAACTTTATCGGGGTTGGAGAAAAATTTAGTGTAACATTTTTTCGTTACGCGCCATCTTTTCTGTTACGCGCCATCTTTTTCTGTTACGCGCCATCTTTTTCTAATCCCTACCACGCGTGATATTAGATAGATTATTATAGATTAGATTATTAGATTAAGTTTAATAAAAGCCTTTTATTAAACTTTATCTAATTTAACTTTATTTAACCAATTTCTGTAAAGTTGCATATAGTAGATTCTTTTTTGAAAAATAACGTCATAAAGAAGTTTCACTTCTTACGAGTGTACGCTATTACACGCACACTTTTTTTAAATTGTAAAATTATCACTAAACATACAAAAAATAGAAACAAAATAAAGTAATATAATAACTAGGGGGCAAAGGAAGTGTCTCAGCTTGCTGTTGACAATTGACATGAGACCTTTGTCCCGGGCAGCACTGTTTTTCAGCCACTCCCTTTCTCCTTCGGATGTTATGCAGGAGATAAATTATAAAACATTTGAACATTGCGATATGCAATATTGACTACGTGAAACCCAACGAACTGCACTTCGACGTAAATTTGAATAGATTTGGCGAAATTCCATCGTCGAACTGCAATTAAATCGCAAAATATTGAAATGAAATGAAATGAAATGTCTTTATTTTGTATAGGCCTACGGGGGCACTTACAAATTGTCAGTTACATTTTTTTTCTTACACTACCACCGGATCGGAATACGACCTCAACTGAGAAGATCCGGCAAGAAACTCAGCGGGTTTGTCTTTTTTCTTATTTATATCCATTTTTTTGTTTTTTTATATAATTACAATCATGTTTTTATACATGGTAATGAAATTCGCACAATCCTTGTGAATCATTTCTTACGTTACGATGGAAGTGTGTGGTTGTCGGTACACTTTTATATGAGGCGATCATAGTCCTCGGGAGTAGCAAAGCATCTGTGATTGACTTCACTTAGTACCAATGTTCTGTATGAAGTTGATTACAGGTGTGATTACGGCAGTGACCACTTACCATCAGGTGGACTGCATGCTCGTTTGCTACTTCAGTCAGGTAAAAAAAAACAAAAGGGTTCCGTTTTTACACTTTGGGTACGGATCCCAAAAACAATCACATGAAGCTCAGTCGAGATTTTTTTATAAATTAATCATTACTAGTAAACGACTTTATACAGAACAGGGGTTCTATCTGAAGTCACACGTGTTGCTCCCGGGGACTAAAATGACCAGAAAGTTGGCTATTTTAGAAAATAACACTTCTCTTACGGAAGAGAAAATTACTCAAATAACTATCTATAATCGATTCATCAATTTATACTTTTAGTCCATTAATCATAAGATGTCATAGGAAATTAATTGACAACTACAGCTTGCTTGTAACACTACTTTTATTTACGGGTGTTGCCTATTTTATGAAACTAGTCACCCGGAGCATCGGCCGAAATTCGACCGTAATTTAAATTAAAAATCAAATGTCATCTGACATTCTTGACGTTGTGTCTTTTCATTTTCATTTACTAAGTACATATATGTGTTTGTGACAAATGCAAGGCAGTGTGTGTAATGTGTTTTTAGTTGATTTTATGTATGAAAAATGCATTATTTGAAAAAAATATTAACATTCTGCACTCCTTCTCTACGTCCACTATAACCGTGCAAAATTTCATACTAATCCGTCCGCGGCATATTACTTAAAAATCCGTCACAAATTTTTGCTTCACGTATTAATATAATAATTAGTTAGAGATCTTTGTGTCGCCGAGTAATTACTAGTTGACTCGGCGACACAAAGATCTCTCTCTCTATCTATAGAGCTTATGTCGGAAAATCGTTAAGAAAAATGGAAATAGATCGGTTGATCTCCGTTTTCTGGTATAAAAAGTCAATTTGAAAAAAAATACATAACCGTGTACATAGAAATTGTCACTGAAAACCCTACAAAGACTATTTTTAATAGTTTCAAGAAAGGTGCGAAAAGAGCTCTCCTTCACAGCCGGCGATGCATTGGCGACTCCTCTGGTGTTGCGAATGTCCATAGGCGACGGTGACTACTTTCCATCAGGTAGCCCGTCTGCCTTATCGTTAGGTTAAATTATAAAAAAAAAAAAGTTAGCAGAACGCATACCGCGTCCTACCCTGGTGTTGCAAATGTCCAAGGAACGCTGACAAAATACCGCCAAATTACTTAAGTTTCAATAATTAATTACTATTTTCTATAATATTTAATTAATAATTAATTATTACTTACTATTTTAGCTTAATAAATAAACTATTGTCCGCCCGACAAATATTACCCTCCGTCTGGCGCAGTCGAGTAAAAAGAACTATTATTGGCTTCAATCGACGACGCGCGTGGCGGAGCGGTTACCATACCGGTCAGACGCGCTATGGCTCCCGGGTTCGACTCCCGACCTATCTGAATGATGAATTTAGATTCCTGTTCTGGGTCTGGGTGGTTCTGTATTTCTTGTGTGTGTTCATGGTACCCACACACACACAGACACAGGAGAGAATCCTAGTGTGGGGCTATGAGTGTAGAAAGCGTGTGTGTGTAATCTTTATCATAAGCGGTCTCGCATATCCGTCCTTTTTTTCCTCATATTCGTTTCTATGCAGCTTATCATATTTTGTCGCTAGACGCCATTTTGGGAAGGTCAAATCGATTCAAAGCTCAATAACCATTTGAATAGGAGTTGATATTTAGCAAGGACGTTCTTCTGAATAATAAATCGCTGTTTGGATCGAATGTATCTATGTATGTACAACCCATTATTGTCCCACTGCTGGGCACGGGTCTCCTCTCGGAATGAGAGAGTTTAGGCTATAGTCCACCGCGCTGGCCAAGTGTGAATTGGTGGACTACATACCTCCGAGAACTTTTTTTTAAAGAACAAATAACATTCAATGAGAATTCATAAACCGCATATCGTGAGTACCCGTTAAGTATTATAATGGTTGTTTTTTAATTGATTGAAATAGCAAACCGGCATACAGTCCACCTGATGGTCCTTGCCATCCATGACCATATGTGATCAACTTCATAGAGAACAGATTTATCTAAAGTCAATTGCAAATGCGTTGCCACTCCCAAGGACTAAGATGGCCGCCTCATATTGCAGTGTGCCGGCAAACACACCCTTTCATCGAAACGCAAGGAATGCTTCACGCTAGAAATAGGTGTGGCGGTGGTACCTCCCCGGTCGAACTACACTGGTTCTACCACCTAGACAATTGTGCTGTTATTAATAGTAGGGGAGTCCAGGATGCTAAATGTGAAGTTACTCGAGCGTCGCGGAAACTTATTAGGTTTGGGAGATTAAATGATAAGTGGTCTTATAATGTTTTCTCATTGAGTAGTGGGATAAGCGTCTACAGAGTTTCAAATTTTTAAAAAAGAATCTATGGTATGGAATTACTCGAATGCATCATGTTAGGGAAAAGGGAGGTTAATTACACCCTAAAATGTGTAAAATTTGCTAATTTGACGATATAGGTGTATCCTTGGGGGGTAGGAGGTTAACAAAGTTGCATATTAAGAACGACGTCTTGACTCACTCAAGTGCGCAAGATTAGGACAAGAGGAGAAGAATTTAAACCAGAGATGTGTCCAATTTGCAAATCTGACGATTTGAGCGTCACCTAAGGAAGTGGGAGGGTTACTAAGTTCCCCTGGGCGTACACACCTATAATAAGGCCGCATACTGGCTGGAGATACTTATCAATATATAAAGTATCTTACTTCATATTAATCTGCCGCGCTCCAGTATGTCCCAAAATCCCCTTTTGGGCTCCCCTACTATAACGCAATCGGTCGTTTTTAAACACTGCTTTTTATTATTCTTAATTCAATGACCTAACGTTATGGCCGTCATAAATGATAAGTTTGCCTTAAAACCTAATCAACACGTGTCACTAATCTTATCATTTTATAACTGTATATTGGTGGTAGAATTATTGTGTGGTAAGGCAGATACTCATAGGACCGATAACCGATGGGGAAGAAAGGTCCTCGAGTGGCGATCACGTTTAGGCAAAAGGAGTACAGGTCGCCCCCCCTACCAGATGGACCGATGACCTGAAGAAGACAGCGGGAAACCGTTGGATTCAGAGGGCACAGGGCCGGTTGGAGTGGCGCCATTTAGGGGAGGCCTATGTTCAGCAGTGGACATCAAAAGGCTGATGGATGGATGGATGAAGGCAGATACAGAGGACCCCCAATAATCCGAAGCCTCTCTTATCCGACCGCTGTATTCCAACGCGCTTTTCCTTGATTATATACCAAAATTGCATATTTTTATACAATATCAAAATTGCATATTTTGATCTATAATATGTAGATATTCGTATCATATAAATGAGCATGCAGTCCACCTGATGGTAAGTGCTCACGCCCATGGGCATCTGTGAGCAACTTCAAGTTGTACAACTATCTGAAGTCAATCACAGATGCGTTGCTACTCCCGAGAACTATGATTGTCGCCTCATATAAAAGTGTGCCGGCTACCACCCCCTTCCCTCGAAACTAGAGATGATGAATATAACCATCAACCAATAAATTTAATTAATAATTTAAAATAACCATATTATTAGTTAAGCAATATTATCAATCCCTACTAATATTATAAATGCGAAAGTAACTCTGTCTGTCTGTCTGTCTGTCTGTCTGTCTGTCTGTCTGTTACTCTTTCACGACAAAACTACTGAACCGATTTTTATGAAATTATGTACACAGATAGTGGTGACCTGGGGATCCATTATAGGCTACTTTTTATTTCAAAAAATGGGTTGAAAATGTTAAAATCGAGCATAAATGTTTGTATGGTAGTTCGTTTTTGACAAAGAGTTGTACTAATAATTCCGTCAAGGGGTATGATAGATTTGATTAAAAACATAAGTGAATAATAAAACATTCAAAAATATTGATTTTGAGTCGAAAACATATATCCGTAAAACTGGGTATGTCGCGAATTTTGTTAAATTCCAATGCAAATGACAATCTCCCTATTGGCTTTTGACAAAGAGGTGTACTAATAATTCCGTCAAGGGGTATGATAGATTTGATTAAAAACTTATGAGAATAATAAAACATTAAAAAATATTGATTTTGAGTCGACAACATATATCCGTAAAACTCGATATGTCGCGAATTTTGTTAAATTACAATGCAAATGACAATCGCCATATTGGCCATTTCGCCTGGACGTCATCGTGAGTTCGTTCAGAAATAATACATTTAAATTGGTAACAATTAATCATCATTCAAATAGATGTTATATAAATTTACCCATAATATGGGTTTATAATATGAAAATGTATTTATAATGCGAAAGATACGAATAATATAATAATATTACTTGGAATTCCCGATGAGTTAAATATTAGCTATACTTGCGCTATCTATCACTGTTCTGTTGAATTACGTTGAATGAACATTTGATAGATGGCGTTATCTACAATACAACTTCAAAGTAATATCGATAAATTAAATGTTGATGTTGAATTACTAATAATTCCGTCAAGGGCTACGAAACACTGGTTTGCAAACATAAATATAAAATAAATCCGCGATAGCATATCTATATCTCTTAAGGTTAACTCACAATAATTATTTTTAGGTTCCATAATGTAACTAAAAATAATATGTTATTTTCGAGTCTGTTGTCTTTTGTTCAGTATTATGTAAATAAATGCATTCGTTAGCTTCGTAATTATAACAAAGATCAAAATTGTCTTTTACACTGTAGGTAAAAGTCAAATAAATACGTTTAAAGTTATTAGAGATATCAAATTATATAATTTCCTTCAAAGGGTCGTCGTCGTCAACCCATTACTGTCCCACTGCTGGGCACGGGTCTTCTCTCGGAATGAGAGAGCTTAGGCCATAGTCCACCGCGCTGGCCAAGTGCGAATTGGTGGACTTCACACACCTCCGAGAACTTTTTTTTTTTTTTTTTTAAAGAACTCTCGGGTGTGTAGGTTTCCTCACGATGTTTTCCTTCACCGAAAAGCAGTGATAATTAAAGTATAATACGCACATAAATCAGTGGTGCGTGCCTGGGTTTGAACCTCGGACCTCCCGATCGAGAGGGCAAGTTTTAACCATTAGGCTATCACTGCTCACACCTTCAAAGGGTACGATAATAAAATTCCGTCAAGGGGCAAGATAGACTTGATTGAAAACTTATCTCAATAATAAAACATTAAAAAATATTGATTTTGAGCCGACAACATACATATATCTGTAAACTCGGTATATCGCGACTTTTGTTTAATTCCAAATTCCAACTATCGCCATATTAGCCATTTTGCCCTGATGTCATCCTGATCCTTAGTTCATTAAGAAATAATATATACCTATAAATCGATAACAATTAATTATCATACAAATAAATGTGATATAAATTTGATTTAATTTACCCACAATATAAAATTACGAGGAATTACCGATGAGTTATATATTAGGTATACTTGCGCCATCTATCCCCTACTCTGTTGAATTACATTGAATGTATTGAATGCGATAGGTGGCGTTATTTACAAAACAACTACGAAGTCTATCGATAAATTATATGTTTATGTTGAATACTAATAATTCCGTCAAGGGCGACGAAACACTGGATTGCAACCTTAAATATACAATCAATCCGCGATAGTATAACTTATGGTTAAGTCACAATATTTTTTTTAATGTTCCATAAATTTCAACTAAGAATATTACGTTAATTTCGAGTGTATTTTCTTCTGTTCGGTATTAATCCTTATATAAATAAATGCATTCGTTAGCTTTTACACTTATGCATCAAATAAATACTTTTAAAGATATTAGAGATTTAAATTAATAAAGATCGCGATGTGTCTCGCGGCAGGGGTAGGTAACCTTCTCGCTCGCGCATGCTAATACAAGCCGGCCGCCGATGCGTGTGCATTATTAGAGTAATCTGACCACTTGATAGTGTCCAGTGTTGAGTAGGATACGAATGTTAAATGAGTTTGTAAGAGTAGCGTCTTTTTGTACTAGACCAGTACAATCATTGCACTTCACCCTGCAGCATCACCCTGAGAACTTTTAAACATACTGCGGAAAAGTTAAAATCAATTTTTGTAATCGATGCGTTTTGGTTTAAATGTGGAGGAGGATTTGGTTTACAAGGTGCTTCTTGGTATTGTGTGACTACTAAGATTGTCAATTAATTCAAAGAAATGCGGTTTACAATCGTCTAATTTTAAAATTCCAATTTTAATTTGTCTAATTTTTAAAATATTTTTACATAACAATTATGATCCTAACCACAAATACATACTTTATATTCGTTTCTTCACTCTTTGTATGTCCGGGTAATTGCCGGCCGAGCAGCTAAACTCATTTGGATAGGACTTGCACTATAGAAAAGGTTGTGGAATAACATAATTATAGACTACTGTTTATCATATAATTTCAACGGCGTCGAGATTTGTGCGGGAAAAACTTTGCGATACACTCATTATTACGCGGGCGAAGCCGCGGGTACAGCTAGTATTGAATAAAAATATCAACTCAATAATTTTAACACTATGTGAGTACTGCAATAAGATTTCTACTGTAACCCGTAAGTTATAGGGAACATTTTCCAACTCGCCTCGCACGTCGCTTATGGCCTGCTGACCCCGAGTCCGTTGACGTTCGCCATAGAAAATAGTCACTCACCGCATTCAATTCTATGTTCTATTGCACTAAAAATACAGTACTATATTGATGTTTACTGTTATCTGTATCGTAAGTTACATCAATTAACAAAAAAATCAACTTCAGCAAAACTCGTACTTTAATAAAAATATCAACTAATATTTTTAACCAATAAAAATATTGATACAAATATTTATCAATTAACAGTTAACCAATAAATATTTTCGACTATTATTGCCATCTCTACTCGAAACGCAAGAAATGCTTCACGCTAGAAATAGGTGTGGATGAGTTGTTAAGATATTATGATGCGTCTGGATAGCGATTCCCAAAATCAAGCCAAGCGTCTATTGAGATTTGGAGTTTGCGACAAGCGGCAAGCGGACGCGGCATTATGTTACTCTTTCACGAAAAAACTACAGATCGCTTTTCGCTCCAATTTGGCACACACTCATGATTTTTTTTTTAGTCCTGGAGAAATCCTACACTTTTTTCACCCGGGATAGTTTATAATCTATAAAATTAACAAAACATATGTTACTCATTAGCATCGTAAACACAATATTTTTTGTACATGTATTATTTCTGTAATCTTACTGTGTACAAAAACTTTATATAAATAAATATAAGCAGGCGGAGACGCTGAAATAAGCCAGTCTTTCTGTCCCTATTGCCTGCCTTTCCGCTGTCTGTCCCTATGTATGCTTAAATCTTTAAAACTACGCTACGGATTTTAATGAAGTTTTTTTATTAGAGTGATTCAAGAGGAAGGTTTTAAGTATAATACATGCTATAGTGTATAGTGGTATATATGCTATATTGTATTTTAATGAAGTTTTTTTATTAGAGTGATTCAAGAGGAAGGTTTTAAGTATAATACATGCTATAGTGTATAGTGGTATATATGCTATATTGTATTTTAATGAAGTTTTTTTATTAGAGTGATTCAAGAGGAAGGTTTTAAGTATAATACATGCTATAGTGTATAGTGGTATATATGCTATATTGTATTTTAATGAAGTTTTTTTATTAGAGTGATTCAAGAGGAAGGTTTTAAGTATAATACATGCTATAGTGTATAGTGGTATATATGCTATATTGTATTTTAATGAAGTTTTTTTATTAGAGTGATTCAAGAGGAAGGTTTTAAGTATAATACATGCTATAGTGTATAGTGGTATATATGCTATATTGTATTTTAATGAAGTTTTTTTATTAGAGTGATTCAAGAGGAAGGTTTTAAGTATAATACATGCTATAGTGTATAGTGGTATATATGCTATATTGTATTTTAATGAAGTTTTTTTATTAGAGTGATTCAAGAGGAAGGTTTTAAGTATAATACATGCTATAGTGTATAGTGGTATATATGCTATATTGTATTTTAATGAAGTTTTTTTATTAGAGTGATTCAAGAGGAAGGTTTTAAGTATAATACATGCTATAGTGTATAGTGGTATATATGCTATATTGTATTTTAATGAAGTTTTTTTATTAGAGTGATTCAAGAGGAAGGTTTTAAGTATAATACATGCTATAGTGTATAGTGGTATATATGCTATATTGTATTTTAATGAAGTTTTTTTATTAGAGTGATTCAAGAGGAAGGTTTTAAGTATAATACATGCTATAGTGTATAGTGGTATATATGCTATATTGTATTTTAATGAAGTTTTTTTATTAGAGTGATTCAAGAGGAAGGTTTTAAGTATAATACATGCTATAGTGTATAGTGGTATATATGCTATATTGTATTTTTATGAAGTTTTTTTATTAGAGTGATTCAAGAGGAAGGTTTTAAGTATAATACATGCTATAGTGTATAGTGGTATATATGCTATATTGTATTTTTATGAAGTTTTTTTATTAGAGTGATTCAAGAGGAAGGTTTTAAGTATAATACATGCCATATTGTATAGTGGAGGAACACTGATAATTTTAGATTTTCGACTTTTAGGCGGAACTAAGTTCGCCGGATCAACTGGTTTTATAATAAAGGATAAGTGGCAACCCTACGTGTTATCAGCAACTAATATTTGAAAGCATGACTTTCTCAACACCTTGCATAAGTCGAGATATACCAGAAATAGCCTAAATAAATATTGACTGTCCACTCGAATGTACTCGAGTGAAAATGCAAATATAATTTCGGCAATCGACAGTGCCGTGTGGTGGTCTTGATTCAACACCACCATGTTTAGGGTTACGCGATTGTAAAAATAGAACCGTAATTACAAGACTTCGCTGTCCATATGTTTTTTTTGTTTTCGAGGGAGAAACCTTCAAAAGGTACCCGACGCCGTGGGAGCGACGCGGGTTATGTGGGATTCTTACTGCACTTAAACCCCGGTGGCCGTCCTCAGCGCTGCGTGGGGGACTCCGGGATCTCCAAAGGAATACAACCGGATTCCTCCTAGCGCGATGCCTATTTCAGGCTTTTCTCTGATGAGCGAATACGCTCAACGCATCTTCTGTTATTTATACATGTGTTATTTATACACATGCTACCGTTCTTCCCGGAGTCGCATGGCTGGCCGGTTCGAGCTCCCACTCTAGCCGCCCGCAACCCCGGAAGCCCCTTTTAGTCGCCTCTTACGACAGGCAGGGGATACCGTAGCCCTATTCTGATACCGGAACTACAGTCTCTTACCAGGATATTATCCGAGAAAACTGCTAAAAATTTTTCAATTTCCTCAATATCAATCCTGGCCAAAAAGCCTGAACGATACATACTACGAATAGATAACCTCTTTCCTTTGGAAAGTCGGTTAAAAAGGGTGTTCATTTATAATGTGAGATGTTTATGAAGATGTTAACACAGCCCACTTGAGGGTTAAGAGCCACTGTGATCGCCAAAACCCATACTAGGCGCGGGGACTATTGGTAAAAACCCTTTGGGAGATACCCATGTCCACCGTAGTACCAGTAGTACACCTAAAATGTGTTTTGACTGGAAGGAATCGGCCAGTGCAGTGGCGTAACGTGGTAGGGGGCGGGGAGTGCCGCACCGGGCGGCACTTTTTGTGCGGCGGCAAAATATTTATTTTGTACCTTTTTTTTCGGTCTTCAATTTGCAGAGATAGGTGAAAAGAGTAAGTAGGGTTCGCAATTGTGTTTTTTTTCGACAAAAATGCAATTTGATGAGCGGTAAATTGTACTGCCGACCCGGGCGACATGATGCAACGCTACGCCACTGGGCCGCTGGCATAGCATGGCTTTATACCGCCCGGGGCGAAAGTAAAATATTGGCTACAACCCACCATCGTCCCACTGCTGGGCACGGGTCTTCTCTCAGAATGAGAGTCCAGGCCATAGTCCACCGCGCTGGCCAAGTGCGAATTGGTGGACTCGCACACCTACGAGAACTTTTTTTTAAAGAACTCTCGGGTCTGTTGGTTTCCTCACGATGTTTTTCTTCACCGAAAAGCAGCGATAGTTTCTAATACGCCCATAGATCAGTGCGTGCCTGGGTTTGAACCTCGGACCTCCCGATTGTGAGGGCAAGTTTCAACCATTAGGCTATCACTGCTCGTAAAATATACCACCGTGTAAATATACTTTGTGACACCCATCCCTCTGCAAATTGACTACAAAATAGACAGATTATTAACCGATGTCCAAAAAGGCGGGAGTTTCACAATTCGTCTGTATTTTTGAAGTGAAACTTCTTTATCGGGGTTGGAAAAAAATTTAGTGTAACATTTTTTCGTTACGCGCCATCTTTTTCTGTTACGCGCCATCTTTTTTTTCCGTTACGCGCCATCTTTTTCTTATCCCTACCACGCATGATATTAGATAGATTATAGATTAGATTATTAGATAAAGTTTAATAAAAGCCTTTTATTAAACTTTATCTAATTTAACTTTATTTAACCAATTTCTGTAAAGTTGCATATAGTAAATTATTTTTTGAAAAATAACGTCATAAAGAAGTTTCACTTCTTACGAGTGTACGCTAGTACACGCACACATTTTTTTTATGAATTTATGACAAGGTATTTCTCATTCGTTTGCTACTGCAATCATGAGAACCCAATTTCATATCGGTAAAACCCGTTTGAAAAACGAGGTTACTGTGACTATTGTTAACTGAGCAGTTTATGCAGTTAGCGTTTAAATACCAACGAAAGTAACCGAACTCTACTTTGACTAACTTAAATACTTGAAATTACTGATAAGGGAACATAAACGTGACCGTTTCAAGGGAATGAAAATTAAATGTGTTACTGAACATTAAACCGAATATTAAATTTAACTAGTCGCCCGTCGCATCGGTGGAAATTCGACCGTAATTTAAATTAAAAAACCAAGCTTCATATTGTCCAAAGTAGTACGAATATTTCTCAAATTCAAATAAAATATAATATTTTTTAAGTAATTTTGAACGTTAAATATAAAAAGAGGTTTATTTAGCTAAACCGCATTAAAAAGCAATAGCGGGTATTTTGAGAAAGACACCAACATTTCTGACGTTATGTGTTTTCATAGTAACACATTGAATGTTCTATTTCGTTTATTATTTATGTGTTTGTGACAAATGCACGGTAGTGTGTGCAATGGGTTTTAGTTGATAGTCAGAAATGTCAGTGTCATTGTCAAAATACCCGCTATTCCTTTTTAATGCGGTTAAGCTAAATAAACCTCTTTCTATATTTAACGGGTGCGTTCTAAATTACTTGAAAATTATTACATTTTATTTGAATTTGAGAAATATTCGTACTACGTATTTGTGTCAAATGCAAGATGCATTTGACACAAACATATACATAAGAAACGAAATAGAACATTCAATGTCTTACTATGAAAACACATAACGTCAGAAATGTCAGTGTCATTGTCAAAATACCCGCTATCCCTTTTTAATGCGGTTAAGCTAAATAAACCTCTTTCTATATTTAACGGTGCGTTCTAAATTACTTGAAAATTATTACATTTTATTTGAATTTGAGAAATATTCGTACTACGTATTTGTGTCAAATGCAAGGTGCATTTGACACAAACATATACATAAGAAACGAAATAGAACATTCAATGTCTTACTATGAAAGCACATAAAGCGAAATGCTTAAAGTTTCTTGTATACTCACCGTACTATGTTATTATTTAAAAAAGATTCTACACTCATAGCCCCACAGTAGGATATTCTCCAGTGTTGTGGGTGCCATGGACACATAAAGACGAATACACAAACACCCAAACCTAAAGAATCTAAATTCACCATTCAGATACTTGGCCGGGAATTGAACCCGTCAGACCGGTAAACGCATCGACACGCGGGTCGTCAAATCGTATTTGTTCTGCTAATGACCAAAAAAGTATTTGTGTATTCTCTGTAAGCAAATAAATTAGCATTATATCACACCATTCAGTCATTCAGATCGGGAATCGAACCCACTGCGTGTCAGACCGGTATTCGCACCGCCACGCGGATCGTCAAATCGTATTTGTTCTGCTAATGGCCAAAAAAGTATTAATGCATATTCTCTGTTACCAATAAGATTAGCATACCTATATCGTGTTAAATCATATCAAATCTATAACTCGTATTATATTGTTATCGTTGTATTTTATTACATTATACCTCATCGAACTTATATGCGTAGGGAAATACCATTTTTTTGCTATTGCTAAATGTCGCATTAATACCGGTAAACGCTCACCTATGTATAATATGATGCGTAACTAAGTGTACATTTTAAAAAGTTGGATATGATTAATACTAGTCCTGGCTTATTTAAGAAATAAGTTCTACTGACTGTTCCTGTAGAGTGCTTTATAAAAATAATTAAAGTCTACTACTTATGTTGTATTCTCCACTTTCAATTTTTTTTGTTGTTTATTTTTATAGTAATCCGTGGTCAACGGTGTTGGTAAACGACATAGTACAGTGTTTGTAATTGTTATTCAAATATAATGTTTGTTGTTTACTGTTTGTTAACCCAAATAAATCGAAAAAAAAGAAAAATTAATCGATAATTCATAAATATGATAAAACTGAGCAAAAGTGAGTCGGACTACGCTCGAATTCCGTACCATCACTCTCTCATCAACCATTGTCCCACTGCTGGGCACGGGTCTTCTTTCAGAATGAGAGAGTTTAGGCCATAGTACACCGCGCTGGCCAAGTGCGAATTAGTGGACTTCACACACCTCCGAGAACTTTTTTTTAAGAACTCTTGGGTGTGTAGGTTTCCTCACGATGTTTTCCTTTACCGAAAAGCAGTGATAATTAATTTCTAAAACGCACATAAATCAGTGGTGCGTGCCTGGATTTGAACCTCGGACCTCCCGATCGAGTACCATCACTACATTGTATAAAACAAAGTTGCTTCGCGCTGTCTCTACGTATGCTTAGATCTTTAAAACTAAGCTTTTTTTATTTTAATGCAGTTTTTTATAGATAGAGTGATTTAACAGACGAGTTTTTATGTATAATAAAAGTAGGGATAATGGAGCTAACTTTTGTTACCCATGTTAAAACAAGATGGCAAATAAAAAAAGATATACAAAGAAAAAAGACAAACTCACTAAGTTTCTTGTCGGATCTTCTCAGTCGAGGTCGTGTTCCAATCCGGTGGTAGTGTGAAAAAAAAAATGTGTGCGTGTACTAGCGTACACTCGTAAGAAGTGAAACTTCTTTATGACGTTATTTTTCAAAAAATAAAGTTAAATTAGATAAAGTTTAATAGAAGGCTTTTATTAAACTTTATCTAATAATCTAATCTATAATAATCTATCTAAAATCACGCGTGGTAGGGATAAGAAAAAGATGGCGCGTAACAGAAAAAGATGGCGCGTAACGAAATAATGTTACACTAATTTTTTTTCCAACCCCGATAAAGAAGTTTCACTTCAAAAACTGACAATTTGTAAGTGCCCCCGTAGGCCTATGCAAAATAAAGACATTTCAAAAGTACTCAAAAGGACATCTCGCTGTCAATTAACCTTTCGAAAGTGAAACCACGCATCAGCCGCGTGCTAACAATTTGGCACTCGTGAAACCGGTCGGCTGATGCCTTGACGACAGCTCCTATTTGTTCAGATATCAGGCGAAATTGTCTCGAAACACGGATTTAAGTTGTATACATAAATTAAACTAATTTTAGAATGGTTTCATAGGTATAAACGTTTTTAGCTTTAGGGGCCACCGGTTCGTTCCATTGGAGTTCCGAGTCCCCTACTACAAGCGCTGAGAAAGGCCACCGAGGAGGTTTTAGTGGGTAAAAATCCCACATAACCCTGAGTCTCTCCCAAGGATTCGGTGTACCTTTTGAAGGTTTCCTCCCCGTAACAAAAAAAAAGGTATAACAGTTTTTAGCTTAGAATTCTATAATCACATAGTATAACAGTCGCTTCACGCTGTCTGTCCCTATGCACGCTTAAATCTTTAAAACTACGCTACGGATTTTAATGCAGTTTTCTTTAATAGATAGAGTGATTCAAGAGGAAGGTTTTTATATATAATACATGCATAATATAGTGGAGGAATACTGATAATTTTAGACTTTTGACTTTTAGGCGGAACGAAGTTCGTGACCATCCTTTCGTGCGAGAATCCGACTCTCACTTGGCCGAATTTTCAGATACGACACTACGTAACAGAGATTATCCACCGTTGTGCTCTCCCATGGAACTCTGGGGGTCCAACTGAATAAGACGCAAATTAAGACGAATAATAATCATTTCAGATAGACATCTATACTTTTTTTTTGTTTTCGAGGGGGAAACCTTCCAAAGGTACCCGACGCCGTGGGAGCGACGCAGGGTTATGTGGGATTTTTACCGCACTAAAACCTCCCGGTGGCCGTCCTCGGCGCTGAAAAGGAGGACTCTGCGATCTCGAAACGATTTCAACCGGAATCCTCCGAGCGCGCTGCCCCATCGGGCTCCTCCCAGATGGGCGGCTGGGCCCACCGCTCCGTCTAGTCTTTACGACGGTATGCGACCACACATACCGCCGTCCTTCCCGGGATTGCCTGACCGAACGGTTCGAGCTCCCACTCTAGCCGTCTGCAACCCCGGAAGCCCCGTTTAGTCGCCTCTTACGACAGGCAGGGGATACCTATAGCCCTATTCTGACTCCGAGGCTACAGGGACATACTAATCTATACTATTGTATTAATAACAACTATTTTTGTGATATGTATATCCCCTACCTAGTGAATTATCCACGCGACTTCGTTCGCGCGACTAAGTAACTTAAGATTTAGCAAAGACTCAATACTCAATACTTTATTGCATACATACACAGTGAATGTTATAATTAGGTGGTAAATATTATTTAGAGTCACACATAGTATGAACCCTGTTAGGGTATAGCAATTTAATAGGAGCACACCGATCTTTTTTATAAATAGTTAATTGATTTATTTTTCAAAGTACTCCTTTAAATCGTAGAAGCACTCTTTTATAAGGTACTGTTGGTAAAAAGATTGTCATTTTTTACGCGTCTTATTTCGTCCGGTAAGTTATTAAAAATTTTTACACACATGGCATATGGCCCGGACCGATATAGCTTAAGCTTTGAGGTGGGAACTATCAATAGGTTTTTATGGCGACCTAGGTATCGCCGTGGTTGTTCATCGCGGGTGGTGATGGTGGTGATACTCCTTATATATTACTGTAATAAAAATAGCCTATGTTATCCAGATAATGTGGCAATGATGAGAGAATGAAAATCGGTTCAAATGTTTTAAGTTAATTCATAACAAACATGCAAAAATACAAAGGTTTCCTCTTTATAATATTGGTGTCGTCGTCAACCCATTATTGTCCCACTGTTGGCACGGGTCTTCTCTCAGAATGAGAGAGTTTAGGCCATAGTCCACCGCGCTGGCCAAGTGCGAATTGATGGACTTCACACACCTCCGAGAACTTTTTTTTTATAAAGAACTCTCGGGTGTGTAGGTTTCCTCACGATGTTTTCCTTCACCGAAAAGCAGTGATAATTAATATATAATACGCACATGAATCAGTGGTGGCCTGGGTTTGAACCTCGGACCTCCCGATCGAGAGGGCAAGTTTCAACCATTAGGCTATCACTGCTCTAACCATTAGGCTATCACTGCTCTAAACTGCGTCGCGGAAACTATTAGGTTTGGTAGATTAAATGATAAGAATAAGTTTGAATGTAAGACAAGGTATGCGACATGCGTGTTTGTGGACATTGGAACTGGACACTTTAACCGCAAGCCTTTGCCAAGGTCGGCTACTAACGTGGAAACACGTAGAAAAATATTTTTTTATATATTTATTTTCCTAACGATTGATTGATCGCAATTTGTAATTAAATAGAAAGTTTTCGAAAGATTTAGTGGAAATCCATCCACCCATCCATCCATCAGCCTTTTGATGAACATAGGCCTCCCCTAAATGGCGCCACTCCAACCGGTCCTGTGCCCTCTGAATCCAACGGTTTCCCGCTGTCTTCTTCAGGTCATCGGTCCACCTGGTGGGGGGCGACCTGTACTCCTTTTGCCTAAACGTGGTCGCCACTCGAGGACCTTTCTTCCCCATCGGTTATCGGTCCTACGAGCGATGTGGCCCACTGCCACTTCAGCTTGCTGATTTTGAGAGCTATGTCGGTAAGCTTCGTTCGTCGACGGACTTTCGCAACGATGCGAATCATGTCATGTTAGTCGTGGAGATCTCCTGCCAGGCTAGGTGATCATGCCTGGGGAGCGGCCGTGCTACGACAGTTGATGTTCGGAACTTGTATATACGCAGGATTCTGACAACGCTTCGATAGCGTGTTTCAGAATACTAGTAGCGCCATCTCTTGATGAGTAGCGGGAGGTCGCCACAGTGGAAATAATGGAATTGAATAGCAGTGGGACAATGATGGGTTGACGAGAGCATTTCTTGTAAAAGCGGTTACAGAAAATCGTCTGTGAAAATTTCTACTGTATCTAACACGGTTTGTGAGATACAGCCTGGTGACAGACAGACAGACGGACAGCGGAGTCTTAGCAATAGAGTTTCCGTTTTTACGGGTACGGAACCCGAAAAAGTATTTTAATATCTTTTAACGAGGACCTAATTGACCTTTTTTTTGTTCTCGAGGGGGAACCTTCAAAAGGTACACCGAGTCCTTGGGAGAGACTCAGGGTTATGTGGGATTTTTACCCACTAAAACCTCCACGGTGGCCTTCCTCAGCGCTTGTAGTAGGGGACTCGGAAACTCCAACGGAACGAACCGGTGACCCCTAGCGCAGTGCCCCTCACGGGCTCATCTCTTGGGGGACGTGTAACGAAGACCTAATTGACCTTTTTTTTGTTCTCGAGGGGGAACCTTCAAACGGTACCCGACGCCGTGGGAGCGACGCAGTGTTATGTGGGATTTTATCGCACTAAAACCCCCCCGGTGGCCTTCCTCGGCGCTATAAAGGACTCCGGGAACTCGGACCGACCGCAACCGGAACCTAATTGACCCTTATGTTTAGTGGTGGGTCCTTTTACCATCACATCAAAAACGGCTGCAATCCCTATGTCTGAGCATCTCCTTGCCCATTCACCTTAAAACCTTGTTTGTCTGGGTCTATCTCTGGGTCTGTATGAACGAAAGGTTATCTCCCTGTTTTAAATCAATTAAGTGGGTCGATGGACTTTTATTTTTTCTTATCCGTAAGGTGACCACGGTTATCGTTGTTAATTAAATTAACCCAAGGACTAATAACTCATTTTTTAATTAAATGTGTCTCACTGGTGGGCACGGCAGCTATAGCCAGCTGCCGTGAGCAGTGATAGCCTAATGGTTGAAATTTGCCCTCTCGATCGGGAGGTCCGAGGTTCAACTCAGGCACGCACCACAGATTTTTCTAAAATTATGTGCGTTTTAGAAAATAATTGTTACTACTTTTCGGTGAAGGAAAACATCGTGAGGAAACCTACACACCCGAGAGTTTAAAAAAAAGATTTCTCGGAGGTGTGTGAAGTCCACCAATTCGCACTTGGCCAGCGCGGTGTACTATGGCTTAAACTCTCTCATTCTGAGTGTAGTCCCGTGCCCAGCAGTGGGACAATAATAAGCATGATCCTCTTAACGAAAAAAGAAACAGTTTTTGCATTTTTGTAGAAGGTTATGTGTACTACCTGCCTTATATAAATAAGTAGTCACCCGTCGCATCGGTCGAAATTCGACCGTAGCGACGGGTGACTAGATTTTTAATTTTAAAAAAAGTTATACTTACCTGGCTTAAAGACCTAGATTATGAAGAGGTAGAAGGTTTTCTTAAGTAGTATGTCAATTACAATTGTAGTATGTAAACACATACACACATTCACATAAACACATACACACACTCCCATACTCACACACACACTTAAACACACACACTCACACGTTGCGACGGGGGACTAGAAACTATAATACTTACAGATTGAATAATAATATACGTTCCACCACTTTGGTATTTCTATAACATAAGAACCCATAATAATTCCAGGTGGTAGAACCAGTGTAGTTCGACCGGGGAAGTACCACCGCCACACCTATTTCTAGCGTGAAGCATTTCTTGCGTTTCAATAGAAGAGTGTGGTTGCCGGCACACTTTCACATGAGTCGACCAGCATAGTCCTCGGGAGTAGCAACGCATCTGTGATTGACTTCTGATAGAACCCATGTTCTGTATGAAGTTCATTACAGATATCCATGAGCGGCAGTGACCACTTTCCATTAGGTGGACTGCATGCTCGTTTACTACTTCAATCAGACAAAAAAAAGCTTTTTGAGGCCCACTGCTGGAGATAGGCCTCCTTTTATTGGAATTTCTGAATTCGATGGTTTCTAAACGAAAACGCAAACTATAATCGTTTGGACAAAACTTCATAAACTAGTACTATGGGTATTGGTGGTAGAAATATGAAAAATTGAAAGACTCGACAGAGACACAGAAGGGTCACGGTTCGATTTCCGCTCAGACATACCTAAATTACGAGTTTAGAATTATGTTCTGACTAGCTGAATCTTCGCCCGCGTTAAAATATCGATGTATCGATTGTCCCGTCAGAATAAGATATTTTCCCACAGTAAAAAGTAGCCTATATGTTAATCCAGAGTGTCAGCCAACTCCCTACCATTTTTTTTTAAAATCGCTCCAGCCGTTTAGACGTGAAGAATTAACAAACATATACACTCACAAACTTTTGCCTTTATAATATTAGTATGAAGTATTTGAGCATGTGTGTAACATCCTCGTCACATGAGAAATCCTAAGGGCTATGAGTGTAGAAAGTTATTCAAAAAATATGTAGTGACAAACACATACAAATTTGGGTCTGAGGGCCAAAGTCCGGCCAACCATTTGACAATCAACACACGCCCTTTCAAATTCTAATCTATACCTGCCACAGAGTCAGTGTCGTGTAGACATGGCACATAATAAGTGCGTGTAATAATCTATACTAATATTATAAAGCTGAAGAGTTTGTTTGTTTGTTTGAACGCGCTAATCTCAGGAACTACTGGTTCGAATTGAAAAAATATTTTTGTGTTGAATAGACCGTTTATCGACGAAGGCTTTAGGCAATACAATTATATTTATTGGTTAGATATATTTTTTACAAGACACAGGAGCAAAATGGGAAGAGTAGGTGAATGAAAACTTTCAATTTCCTAGATCATCCACATATTAGGTATCTTTTTTACTCGGGTGAAACCGCGGGTACTGCTAGTAATAACATATAATAATAACACAACACAAAAACAAAGGTTTTGTGTTATTCTTTGAAACAAATTTTAAAATCCTAATTGAATTGTAGTATAATTTAACAGACGTCAATATTGCAAATGCCGTGTTCACCTGTAATTGTGTGTACACGACCTATTTATTTATATTTGTGTTATTTGATATTTATAAGTGTATGCTACGTTGGTGAACCTTTTATAAATAATAATAAAAAAAAGTAAAGTTAAAAGAATAGAGGTATAATAAAAGGCTAGTAACTCTAATGTATTTTTTTTATCGGACTGAAGTAGCAAACGAGCATGCAGCCCACCTGATGGTAAGTGGTCACTGTCGCCCATGGACATCTGTAATCAACTTTATACAGAACATGGGTTCCATCTCAAGTCAATCACAGATGCGTTGCTGCTCCCGACGACTGAGATGGTCGCCTCATATAAATGTGCCGGCAACGACACCTATTTCTAGCGTGAAGCATTTCTTGCGTTTCGATAGAAGGGTGTGGTTGCCGGCACACTTTCACATGAGGCGACCATCACAGTCCTCGGGAGTAGCAACGCATTTGTGATTGACTTAGGGTAGAACCCATGTTCTGTATGAAGTTGCTTACAGTCCATACGGCAGTGACCACTTACCATCAGGTGGACTGCATGCTCGTTCGCTACTTTAATCAGATAAAAAAACACATCTTGATCCGGTCAAGCCAATACATACACAACATCACCGCACAGTTTCGATAGAAGTGGTATAGCAGAAAAATATTTCTTATCTCGCATCTTAGCTTTGGTGGAGTTCGGGCCTAAGCCGCTTCTCGTCGTCAACCCATTATTGTCTCACTGCTGGGCACGGGTCAAGTGCGAATTGGTAGGCTTCACACACCGAGAACTTTCTTTTTTAAAGAACTCTCGTGTGTGTAGGTAATCACTATGTTTTCCTTCACCGAAAAGCAGTGATAATTAATTTCTAATACGCACATAATTTTAGAAAAATCTACGGTGGCGTGGGTTTGAACGTCAAACCTTCGGGAAGTTTGACCTCCGAGAACTTTTTTAACGGATTCTCGGGTATGTGGGTTTCCTCACAATGTTTTCCTTCACCGAAAAGCAGTTATAATTAATTTCTACTGCGTAAATAAAACAGTGGTGCGTGCCTGGGCTTGAACCTCGAACCTCCCGATTGAGAGGGCAAGTTTCAACCATTACGCTATCACTGCTCCAAGCCGCTTCTACGAAACCTTAACTCTTTAAACGCAACCAGTTTTGAAATCAAATGTTTGTCCGGAATGCACAGCCCGGATTATTATTAATGATATAACCGTTCGTTCAAAAACCATTTATCATAATACGCTTGATCTTAAACGTTTTGTATTTTAATATGTTTGATAGCTTTCTAAACGAGTAATGTTTGAAGCATCGATATAGAAAAACCCAAGATGCACAGCGTATCAAAACTGTCCGGTGAAAGAGCGCTCAATGTCAAAATTGAGCGCTCATTTCAAGTAGTTAATTTTATTGCTTTTTGCTTAAAGCGTTGTAAATACAACTTTAATCATGGACGTAAGGTTGTATTGCTATAATAGCATATAAGGTTGTATAAAAATATGTAATCCGCCATTTTGTTCCGACAGCCATTTTGGATAACACCAAACATGATTATAGGTTTTTTTTTTTATCTGACTGGTAAGCGGTCACTGCCGCCCTGCAACATCTGTAATCAACAACACACAGAACATGGGTTCCATCTGAAGTCAATCACAGATGCGTTGCTACTCCTGAGGACTGTGATGGTCGCCTCATGTGAAAGTGTGCCGGCAACCACACCCTTCTATCGAAACACAAGAACTTCACGCTAGAAATAGGTGTGGCGGTGGTACTTCCCCGTCGAACTACACTGGTTCTACCTTCATAATATAATTGGTAAAGGTATATAATTGCATTGTCATCACAATTATGTATGTATTCCGAATTCCAACTCAATCGGACACTGAGAAGTGGGTTAGATTCAGGTTGCGAGATTTCTACAACGGAAGCCCTATAGTTAAATTGTGAAGGTAGGTCACATCGGAAATATCTCCTTAAATAGTTAATGTTTAGACTTGGCCTAGTTACCAGAACTATTTAGTAGAACTCCGATATTGACGCATAATTTCCAAGGTTCGAATCCAAGAGCAGTGATAGCCTAATGGTTGAAACTTGCCCTTTCGATCGGGAGGACCGAGGTTCAACCAGGCATGCACCACTTATTTATGTGCGTATTAGAAATTAATTATCACTGCTTTTCGGTGAAGGAAAACATCGTGAGGAAACCTACACACCCGAGTTCCTAAAAAAGTTCTCGGAGGTGTGTGAAGTCCACCAATTCGCACTCGGCCAGCGCGGTGAACTATGGCCTAAACTCTCTAATTCTGAGAGCCCGTGCCCAGCAGTGGGACAATAATGGGTTGTTGAGAATCCAACACCAGAACTTTTTACACGTTTGCGTCAGGAAGAATGTGGTGTTTTTCAAGCGTATTTATGTATGTTTGTATGTCCATTTATTTAGCACGCACTACGGCCCAAATTTTACTTTTTTTTTGTAGGAGGCCAGAGGAGCTAGATTTGCGACCTTTTCCGCAACTTTTTTTTGTTTATTTAATTCAGACAAGGTCCATATAATAATAATAATTTGGCAAAGGGAGATCTCCCGCCAGGCTAGGTGATCATGCCTGAGGAGCGACCGTGCTCCGACAGTCGTTGTTCGGAACTTGTATATATGCGGGGTATTGAGAATGCTTCGATAGCGTGTTTCAGAATACTAGTAGCGCCATCTCTTGATGAGTAGCGGGAGGTCGCCACAATAATAATGTTAATTACTTATAAAGCACATATAAGTATATAAATTTGTATAGATTTAGCGACCTTTTTTTAGCAAAACACTGCATTTCAATTCGCAAATCATTCGCACAATTCTTGCGAATGCGGATATTCGTGAATGCGAACATGCATTATATCATTAACTAGTTGACTCGGCGAACTTCGTTCCGCCTAAACGTCAAAAATCTATAATTGACAGTGTTTCTCCACTATATTATATGTGTATTATACATACGTCACAAATTTAAAATTGTCAGTATTTCTCCACCATATTATTCATGTATTTTACATACAAACCTTCCTGTCGAATTACTCTATCTATTAAAAAAACTGCATTAAAATCTGTAGCGTAGTTTTAAAGATCTAAGCATACAAACTTCGAGGTGGAAGAACCAGTGTAGTTCGACTGGGGAAGTACCACCGCCACACCTATTTCTAGCGTGAAGCATTTCTTGCGTTTCTATGGAAGGGCGTGGTTGCCGGCACACTTTCTCATGAGGCGACCATCATAGTCCTCGGGAGTAACAACGCGTCTGTGATTGACTTCAGGTAAAACCCATGTTCTATTTGAAGTGGCTTACAGATGTCCATGGGCGGCAGTGGTCACTTAGCATCAGGTGGACTGCATGCTCGTTTGCTACTTCAGTCAGATAAAAAAAGAACAGGGACAGACAGAGGGATGCGACTTTGTTTTATACTATGTAGTGATACATACAACACTCGGAAAACATTACTCTTACACATAGTCGAGTAAAAGTGCAAAATTTGCAATCTGGGCGTATTTAGGGGAGGGTCCGACCTTTCACTTCATATATCAATGAAAAATATTATTATCTGTCCTTCCACAGGTGTAGGTCAAGTAGTTATCAATCATAACATGTTTTTGTTAATTATGTAATAATAATCTGCATCGAAACGTGGGGTACCTCTTGTTTTGAATAAAAGTAGAACGAGTATTCGACCTGGAGGCACCACCGTCACACTTATGTCTCCGTCACTGTAGTTCCGGGATTAGAATAGGATCGCCTGGCTGGACGGTTCGAGCTCCCACTCTAGGCGCCCGCAACCTCGGAAGCTTCTTTTAATCGCCTCTTACGACAGGCAGGGGATGCCGTAGCCCTATTCTGATCCCGGAACTACAGGGACGATCTATTCCTCCTACCTGCCTCCTTTGCAATTTGTATATATTAATACGTGTTAAGATAGTTGTCGCTGGCAGAGGAGTATGGAATTACGCACGGTTATAGTTGATGTAGAGAAGGATTACGCAATGCTAATATTTTTTCAAATAATGCATAAAACATACATAAAATCAACTAAAATACATTACACACACTACCTTGCATTTGACACTAACATATACATAATAAACGAAATAGAACATTCAATGTGTTACTATGAAAACACAAAACGTCAGAAATGTCAGTGTCTTTGTCAAAATACCCGCTATTGCTTTTAAATGCGGTTTAGCTAATTAAACCTTTTTTATTTTTAACAAGTGCGTTAAAAATTACTTGATTTTTATTTGAATTTCAGAAATATTCGTACTACTTTCGACAATGCGAAGTTTAGTTTTTTAATTTAAATTATGTCGAATTTCGACCTATGTGACTAGTACATCAAATTTTACCTAACTGTATAAATTAAACGAGTATGCGATTATAAGCTTTATTATTAATGCAGTAAAGGTCATTTTCATCCAATAGTTAAATGGCGAGATATTTGTATACATATGCTTTCTCCGGAGGCTTATCTCTTATCAATGACCTTTGTATGTCATGGGCTTGGGTCCTGTACAGCGATAAAAAAACAGTCAAGGGTGAGTCGGGCTCGTGTTAGTTCCGTATAGTGTTACGAATGTTATTATTTGAACATTCGCGAATGCGAATGCGAATAATCCTTTTTTATCTGACTGAAGTAGCAAACGAGCATGCAGTCCACCTGATGGTAAGTGGTCGCTGCCGTATGGACATCAAGCTTTATACAGAACATGGGTTCCATCTGAAGTCAATCACAGATGCGTTGCTACTCCCGAGGACTATGATGGTAGAAAATAGAGTAGAAAAATAGTTTATTTCTCATAAAATGGTTACATATTAGAAACTACAGTTGAGGCATCCTTTTAAGTAAATATTTACCTGTGCTAGGATACCCCGCTCTTCCATTAAATGTATAAGGTATTACAAAGACAAGTTACATAGAAACTATCCTATTTTCTTAATTAAATTTTAATGTATGTATGTGTGTGTATGTGTGTGTGTTTGTGTGTGTGTGTGTGTGTGTGTGTGTGTGTGTGCGCGTGTGTGTGTGCGTGCGTGTGTGTGCATGAATGCGTGTGTGCGAGTGTGCATGTCTGTGTGTCATGTGTCTAAATATGTATATATAGCTGCGTATTTGCAAATGTGACAGACTGTCAGTGTTAACTTACTTTTCTAGTAGAGCTTCTGTTTGTTCATAGTTAAGTTCCAAAAGCCAATTAGTTATAACTGTTTTAATATTGTGTGAATGCATCTTAATAATATTTAGTAATTTATTTATTTTATTGTATATATATGTCGATTGTCTCAAATATTGATTTTTAGCAATGGTCACCTCATATAAAAGCGTGCCGGCCTCGAGAACAGACAAAAAGACGTGACAAGCGACGACCGAGCGAAGCCACGGGAGTTTTAATATATTGTAATACTTGATGACTCGTATACAGCCATCGTTATCGTTTCCCACAGCATTCCGATGTAATTCGAGTGCACTTTATTGAGTAGTTCCTTCTTGTGAACTAATCAGTGTCACCTGATGACAGAGCACAGGTCGGGAAGATTGGAGGCTCGTCTAGTAAAAGTTATAAGCGTATTTTATATAACGTAAAACTAATATACTCGTCCCTGTAGTTCCGGGATCAGAATAGGGCTACGGTATCCCCTGCCTGTCGTAATAGGCGACTAAAAGGGGCTTCCGGGGTTGCGGGCGGCTAGAGTGGGAGCTCGAACCGTTCGGTCAGGCAATCCCGGGAAGGACGGCGGTATGTGTGGTCGCATACCGTCGTAAAGACTAGACGGAGCGGTGGGCCCAGCCGCCCATCTGGGAGGAGCCCGATGGGGCAACGCGCTCGGAGGGTTCCGGTTGAAGTCGTTTCGAGATCCCGGAGTCCTCCTTTTCAGCGCCGAGGACGGCCATCGGGGGGATTTTAGTGCGGTAAAAATCCCACATAACCCTGCGTCGCTCCCACGGCGACGGATGCCTTTTGAAGGTTTCCCCCTTGAAAACAACCCATTATTGTCCCACTGCTAGGCACGGGTCTTCTCTCGGAATTAAAGAATTTTAGGCCATAGTCCACGCTGGCCAAGTACGAATTGGTGGACTTCACACACCTCCGATAACTTTTTTTAAAGAACTGTCGGGTGTGTAGGTTTCCTCACGATGTTTTCCTTCGCCGAAAGCAGTGATAATTAATGTATAATACGCACATAAATCAGTGTTGCGTGCCTGGGTTTAAACCTCGGACCTCCCGATTGAGAGGGCAAGTTTCAATAGGCTATCACCGCTCTAGATAGAACCTGATTTCTATGAAGTTCTTTACAGATGTCCAGCAGTGACAACTTACCATCAGGTAGACTGCATGCTCCTTTGCTATTTCAATCAGATAAAAAATTGAGATATTATATGTTAGAGATAATTAATCAATTTACCATGGTATACGACCTCATTCATATTATAAGAATATTACAACGTTAGTTGTCAATGTCAGCGAATCAGTCAATAGCGCTTGTGATGGTTTTGTCAATAAATACGTACACTGATTTAGAATTAAACAAATATCGATATCGTTGGACGACAATGGCGACCATTCAGATAACAATCTATTGGATTCTGCGACATATATATTTTTTTTTGTTACAGATATAAATTAAGGAGCAAATGCCCTGACTTCAACTTATCGTCATTTTCACCAGGTAACATCTATATTCATTTCTATTACAGATTAATTAAATACTAGTCATGAAACGAATATTCGCATTCCCGTTCGCGAATATTCGCGCGTTTATAAATACTAGCCACCCGTCACAACGGTCGAAATTCGGCCGTAATTTAAATTAAAAAACTAAACCTCATAATCCAAAGTAGCAGCAATATTTCTCTAATTTAAATAAATTGTAACAAGTTATTTTGAACGCACCCGTTAAAGGTAAAAAGAGGTTTATTCAACTAAGCTGCATTTAAAAGCAATAGCGGGTATTTTGACAAAGAGATCTGTCATTTTTGACGTTATGTGTTTTCATAGTACGATATTGAATGTTCTATTTCGTTTATTATTTACTAGCTGTGCCCGCGACTTCATCCGCGTGGCACGCAACGCAAGCCCTCAAGGATGAATAATTTTCTCCGTTTTTTTCATATTTTCCATTATTTCTTCGCTCCTAATAATTGCAGCGTGATGTTATGTAGCCTAAAGCCTTCCTCGATAAATGGTCTATTCAATACAAAAAGAATTTTTAAATTTGATCCAGTAGTTCCTGAGATTAGCGCATTCAAACAAACAAACAAACTCTTCAGCTTTATATATTAGTATAGATGTGTGTGTGACAAATGCACGGTAGTGTGTGTAATGTGTTTTTAGTTGATTTTATGTATGTTTTAAGCATTATTTGAAAAAAATATTAACATTCTGCGCTCCTTCTCTACGTCCACTATAAACAAGCAAATTTTCATGTTAATCCGTCCGCGGCATGTTACTTAAAAATGCGTCACAAGTTTTTGCTTCACGTATTAATATATAGATATTGCATATCCCGAAAACCGTAAAAAAATAAGAAGCGCTTATATTAAGTACCACACTAACACTATGGATGTAAAACTGATTTAAATAAATATAATAATATTAAAAGGGCAATAAGAAGGTATATTTTTACACCACTTACATAATATTGACTTAAACCAACATCCGCCATAACAAGTCTAACATAATATAAACAAAACCATTTACAATCCACGTTCGGTCCACGCAGCAGACATGAGGAACTGTCAGAGGTTAATCATTCTTATCTGAGGTCGACTGGATCCGCGTGTAGGCAAATAGATCTGGCCCTTCGGTGGCATGATAGTAGACAGACGTGACATTAAAAAAACGGCTGTGGCGACCTCCCGCTACTCATCAAGAGATGGCGCTACTAGTATTCTGAAACACGCTATCGAAGCATTCTCAGAATCCTGCATATATACAAGTTTCGAACATCAACTGTCGGAGCACGGCCGCTCCCCAGGCATGATCACCTAGCCTCCAGGGAGATCTCTCGTTGCTAAACGGCCAAGTGCGAGTCGCGCACGAAAGGTTCCGTTTCTTTAACGGTTAAATTATCACGTTGGCCGGTTTTTTTTTTTTATCTGACTAAAATAGCAAACGAGCATGCAGACCTGATGGTAAGTGGTCATGCCGCCCATGGACATCTGTAATCAACTACATACAGAACATGGGTTCCATCTGAAGTCAATCACATATGCGTCGCTACTCCCGAGGACTATGATGGTCGCCTCATGAGAAAGTGTGCCGGCAACCACACCCTACCATCGAAACGCAAAAACTGCTTCACGCTAGAAATAGGTGTGGCGGTGGTACTTCCCCGGTTGAACTACACTGCTTCTACCACCTACATAAATTTATATAAATATGAAATATGAACTTCGAATAAAATAATTAAGAATGGTTTTTACCTCCCGATAACGGATTAATTAGCTAACTAGATAACCTTATATATGTTTATTAAATAACGTTAACAGAGGCTAATATGTATAAATATTATAGTACATATATAAATATTTACAAAGATAAATATGATATCTCACTTTCTCTGAAAGATGCCTACATAATTCCAAAAATATACTATCCTCGTAATAAAGAAGTTTTTATTACGTGACCACAACAATTAGGCGCATAAAACAAAAGCGGTCCGTACCCCGCACCTCGCTTCTGTCCCCGCGCATCCCCTAGTGACGCGCAGTCGTGTATCGTCTGGGTGTTTACGTTAGCCAGCACGTGTTTAATGTTATTTCGTTATAATGTTAGTTTAATGAGTGATTGTTGAATTTTTAAAGTTATTATTAAATTAGTTGATTATTCGTGAATAAATCTCAAAATCCTCCCCATTTTGAGATTTATTCACGAATAACTAATTTAAAGACTATTCGTGGAGGAGAAAGGACTCTTACATTCAAAATATACTATTTTTTAACAAGATACTATGCATGGGCTCGGTATTCCTGTCTCCCAAGTCGAAAATCAAGTGTGCGCTGCAACAGGCATCAGTCACTTACACAATTAAAAAAGGAAAGAAAATATTCCATGTGTGCGAATATAATAACAAATAAAAGTGCTTTCATAAATATACGACTATTGAACATACACCACTATGGCGTATGTTTTAATAATGACATAGATACATACTCATGGAGTTTGGTAATAGAATATACTTCGTATCGGGATGGGAAATCCCTAGTTCTAAGGACGTTTCAACTGTCATTCGCCTAATTGTTTTGATCGAGTAGTAAAACACATAAAGAAGCTTTCTCTGCAACATTAGATTACAATATTTGCATATTTTAATAGATATAATTATTTATACATATAACAGATAGTAACAAAAACATTGTAGGAACAGCTGAACGATTTAAAAAGATACGTGACGCATAGATAAGATAGAGTGAATGAACTATGTAGAATGTTATCTGTGGCACGTTTCCATGCAATGTCAAGGACATTATTTTTAATCTGTCCATTTGGGGTAAAATTCGAATGTAGAACAGTGTTTTTTATCTGATTGAAGTAGCAAACGAGCATGCAGTCCAACTGATGGTAAGTGCTCACTGCCGCCTTGTGACATCTGTAAGCAACTTCATATAGAACATGGGTTCTATCTGAAGTCAATTACAGACGCGTTGCTACTCCCGAGGACTATGATAGTCGCCTCATATAAAAGTGTGCAATGTTAAAAGTTACCACCACTATAAGCAAATATTTAAAAAATCTCAGTTGTCAAGGTGGTAGAACCAGTGTAGTTCGACCGGGGAAGTACCACCGCCACACCTATTTCTAGCGTGAAGCATTTCTTGCGTTTCAATAGAAGGGTGTGGTTGCCGGCACACTTCACATGAGGCGACCATCATAGTCCTCGGGAGTAGCAACGCATCTGTGACTTCAGATGATACCCATGTTCTGTATGAAGTTGATTACAGATGTCCATACGGCAGTGACCACTTACCATCAGATGGACTGCATGCTCATTTGCTACTTCAGTCAGATAAAAAAAAACATGCGTGCGTACAAAGTACACATGTCAGAAGTGAAACTTCTTTGGCGAACTAATTTATAAATCTTGTTTATATTTATACAAATCTAAAACTTTAAATTTCCAAGATTAAGAGGAAGGGAAAAAGGCGTGATACGACGTTCGCTCTGTCTCACTTTTTCTCTGAATCTTTCTCACTCGCTTGCTCCCTACTCTCACTCCACGGCTAGTTGCTCATGCTACGCCCTGTCTTACTCTCTCTCAATCGGTCTCGATCACTCTCTCTCTCTTTTCCGACACTTCCGTTGCATACCGGCGTGACGTTTCATCTGTAAAAATTTTACCCTCATGCGCCTAAAGAAGTTTCACTTCAAAAAAGTCTAAAATCGTCATGGATACAGCAATATTCCGTCTAGACAAAAATTCGGTTATCATAAACACGTGGGAACATCGTGCGGCCGCCATGTTGTTTGAATGACAAACGAATGATCCGAGAAATCTATATTTTTAACACTCGAGACAGTTTCGTGTAGATAAGATTGTTTTGTTTGTTTTCCTCTTATGTTTCATGTTTTATATTTAACTAGTAGAATCGACGCGACATTATACATTTGAGCACCACTTCTGGACATGTCCCTCCCCCCATCCGCAATGGAGATTTGGTCAATAGTCATAGTTAGCAGTGGGAATTGATGCTATTCCGATAGTAGTCCCAAAAATTTTGCGACGACTGCTTTGCGTAAGGGTACACTGATCATTGTGCGGCGGCCGTGTCCAAGTCTTTCGTATATTGATATGTTCTATTATATTGTAGAACAGTGTATGTTATGAAAAAAATTTTGAGCTAAATTTTTGACACTTTGAATCACATTACTCAAGTTTTAGGAAAGACGCCTTATATATTCTAGTAAGCCTATGTTTCTCAGGGATAATGTAGCATTCTAACGGTGAAAGAATTTTTAAAATCGGTTCAGTAATTTTTATGTTATTTTATGACAAACATACAAAATACTAAGTTTTCCTCTTTATAATATTAGTATGGAAGTAATCAATTTAAAATTATATAGAACTTTTTATTCAATTGAAATAGTAAGTGGAGTAGCGCGGACCAAGTAGACGTGGGTAAACTCCTATCGAGGCCCCTTTGCATGATTCCATTGGTGCTGGTTGATGGTGCTTTTGAAAATGCCTCCACCTCCTCTTCCAGAGGCCTGGCAAGCCTCTTTAAGCGCGAGGCCGTGGGCGATAGCCCACTGCGTCCACACCTAGCTACGCCCCTGGAAATAGTAAATTTAAATGGTTAGAACCAGTGTAATTCGAGCGGGAAAGTATCACCGCCACACCTATTTCTAGCGTGAAGCAGTTCTTGCGTTTCGATAGAAGGGTGTGGTTGCCGGCACACTTTTATATGAGACGATCATAATAGCCCCCGGGAGTAGCAACGCATCTGTGATTGACTTCAGATAGAACCCATGTTCTTTATAGAGTTGCTTACAGATGTCCATGAGTGGCTGTCACCACTTACCATCAGGTGGACTGCATGCTCGTTTCCTACTTCATTATTATAAAAAAATTGTTAAATTCCAACATAAGAATAAATATTTAAGGGGTTTCCCATACAACAACTGTTTCTTTTAATTTGCATAGATAATGTTCGGAACCCGCCGTGCACGAATACGATTCGTGATTTGCAGTTTTTTAGGCAGAAATAACAAGGAAAAAATATCTTGTATAATTCATTGTCATTAAGGATACTTTAGACAATTACAGGCTATATTCTTCCTAAACAATGACAGAGCTATTGATGGGTTATTCCATATTTTTCCTATAATGCTCTTAGTACCATATTGTTTGTAGGGTACGCGTCCACTAAGGGGCTTTTCCCACTTCTGGGACTGACGGAAGTTAGGACGAGGGATGATCTTTTTTTCTGACTGAAGTAGCAAACGAGCATGCAGTCTACCTGATGGTAAGTGGTCACTGCTGCTCACAGACCTCTGTAAACAACTTCATACAAAACATGGGTGCTATCTGAAGTCAATCACACATGCGTTGCTACTCCCGAGGACTACGATGGTCGCCTCATTCAAAAGTGTGCCGGCAACCACACCCTTCCATCGAAACGCAAGAAATGCTTCACGCTAGAAATAGGTGCGGTGGTGGTACTCCCCCGGTCGAACTACACTGGTTCTACCACCTTGAAAAGGTCTAAAGACGAAGTTCCATTTGATAGGCCACAACAGACAAGTCACAAGCACGGCACGTACCTTGGTCGGCGTACGGCCTCGATGATCTCCACCTTCGTAATCCACGAGCTCGGATGTGGTTGTTCAGGTCTCCGTTGACATAGCTAGATAATGACACACTGGCGAATCTTAATACGATTGATATTCGAAATTTGCTTTGGTTAGCAGCACGCGCGTCCGTTCGGTGGTTTGTTAACGATCAAGAGAGGTCCGAGTGACGTACGTCCGCGCTTGACATGCAGCTTTCTATCATCCGTCACCGTTGTGGCCAATCAGTAGGCGAGATGAGAGCATCGACAATGGTCTATAGATTTGTTTTCTGTTTTACGGTAACGAAACATTGTTTCCTTAAAACAATTTTCTTGTTTTCGATCATACATAATTATCATGGCTATCTTATCATCATATATAATTAATGCCAGGTGGTAGAACTAGTGTAGTTCGATCGGGGAAGTACCACCACACCTATTTCTAGCGTGAAGCATTTCTCGCGTTTCGATTCGGTGTGGTTGCCGGCACACTTTTATCTGACGCGACCATCTAAGTCCTCAGGAGCAACGCATCTGTGATTGACTTCAGATAGAACCCATGTTCTATATGAAGTTGCAGATGTCTTTGGACAGCAGTGACCACTTACCATCAGGTGGACTGCATGTTCGTTTGCTACTTCAATTACATACCAATATATACCTACATACATACGCTGACGACCCGCGTGGCGGAGCGGTTATCATACCGATCAGACGCGCAGTGGGTCCCGGGTTCGATTCGCGACCAGACAGGTATCTGAATGATGAGTTTATATTCATGTTCTGGGTATGGGGTCCCGGGTTCGATTCGCGACCAGACAGGTATCTGAATGATGAGTTTATATTCATGTTCTGGGTATGGGTGTTTGTGTATTCGTCTTGTGTGTGTCCATGGTACCCACGACACAGGAGAAAATCCTAGTGTGGGGCTATGAGTGTAGAAAGCATGTAAACATACGCTTAAAAAACTTTACTTTCTGACGCAGTCGACTAAAAGTCAACTTTCCTCAAACTTTTGTATCCAATGTTAATAAAGTATAAACAAAACAATAGGCAATAAATTTAGTCGAATTATCACGCGGCGTTCCCGCCACCGCTACTGACATGCGCGTGCGCAAAGTGTTACCATGATCGAGGAGAAAATGGGACGGTCCCAATTTATAAAAACAATATTTTCATTTATTATTTTAAAAAATGCGCTGCTGACATGCGCGTGCGCATGGTGTTACCATGATCGAGGAGAAAATGCGACGGTCCTAATTTATAAAAACAGTATTTTAATAATAAAAAAATAAAAATTTATAATAAATTTATTGATATAAACACATTCACATAAAAGTCGCGAGGACCCGGTACTAGGTTCTAGACCTGTGTTACAGATACCCCGCTCATCCACCGAGACAAGACACGGTTTATATCAACAAAATTTAATATTCATTTTACATATTGATACTAGAAAAAGTGTGTGCGTGTTAATATTAATATTAAGCTATTGCATAGGTTTTGAAAGAGGTGACTGAATCAAAAAAATCCGTAACGAAAAATCATACTACATACAGAATACCCACCATGCTGCCTACCATGTAGCGCGGCCGAGCGTTCGCTTAACGTGTTATATGGTACGACAGTACGTAGCTCGCACGGATCGAGACGAGCTGCTCGGAAATCGGACGAAAATGTAAGCAGCTGTTTGTGAGAAAGAATATGGTATCAAAGAAATAAACTTGAATTAATATTAAAGAAAAAAAAATACTGCTTAAATAAACAATTATAATTGAATAAGTTGATAAAAAATTCTATGCAATAGCTTTACCGCGACAGTCCCCGAGTGTAGCACGTTTTTTTTTTTTGTTTTTTTTTTTACCAATAGCAGAACCGTCTGCGTACCTCCCCGTTCGTCCTGGGGAACGGACAGGTATCACCGGCAAAATTGTTTCTAGACTAAAGTAGTTTTTGCGTTTCCAAGGGTGTTTTCCGACATTCCTTTATATGAGGCGACCATCTTAGTCCTCGAGAGTACCAATGCATCTGTAATTGACTTCAGATCGAACGATGTTCTATTTGCAGTTGCTTACAGATTTCCATACTGCAGTGACCACTTACCATCAGGTGGACTGCATGCTCGTTTGCTACTTTAGTCAGATAAAAAGGTGCGGCGATGGTACCTTCAGGGGAGAATTATATACGACTAAGTTATGCCCGCTTTTTGTCTGATTGCAGGCGCTATCTATATTAATACGTGAAGCAAAATCTTGTGATTCGTTTTTAACCGACTTCCCAAAGGAAAGAGGTTATCTATTCGTCACGTATATTTTTTTTTTTTTTTTTTTTTTTTTTTTTTTATGTATGTTCGGGCGAAATGGCTAGAAATCGTCGACCTACCGACACGATTCATACGACATTGTATGCGGCTAGTTTCACAGGCAGTCCCATATTGAGGAAAATGAAAACCTTCCGGCGGTTTTCCCGGAAAATTGGAAAATGTCGGTTTCTTAAAATCTTGAATAACTTGGGTGTTTCTAAACCGATTTCCATTTTCTTTCTTTCATTTGATAGGAAATTTTGTCACGCAACTTTTTCTCTTGGACATGGGTATGCTGTGATGCTTAACTCTTTGAGTTATTGGGTGGAAACCACCACCACTCCTCAAGTTTTTTAGATAATTTGAGATAACTCGGCTTCTGCCGAATCGATTCTTATGAAACTTGGAATATGTATTATATATCTATGCTTATATAGGCTGACGAAAAATTTGACCTTCAACTCTTCGATCCTGATGATGCAGGGTTACAGCTATCCTAAACTATAACATTAGCTGTTTGGTGCTTACATATATGTAATAAGACTACTAAGCAGAGACATGTGATGAAAAATTTGACCTTCAACTCCTCAATCCTGATGATGCAGGGGTGCCTCAAGCCTAAACCATAGGGGTTGACCATTTGGTGCTTATGGATGTGTAATAACAATACTAAGCATAGACATATGACAAAAAATTGACCTTCAACTCCTCAACCCTGATGATGCAGGGTGCTGTAAGCCCAAGCCGTAGGTGATGGCCATTTGGTGCTTACAGATATATAATAAGATAGCAAGGCAAAGATGTACGATAACAAATTTGATCTTCAACTCCTCAACCCTGATGATGCAGGGGTACTGCAGGCTTAAACCATAAACGTTAGACATTTGTTGCTCACGGATTTGTAATAACATTGCTAAGCAAAGGTATACGACGAAAAATTGGACCTTCAACTTCTCAATCCTGATGATGCAGGGGTATTGAATGCCTAAGCCATAAAACTTAGCTATTTCAGCCTTACGCATTCAAAATGATATTTAAAAAATGTAATGTAGAACATTTAAAAAATGGTTGTATACGGTGGAAAATTGGAGCTTCAACTCCTCAATCCTTATGATGCTGGGGTGCTTCAAGCTTAAACTATAGGCGTTAGCTACATGATCGCTACGTATATCTGATAAGATTACTAAGCAAAGATAAAAAATGAAAAATTTGACCTTCAACTCCTCAACTCTGATGACGCAGGGGTACTTCAAGCTTAAACCATAGGTATTGGCCATTTGATGCTTATGGGTATGTAATATATTTACAAAGCGAAGACGTACGATAAAAAAGTTGACCTTCAACTCCTCAACCCTGATGATGCAGGGTACTGTAAGCCCAAGCCATAGAAGTTGGGGATCTGTTGCTTACGTGCATGCGATGAGATTACATAGAAAAGATATGACATGAAAAATTTGACCTTCAACTCCTCAACCCTGATAATGCTGGGGTCCTTCAAGCTTAAACCATAGGCGTTGGCCATATGGTGCTTACGTCTATGTAATGAGATTACTAAACAAGGATATAACATGATAATGTTGACCTTCAACTCTTCGGCCCTGATGATGCAGGGGTACTTCAGGCTTAAAGCATAGGCGTTGGCCATTTGATACTTATGGAATTGTAATATATTAACAAAGCAAAGACGTATGATAAGAAAATTGACCTTTAACTCCTCGACCCTTATGATGCAAGGTACTGTAAGCCCAAGCCATAGAAGTTGGCTATTTAGTGTTTAAGGATTTATTGAAGAAATGCTAAGAAGAGATGACTTATGAAAACCGTTATCTTTAACTGGGCTTTTATTCAGTGGTACTGCTTATCTAACCCACAGGTGATAGTAATATGGCCCTTATGAATTTATTAGGAGTTCCATAAACAGAGGCAACGATTAATAAAGTTACCTTCACCTCTTTAACCCTAATAATATAGGTATACAGCCTGCCTAAAGTATGTGTGTTTGGTAATTATTGTTCGCAATACAAACAATGAGTTCCGGAAAGGACATAATTATGATCACAAATTCCACTTTGAATACAATTACCTGGACGATGCAGGAGTACTGTCAACCTTTTTACATAGGATGGGTTAGGTTAGGTTGGAACTTAAAAGAAAATATAGAAACTAAGCGAGCAGGGCGCGGCAGCGCCCTGCGAGCTGTTGCGCTCAGTTCACATGCACTTTGACAGTAATGTAAGATATCGCTTAGGCTTTTGTTTGACTTGTCATTTAAGGTTGATTTTAAATTACCGTTTCCATTTAAGTATGCACTATGCAGTCTTATGGATACTATGTATTACACGGTCTCGTATAACTGATCGAAGTGTCTAGTCGTCCCGTAATCGGATGAATAAAATAAATTAATCGTCCGCTAAACGGTAAATTCGTAATAAAAATGGTCTGTATATTAAACATACTTATTATCCTCGTAATTAAAAACGTATTGAAACTGGTGAGTTAAATCATATTACTGAGAATAATAAATTGTGTAAAGCTATGGGTACACCTGATGTAGTGAATAACGACCATGCTGCCCGAACTTAAATTGGTTTTGATGGTATTGGTTTTCCAACTAAGGATAGGTAGTCAAAATTATTTTTATCAGTATCAGTTGAATTATACTCTTAGTTATAAGGTTTATATTACTTTTTCTACTTTAAATATTGATAATTATAGGTCTATTCTTTAAATAAATGTTTACTCAGAAAAAGTTGTTTTATTCGGTTAGGTTAGGTTCGAACAGATTTTTCTTATTCAGAATCTAAGGGAGGGGGCGCGGTAGCGCCCCCGACCGGTTGTGTCAAAGAAGTCTATTTTTAGATGATGACGTCAGCACATAATTTTATTCATCCGAAAATCGGACGAATAATTAATTTTATTCATCCGGTTAGCGGACGACTAGCAACAGCCATAACTGATTTTATCGTGACTGAAAAGCGTGAAAAAAAAATTTTTAAACAAAAAATACAACCGACTTCCATGCCACATAAAAGTAAAAAATAATTTAAATACATGTTGGTTTAGAGCAAACACAGTACTTAGTACATAGTTCCGAAGTCGGCGCTCACCATATTTTGCTGGATCATGACGAAACTACATGTATCTTATATGAGCGCCGACTTCGGGACTATGTACTAAGTACTGTGTTTGCTCTAAACCAACATGTATTTAAATTATTTTTTACTTTTATGTGGCATGGAAGTCGGTTGTATTTTTTGTTTAAAAATTTTTAAGATACTTGCCGCAGACGGAGGAGTATGGAATTACGCACGGTTATAGTTGATGTAGAGAAGGATTGCGCAATGTTAATATTTTTTTCCAATAATGCATAAAACATACATAAAATCAACTAGAAATACATTACACTCTCTATGTTGCATTTCACACAAACAGTAAACACATACATAATAAACGAAATAGAACATTCTTACTATGAAACACACAATTACGGTCGATTTTCGATCGTTGCTACGGGTGGCCAGTATTTACAAATGACCTAGGCTATGTTACAATTCGTTGAACCTCTAAGTCTATAGCGCACCAAAGAAATGTATATACTTACATATACACATAAAAACATACATATAATACAAAGGGTAAACGTTACCCTAATTCTGACGCAGTCGGGAAATGAAAAAGACCTTTCAATTATAATTTAAATTATAAATAATATTTGATTTACTTTTAATAATTGATTTATTTTTAAAGTATTTAATTAAATTATGTTAAATACAATTGATCTTTCACCTATAATAGACATTTCATTTTATCTTTATAGGTCAGAAGGGAAATGTCTCAGACGAGATAATCTCCTTTATATGGAAGATTGTGTCGTAGCAAATAATTATTAATTAAAATGACTCTAATTAATTCGTATACTCGTATTACGATGAAAACAAGCTAACTAGCAACAAAACTAGCGTTGTAATATTCTTGAAGATTTAGACAGGATTCTCGCTAAGTTATATCATTAGACTAAAGATGAATAGAGATTCAAAATCTAAAATTCAAAATAACTTAAATTTAAATGGTTGTGACTTTTGATAGAGTACATGGATTTTTATGAAATAAATATTATAGTGAAAAGAAAACTAAAAAAATACGCGTTTAAAGCATATCAAACTAAAAAAACAATCCTTAAAAAACCTAGTATGATGAACTAAAATACTAATATTAATGTAATAGGTGATAGGTGTGCAAAGTTTCAAATTAATCAAAATTCTGGAAACAGTGAAAATTGAGCTCAAATGTTCCGTTATATACATACACAGATACAAACCAAGCTAATAAAAAAGGACTAAGGCTAAGGACTCACGAGCGTTTTTGTTCCGTGCCCGCCGCGGTCGTGGAACTGCGGTTTTATTTATAAACTCACGAGACCGCTTATTTGCGCGGTTATGCTGCCGTTGCGGTTGAGATTGTCGACCGCAAACGTGGCGGGCGAAAAACGCAAGACAGGCGGTTTACCATCAATTGAGGTCCTGACCACTGCACTCGCCCGCCAACTGATCGTAGAGCGCGCGGGCGAAAAACGCGTCGTGAGATGTGCTTTAATTTTTTACATTTATATCTGCATCCTACAGAAGCTGCGGGCCCGCAACCGCGGCGGGCGCGGCTGAAAATCGCTCCGTGAGTACTTAGCGTAAATATTAGCTTAGTACACGTGTATCAATTATAGGTTATACGTATCAATTATCAATTATACGTATCGTCCCTGTAGTTCCAGGATCAGAATAGGGCTACGTTATCCCCTGCCTGTCGTAAGAGGCGACTAAAAGGGGCTTCCGGGATTGCGGGCGGCTAGAATGGGAATAGAGCTTAAACCGTCCAGCCGGGCGATCTCGAGGAGGATGGCGGTATGTGTGGTCGCATACCGCCGTAAAGACTACACGGAGCGGTGGGCCCAGCCGCCCATCTGGGCGACTAATCTTTGGAATTCTGCTATTGTTTATTATTATTAATTTGATACCCAACGCGACCACACCCTACATACTTGGATTTATTCCAAGTGACATTACGCAGTTTGATTATTTCAAATATGTGGTGACGTACTTCACCACGTGTAAATTCAAACGTAGGACAAGGTATTTTTCGTTGTGCCGGACTGATAGAAAGCAGGCATTGCCGTGTAGCAACAAAATATTTTCGTCTAGACACAAACGTCCATTTTGAGCGCATGACAAATTCATCTTAAATCTGTAGTGGAATTTCGTGGCCACGAAATATCACTTTAGAGCGTGAATAGCGTGCGCACTTTAACTAGGAATTATTATAAAAACTAAACTCGACGAATAAAACCAAATTTGCATACGGGAATTTTGTTTTTACCTGCTTGAGGAGGATAATGTTTCTCATATCCATCATCAATATAACGAGCATGCAGTCCACCTGATAGTCACTGCCCACATCTGTTAGCAAATACATACAGAAAATGGGTTCCATCTGAAGTCATTCACAGATGCGTTGCTACTCCCGAGGACTATGGTGGTCGCCTCATGTGAAAGTGAGGCGGCAACCACACCCTTCCATCGAAACGCAAGAAATGCTTCACGCTAGAAATAGGTGTGGCGGTGGTACCTCCCGTCGAACTACACTGGTTCTACCACCTTCAACGATCTTCACCTTCAAAATTATCGTTAAAGGAAACCAGTGTGCTACATATTTATTTCTAGTTCAATCGCGTGACTTCGAGAAATGACATAAATAGATAATTAAACAACAATTTGTTAGTTCAACTTATCAGTGGTAAATAACATAGTACAACTGACTACCGTACGATGAGTATATTGTTAAATATTGCAGATAGGATACATTCAGCGTAATTACCCGGTCTAAAATATCATAACATAAATTATAGCTTTTGACTGAGGAAATAAATTAAAAGAAAACGATATAAGCAAACATACGTGCTGTCCATCTGATGGTAAATAGAGGTTATATAACATCAGGTGGCCACCCATGGACAGCTATAATCAACCCTTTTTTTTTTGATATCGAGGGGGAAACCTTCGAAAGGTACCCGACGCCGTGGGAGCAACGCCGAGTTATGTGGGATTTTTACCTCACTAAAACCCCCCCGGTGGCCATCCTCGGCTCTGTGTGGAGGACACCGGGATCTCCAACGGACCGCTTCCGGTGTCCTCCGAGCGCGATGCCCTCTTCGGGCTCTTCCCAGTGAGCATTGTACTCAGTGCGCCTCCCTGGTGTTTACGATAGCATGTGGCCACACATGCCGTCGTCATACACGGGGTCGCTTGGCAGGACGGTCCGAGCTCACACTCTTACCGCCCGCAACCCCGGAAGTCCCTTTTAGTCGTCTCTTACGACAGGCAGGGGATACCGTAGCCCTATTCCGATCTCGGAACTACAGGGATAAGCTATAATCAACCTAGGTCTTAAATGAGGTTAGCCACAGATGCGTTGCTACAGCTAGGACTGAGTTTAAAAGCCTTTTATAAATACCACATCTTTCAAAACAAAACAAAGCAGCACATCACTGGCAGGAATAGGTGTATCGGTGGTGCTTCTTGAGTCGAAATACAAAGAGTTATACAAGTCCTTATCTATCATACCACGTATTTTAATTGAAAGTATCTTTCAAATCCTTTGAGCTTTCTGAACGGACAATATACAATGTTTTTATTAAAATGAAACATAATAACTGTAATATCAAAACAAAAAACGGGATTTTAATCGAAATAACCATGTGCTCATTTTGCAATCACTTATTTATTTCGCCAATAATTTTTGATATCACATCACTTCAAAACAACATTTAAAATAAATCGGTAATATCAACAAAAGCACTAATTTTGTCACTTCAATACCACACCCTGACCTGTTGCCCCAATTAAAATAAGTCAATAAACTTATCCCGAGAAATCTAAAAGCGGGGACACCGTAACCTTCGTAACGTTACCGGCGCCCGCGCATCTATAAATAGCGCGAGCGCTATCGATTCCGTTTAGTCGGTCGACACTCACCGTGCCGTGTTGTTGCAGATATGTGCGCCGCGATCGATATGCTGGCCTCCGAGCAAGTTTTCTACGGCCACAGCCCGCCGGCCGGTTTCCTGACCGACTACACTCCACCTGTACGAAGACAGACCAAACTCACCTCAAGAGGATACTCAGCGCCGTGCTTATCAGTGCTCAAACCTGTGCAATTGTCACTTAAATCAGCCCCAAGATCATGTATACGGATATCTACAGAGAAAAAGCAAAAGCGTGTAGTATTCGCGGACGATAGAGGCTACGCGTTAGAACAAGTGAAGTTTATGACGGAACCCTCGCACGTTCCGCCGTACTGGGCGCTAAAGATAGTCGCCAGCCCGCCCCCAGAAAGAAAACCACCCCCCAAACCAGTGGACGACAACTGGGAAGTCAGATTCGCGCAACCGGCCTCCGATTACGTGGAATTCCGACGAAGGATTACAGAAGATTGCGTGGCGTTAGAAAATGTTATCGTAAAACCGAACGAGTGTGCTGTAGACGGTACAGTAAAGGTGAAAAACTTGGATTTCTTGAAGGAAGTGTTCGTCAGAGCGTCGTCGGACGGCTGGAACACGAGTGAAGACACGTATTGTGCCTTCGTGGAGTCAGGGCCTATGTCTCAAAGCGGTACATCTTCCTACGACACATTTGGCTTCCGTCTTCAATTGCCGATTCATTCGAAACGTTTGGACTTTTGTGTGTGTTTCCGTTGCAAGGGTGTGGAGTATTGGGACAGTAGGAACGGGGAGAACTACACGATAGAAAAGGCGTCAGTGAGGAACGCTCCAGCTATTTCGTGTGCGCGGATTAAGTATGGGAATTCGTGGACGCCGAGAGAATTGAGCGGAAACACGCCGTATTGGTGAAAGATTGGATTAAAGGTAGGTTTTGCCTTTGATATTCAGTGCCATAGTGGTGATACAGGTATGATAAGGTGTTACATTTGTCTAGAACTACGAACAGTGAGAAAGAAAGGAACCTAACTCAATTTACGACAAATTGAGTTAAATACTTGAAATTAATAATATCGTCTACAAAACTAAAGTGACAATAGCTACAAGGAGAAAAAATATGTTACCTCTTTAATATACTGCGATTTTATATTAAATGCGAACATTTTGATACTTCCAAATGAACGCATGTCTCCTTAATTCTCATCACAACAAACACGTAAAGTTATATTTATTACACAAAAGTACTTTCATATACAGAAATAAATAGTAAAAACCAATTTATAATACTAACAGAATCGACGCGACTTCGTTCGCGCAGACCATAATGACGCCTTTTAATCTAGTAACAAAATAGCCTATATTTCTCAGGGATAATGTAGCATTCTAACGCTAAAATAATTTTTAAAATTGGTTCAGTAGTTGTTAATTCATGACAAACAAACAAAAATACAAAGTTTTCCTCTTTATAATCTAATATATAAAATTCTCGTGTCACAGTTTTTGTTGCCATACTCCTCCGAAACGGCTTGACCGATTTTTACCAAATTTTATATGCTTATTCTGAGAATCGGCCAACATCTATTTTTCATACCCCTTAAGGGTTGTCCACCCTTAACATTTTTTTTATTTTTTATATGGCAAAACGTTTGTCGGGACAGATAGTAGATTGTAAAACATTTAGACAGTAGATAGTAGATAGTAGACAGTAGATTGTAAAACATTTCTATCGAAAGTATTTTTTATCCATTGTTTTTCATCGTTATAAAAATGAGAATAAAATCATAAGCGATCTGTAATTCTGTACGTACACGTGTTTGTAAGCTTTGAACTGATAAAGTAACTGCTAGACGAATTAGATAAGCTAATATACAATTTAATTGAACGTTTCAGGAAAATTCTATTAAATATTAATTAAGATTAGAGAAACAGGGTATGCATTTATGCTTAGTGACTTCACAGTATAAAACAAAGTCGCTTCTCGCTGTCTGTCCCTATGTATGCTTAGATCTTTAAAACTACGCTACGGATTTTAATGCAGTTTTCTTTAATAGATAGAGTGATTCAAGAGGAAGATTTATATATATAATACATGTATAATATACAGGAGAAACACTGATAATTTTAGATTTTTAGACTTTTTGCCGGGTCAACTAGCATAATAAGTACTAAAATAGAAAATTTGTCGAACCACAAATTTTCTTGAGTTGAACCTCTCAAGCTATTTCAAGAAACTGGTAAATTCGTAGCAATTTCGTGTATGGTTAATGTTTTTCGAGCGTATTTATGCATTTACATATGTTTGTGTGTATGTTTCTAAGTATGTATGTTTGTTTTTACGTGTGTAGGTATGTTGTAAAGCTGGTAGAACCAGTGTAGTTCAACTGGGGAAGTACCACCGCCACATCCATTTCAGGCGTGAAGCATTTCTTGCGTTTCGATGGAAGGGTGTGGTTGCCGGCGCACTTTTATATGAGGCGACCATCATAGTCCTCGGGAGTAGCAACGCATCTATGATTGACTTCAGATAGAACTGTATGAAGTTGTTTACAGATGTCCTTTCAGCAGTGACCGCTTACCATCAGGTGGACTGCATGCTCGTTTGCTACTTCAGTCAAATAAAAAAATGTACGTCGCATTTGGCACGCTCTACAATCCAAACAACTTGTGCGGATTGTCACATTTGATATGACATATCATTGGTCAGAGTTGTCAGTGACGTAAGAATTGCACTGAAATAAATAAGTGGGTACTAAAGTAATGAAATATATTAAAATAGAAATTATACGGTGCACATGGAAACCATAGTTGTAGTATATTTATTTTGTTTGTCACAACTAGAATCATTTTATATACATTGTTATTTATTTTAATATATTTTATGATTTTAGTACTTATTCTCCTCGTTTGATCAACCGGTTTTTTCAATTAGTATTAATTTATTAAAGTTCCCAGAAATTTTCTTTAGACATACTTTTACAATTTTTTATCTGACTGTAGAAGCAAACGAGCATGCAGTCCACCTGATGGTAAGTGGCCACTGCCCTGCGACATCTGTAATCAACTTCATACAGAACATGGGTTCCATCTGAAGTCAATCACAGATACGTTGCTACTCCCGAGGACTACGATGGTCGCCTCATGTAAAAGTGTGGCAACCACACCTTTCTATCGAAACGCAAGAAATGCACGCTAGAAATAGATGTGTAGAATTGTATTTTAACTGCCTTATTTCTATGTATCTAATTGGATTAGCAGTCATAGTTTATCAGTTCAACTGTTTAATGCAGTAGGATATATGTAGAACCATTTGCATAGTAAAAAGTTTGTAATGACTGTATATCGTTATGGTCTTTTGTCTGGCGCTATAATTATGGCGGGAAATGATACAGATAATATATATTTTTTAATTTTGGTGCCATAGATATAATAGATAATAAAATAACTTTGTTTTTGATGGTAAACAGCCTTGACGATAGAGGAAGCGATACAGATAATTTAGAATTTTTGCTTTTTGGCGGTAAATGTAGCGATGAAAAACAATGATAATGATAAATAATATATAAATATTTTTGGCATTCAAAAGACAAATATTAGGAACTGTTTTGACGCTATATTAGCTAAGGCGAGTGACAGATAATACTTACTACGTTTTTATTGGTGGCATTGTAATGCCTTGAATGCTGATACGGAAGATATTTTTTGGCGCCATGACAGTAATGGCGGATTTTTTAACTCGTCTGTTCTAGATAAAATGTAACATCATTTGTTTTAGTAAGTTATTGTGGACTATACACGGGCAAATTCGATATGGAGTGTTTAATAACAAAGCCTAGCAACCACTGGCAGGCAGGGGAATGCAACTTTTTGTTGTTTTATCAGTCGTCTTTAAATATTATTAACCCTATAACGTATAATAGGTTGCAAATCCCTTCATAGAGTTAAGGTTGTAACATCATTAGTTATACAACGACGATAATGGTAAATACATTTTGTTTGACTGGTTTTAGCATATTATCTTGCAGTTGGTCGTTATTAGTTAATTAACTCTTCTTCGGGAAAATTTAACATACTTTGGTTGAATATAAAATGCATTTGTGTACAAATTCGTGCAAGTTGATAACCCTACATAGGATTTTTTATGGTTTGTTTATATTTATTCCAGATCGAATTTGCCCCAAGTATAGGTGTTATATTGAGACTGAGCTGAAGTCGAGTCTAGTTTGTAATTGTGCCTAAATATTTTATTTTTCTGGTTACCATAACTTAGAGCCAGTCATAACCCGACTTAAGAATCCTTTGCTTTAATTTTTTTAAAGATTATTTATAAAATTAGTCTTAGGTTTCTAGATATAGAGGGACCATAGTGCCTACGGCCATAGTCGGGTAATGAAATATTTAGAATAAGAATTATTAATTTTAAATTATTAATAATGGAATGAGAAAATGTTTACAATAACGCTATCTTTAATATTTTATTATTTATTCCTTTTTAATTTTTTTTTATTACAAATATTAATTGAATGAAGAGTGGGAATGAAAAGCGAACTGAATATTTCTGAAATAAATTGTATATTTTTGTGGCATAAAAATAACTATATTTTATTCAAATATTATTTATTCAAATATTTGATTCAAATTTTAATACCGGGCAAAATTAAAATTTGAATCAAATAATTTTAAATCTCAAAAAACAGTTCTTGTATAGAGTAAGTCAATTATGTTTATTAATGAAAATAATTGACTTAAATCTTATATTGAAAAGTGAATAAAATGATTTATAAATTACAAATAGCTCTTTTAAAGAATAGCGTAAGTCAATTATATATTTTGAAAATAATTGACTTATTGCACGCAATTATTTTAAATATATGCAGCTGTTAATTGCTTTCAAAAGCAATTTTGTTATTATGTTAATATCATAAACGATGGCCGATTATAATCTTTAAATATTTATCTTTGAGGAAACCTATAATTTTAATAATCTATATCTATAATAATGCAATAATTTCATCTATTTCTTCATCCACGTGTTCATATCGTACGGACGTGATCCGCTTGCCAATTCTGATTATGTAAATAGATACTATTGATAATTATATTGTTTATTATGATCGTCGTCAACCCATTACTGCCCCACTGCTGGGCACGGGTCTTTTCTCGGAATGAGAGAGCTTAGGCCATAGTCCACAGCGCTGGCCAAGTGCGAATTGGTGGACTTCACACACCTCCGAGAACTTTTTTTTTTAAAGAACTCTCGGGTGTGTAGGTTTCCTCACGATGTTTTCCTTCACCGAAAAGCAGTGATAATTAAAGTATAATACGCACATAAATCAGTGGTGCGTGCCTGGGTTTGAACCTCGGACCTCCCGATCGAGAGGGCAAGTTTTAACCATTATAACCATTAGGCTATCACTGCTCCGATATTATTATGATATTTATTGCGTAATTACTTATAATAATCGTGTAGGAAGTGAAAAGTGTGTTTCAGAGTGAAGATTTTAGACCATGGTCTATAGCGCTGGCCAAGTGCGAATTGGTAGACAGATCTTTCTTAAGTTTTAAATTTAGGAAAAAAAAATAGTCAACCTATTTTTGTTGGAACTCAAGAGTTTTAGGCTATAGTCCAGTTTTAGTAACTTTAAATAACTGTTTCATTATGTTTTAATACAATTAAAATGCAATAAATTATTTCTAATACGATAATTTTAGAAAAAAGAAGTGGTATGTGTTTGAGTTACGAACGCCAGACTCTCCATTAAAAGATTCAATAATCGTTATGCTGGGGCCACACTATCGCGATAACGCGAAGATTTGCGTAGTCGCGACACGTCTGGCCAAAGTTTTCGCCCTATCGCGAATCATTTTTGCGAATACGAATGCCCTTCGCGCCGCTGTCCGTAAATTGCAACACATCAAAGAGTTTTGTCGCGACAAAGTTCGTGCGGTTGGCTACACGTCGCGCGCATTAGAATTCATACAAAATTATGAATGAATTAATTATCGCGACGTTCTTGACTATCGCGACGCAGTGAAGTTTATTTTTCAATGTGGCCAAGCACTTCATAGATCGAACACGAACTATTATCGTGACAACGCGAACACGAATCTTCGCTATCAAGTCTGGCCGTACCATTACATAATACGGTAAAACTATCGTGATCAGACTGGGGAAGTACCACCACCACACCTATTTCTAGCGTGAAGCAGTTCTTGCGTATAGGAAGGATGTGATTGCCGGCACACTTTCACATCCTCCATCATAGTCCTCGGGAGTAGCAACGCATCTGTGATAGACTTCAGAAGGAACCCATGTTCTGTATGAAGTCGATTACAGACGTCCATGGGCGGCAGTGACCACTTACCATCAGGTGGACTGCATGCTCGTTTACTACAGTTAGATTTTCGAAATTTGGTCAAAAGGGCATGAATTGGGCCCCTAGGGTTAATGGCGTATAGTATATCTCATATTCTGCGCCACATAAATAGCCTGGTTGGTCCACATAAAAGAAGTAAAGAAGATGAGTGTTAAACCAAATGGTCTGGTGCTGAAGAGTGTAAGGCTAGGTTCAAGGCCTCCTGGCCATATAACGGTGCTAATTTGTGTTATAGGTAACCGTAATCAAGTTGGCGGCAAAAATATATTTTCTTAAACTAAAATGCCAAAAAATGCTCTTGAAATGCTCATTCGAAATATATTATAGCCATTAAAATGATTAATCGCTCATTAATTATTCATAATAAAAAAAACATTTTAATTTTCGATTGTCTCTAATAAAATAGTATTGATTTATTCCGATTAAATTTTTAAAAAATGTTCCCCATTTTTGTCGGAACAAATTAAATTAATTTGAAATAATCGAGATATAAATTTAAATTTTGTAATTATGAATAATTAATTAGCAATTAATTATTTTAGTGGAGCTTTTTTCAAATAATATATATTTATTTGAAAAAAGTTTTTAAGAGCATTTTTTGTCATTTTGGGTTTTCAAAAAAGCGCAGACTTGTCTACAGTAGGTTTTGAAGACCCTTAAAAAGAAAGGTTACCTGGTGCTAAATAGAGTAAGCAAAGCTGTAGGATGGCTTTTGGTCAGTTGACGTTAAACTGACCGCGTTCAGTGTCTTTACTTTCTGTCTGACCACGCTAAGCTCAGGTTGCTACGTCTAGTCTATTGTCAAAGACTTTGGAGTCAAAGTCTTAGTAGTTAATCATGCTAGTCTAGTCCAGACTCGAATTTTAACTTTTATTTTGAAGTCATGTGCATTTTTTTTTAAGTGTTGGCACCAAATTAACCATGCAGACCTGATGGTCACCATCGCCCAAGGACATATAAGAATTTCATATAGAACACGGGTTCTTTTTGAAATCTGGGTCAACTAGTAATATTTATATAGCCAAAAGTTTGTGAGGATGTATGTTTGTTAAAGGTGGCCATCCTGGGCCCTGTGTGGAGGACACCAGGATCTCCAATGAACCGCCGCCGGTGTTCTCTGAGCGCGATGCCCTCTTCGGGCTCTTCCCAGTGAGCATTGTACTCAGAGCGCCTCCCTGGTGTTATGATAGCATGTGGGCACACATGCCATCGTCCTATATGGGATCGCCTGACCGAACGGTTCGAGCTCCCACCGCCTGCAACCCCGGAAGCCCCTTTTAGTCGCCTCTTACGACAGGCAGGGGATACCGTAGCCCTATTCTGATCCCGGAACTATAGGGATAAGGTAGTATATGACCTAAATTAGCACATAGGATACTTAGTACTGTAGTAAACATGAAAAGCGAGCAAAGCTGCATAAAGAAGCTAGCAATATTATAACAAACGATTTCTTTTGCCATATTTTTTATTTGACTGAAGCAAACAAGCATGCAGTCCACCTGATCGTAAGTGGTCACTGCCGCTCATGGACATCTGTAATCAACTTCATACAGAAAGTTCCATCTGAAGTCAATCACAGATGCATTGCTACTCCCGAGGACTATGATGGTCGCCTCATGTGAAAGTGTGCCGGCAATCACACTCTTCTATGGAAACGCAAGAAATGCTTCTCGCTAGAAATTAGTGTGGCGGTGGTACTTCCCCGGTCGAACTGCACTGGTTCTACCACCTTATAAATAGAACCTATTTTTTCTAACCAATTTTTTCTTGAAGCTGTGTGGTTATGTATACGCTAGTAAATAGTTTCATTAGCATAAATGGAGTATGACCTAAGTATCATGTAACACCAGTAGCAAGGTTTTAAGCGAGGCCATGAAATGGACCTAGAAATAAGTACATACAGGGCTAGTTATACATAGCTTTGGTTAAATAGCCTTGTTGTCCCGGGTTAAGTTTTTTGTAACGACCCGCGTGACGGTCAGCATACCACTCTGGCACGCGAGGTTCTAGGTTTGTTCCCTGGCCAGACATTGTCTGAATGATAATTTTATGTTCTTGTTTTGAATTTTGGTGCTTTTGAATTCTTCTTTGTCTGTGTCCTCGGCGCCCAGAAGGATCAGTAAGCTATTGCATTGCTTTTGTCGCGGGCTTTGAGCGCGGTGACCGAATTAAGCAGTTCCGTAACGAAAAAACCTAACACCCCCCACTCCGCCTACCATGTAGCGCGGCCGGGCGTTCGCTTAACGTGTATGTAATGGCTCGGAAATCGAATAAATATGTAAGCAGCTGTTTGTGAGAAAGTATATATTATCAAGGAAATAAACTTTAGTTAATATCAAAGAAAAAAATACTGCATGAATAAATAAATAATAATTGCATAAGTTGATAAAAATGCTATGCAATAGCTTTGCCGCGGCAGTCCCCGAGTGCCGCATGTTTTACCAAGAAATGAAGACATGATTCTCAAAATCCTCACGAAACCAAATTCAAGAATTATGCCACTTTTTGAAGTGAACCTTCTTTAGGCGCATGAGGGTAAAATTTTTACAGATGAAACGTCACGCCGGTATGCAACGGAAGTGTCGGAAAAGAGAGAGAGAGTGATCGAGACCGATTGAGAGAGAGTAAGACAGGGCGAACGTAGCATGAGCAACTAGCCGTGGAGTGAGAGTAGGGAGCAAGCGAGTGAGAAAGATTGAGAGAAAAAGTGAGACAGAGCGAACGTCGTATCACGCCTTTTTCCCTTCCTCTTAATCTTGGAAATTTAAAGTTTTAGATTTGTATAAATATAAACAAGATTTGTAAATTAGTTCGCCAAAGAAGTTTCACTTCTGACATGTGTACTTTGTACGCACGCATGTTTTTTTTTTACTAAAAACCTACCAGTACCTACCTAGCACCTATTTTTTGCTACAGCACGTGAAATAATCGGTAATTATGAAAGAGCTGTGGTTAATTTGTAGCAATTTTCGCTGTTACCTAAAATCGTAGTTTTTATCGTATTACCGATTAGGCGTTTGTCATATCGTAAGCGAGTAAGCGATGCGTCGCGATATGTCTTCTTTCTGATTCTGGGTCTGTGTCGTGGCATCTAGACAATGTTCTAGTTTAGAGCTATTCCTTACAAAACCAAAGGAGCATAAATTTAAAGCTCAAAGCTACCTCCATTCATCCATCAGCCCATTGAGGTTCACTGCTGGAAATAGGTCTCTCCTAAATGACGCCACTCCAACCGGTCCTGTGCCTGAATCCAACGGTTTCCCGCTGTCTTCTTCAGGTCATCGGTCCACCTGGCGGGGGGCGACCTGTGCTCCTTTTGCTTAGACGTGGTCGCCACTCGAGGACTTTCCTTTTTGAGGTCCAGTGCTGGACACAAGCTTCCCCTAAATGACGCCACTCCAACCCGCCCTCTGCCTGAATCCAACGGTTTCCCGCCGTCTTCTTCAGGTCATCGGTCCACCTGGTGGGGGGCGACCTGTGCTCCTTTTGCTTAGACGTCGTCACCACTCGAGGACTTTCTTTCCGCATCGGTTATCGGCCCTACGAGCGATGCGGCCGGCCCATTGCCTCTTCAGCTTGGTAATAAAAGAGCTATGTCGGTAAGCTTTGTTCGTCTACAGATTTCATCGTTGCGAATCATGTCTGTCTGTCAAACCTGGCTATCAGTAATCATTTACCTAAAACGCTTGTATATAAAGTCTGCAATCAAGACATGGAATACAATTAATCTTACGTCGATGAAAAAGAGAGTAGGCCTAGGAAGACGGCTAACTGCTTGATGCAAATAGCTCAGGACTAGTCGAAATAGCTCAGATTAGGGAAAGTCTATATTCTCTAGTGAATTTTCAAGAGCTGATTGAGGGATTCATGAGTCAATGTATCCAGACGTAGGCTATGGCCAATTCATTCTAGGTTTAAAGAATGTATTTCTCATAAAGACTTACAGTCACTTGCATGAGAACAATATTTACTTAATAGCTAATTCTATTCGTCGTTCGTATAATGTCTAGGCAACAGCTACCCTCATTTAATGCTTATGACATTAAGTTGCGCAAGACAGTGAAGCGATAAAATAGCTTCTCGTTCATCGCAAAGTGACAAGAGTACCTTATTTCAGTATTCGTGCAAAGTAATGAACCGTTTACTTTGAAACACCAAAAAACTTCGCGTGAATACAATAATGGAACTAGGTTTTTTTAGAAAAAAAAAACACGCTTTCTACACTCATAGCCCCACACTAGGATTTTCTCCTGTGTTGTGGGTGCTATGGACACAAAACGAACCAAACACCCAGACTCAGAACATGAATCTAAACTCGCCACAGATACAGTCTGGCCAGGAATCGAACCCGGGACCCATTGCGCGTCAGACCGGTATGGTAACCGCTCCGCCACGTAGGCCGTCAATTGAGGTAGCAAAGCATGTTCATCTGATGTTAAGTGGTCACCGTTTGGACATCTGTTATAAAATGCACACTTTTATATGAGGCGACCATCATAGTCCTCGGGAGTGACAACGCATCTGTGATTGACTTCAGATAGAACCCATGTTCTGTATGAAGTTGATTACAGATGTCCATGCGGCAGTTACCATCAGGTGGGTTCCATGCAAAATTTCTACTTATACCTGTTTCTATTTAAGACCGATACGTAGACAAATTAATGGATTTAGATTCCTCTGTTTTGGGTACGGGTCCACAACAAAGTCTCTTCTCACTGCCTGTCCCTATGTACGCTTAGATCTTTAAAACTACGCTACGGATTTTAATGCTGATTTAATATATAGAGTGATTCGAGAGGAAAGTTTTTGCGTATAATATAATACATGCATAATATTATCCACCAATTAGCACTTGGTTAGCACTGTGGACTATGGCCTAATCTCTCTCATTCTGAGAGAAGGCCCCAAGGAGAAGGCCCAGCAGTGGGACAATAATGGGTTGACGAGACGGGAGACATGCATAATATAGTGGAGGAACACTGGTAATTTTAGATTTTTGACTTTTAGGCAGAACGAAGTTCGTCGGGTCGGCTAGTAAAATATATTTCAAAACATTCCATCTTAGTATATTAGGTTAGTTATACTTCGTGGGATTTAAAGTTAATGTTTTCAAGGTGGTAGAACCAGTGTAGTTCGACCGGGGAAGTACTACAGCCACACCTATTTCTAGCGTGAAGCATTTCTTGCGTTTCGATAGAAGGGTGTGGTTGCTGGCACACTTATTTGAGGCGACCATCCAGAAGTAGCAACGCATCTGTGATTGACTTCAGATGGAACCCATGTTATGTATGAGGTTGATTACAGATGTCTATGGGCGGCAGTGACCACTTACCATCAGGTGGACTGCGTGCTCGTTAACTACATCAATCAGATAAAAAAAACAGCAATGACCGAACATAATTCTGTTTTTTATTTTTTTTAAGTCCATTCCACGCGTTTTTGACATTTTTGATTTTTTTTTATCTATCTACTCCCATCAACATATTTATGAAAAGTACCTTAATCACTCGCTTTCTATGGAGCTTTCTATCTCTACTTTAAAAGTTCCATCAAAATTGATTTAGCTCCCAAAAATAAAAAAAATAAAAACTTAAAAATATTGAAAGAAAAGTATATAAAGATACTTTTTACTCTTTTTCATCATCAAAAATAATATTCGAGATACGAACATTTAAAACTATATATATTATGTTTAGTTTAAAATGTTTTTAAGTATATATTATAGGTTTCCTTAATAGAAAAATATTTAGATATAACTGGCCATGTTTATGATTGTATGAAAATTGAATTATATCTTATCTGTATCTCAAAATCATACATCAATTTTGATTGTAAGCAAAGTTGTATCGTATGTTATTTATTTTGAATTAGTATGTGATTGTGTAAATAAATTAAGGTGTTATTTACAACGATAAAAAAATATTTAGTGCATGGCTAAACTTTCACTCTTAAACAGAGATGGAGCCACATTGTATGCAGGTTGATGTATGTTTTCGCCGTTCTGAACTAGATGGCGTTACTTGTTTCTAATTTGTTCTGTCATTGTTAAAAATGTTTAAATATGGGTTAGTTTTACGGAAATACTGGTTTTTATTTATCAATATAATATTTTATGTAATTCAAGGTAAAACGGGTCGGACTGTTGCCACATATTTTGCCTACCATAGTCCTAAATATTGAAAATAACGACATCTATCGACTGAAGGTCAAAATAAAATTAACGATATTTATAACTTTAAAACTAACCCATGTGTAAACGCCTTATTTTATAACGATTATTAATTAATTGGATTGTGGGTACGAATTATGAAAGAACTGATTATTGATAAAATTGTTCTAGATTATATTATTATTATATAGAAATTTTACAATTAATAATAAATGATAATAATTTTGTATGAAATGTTGATGACTGTTCCTCTTTTCTAGTTTATATTAAATAAATTATTAATTATACCTAAATAATATTGTTTTATTATTTCCCTACAGTATAATATTTTGACTTAAACTCAAATGTTTATTTTATATCCTTGAAGTGGCAAATGAGCATGCAGTCCACCTGGTAAAAGATTCTGCCGCCCTGTACGCCTGCCGCCCGCGCGACATCTGTAAGCAGATATTCATCTGCAATCAATTTCATATAGAACAACAATAGTTTTATCCGAGGTCAAGTAGATGCGTTGCTACTCTCGAGGACTAAGTTGGTCGCCTCATATAAAAATAATTCAATTACACCCTTCCATATCACACACGAAACAGTTTTACTCTAGATTTCTGTCTCTCGTCAACCCATTATTATCCCACTGCTGGGCACGGGTCTTCTCCTAGAATGAGAGACTTTAGCGAATTGGTGGACTTCACACACCTCCGAGATTTTGTTTTTTAAACTCGGGTGTGCAGGTTTCCTCACGATGTTTTCCTTCACCGAAAAGCGGTATTAATTAATTTCTAATACGCACATAATATTAGAAAAATCAGTGGTGCGTGCTTGGGTTTGAACCTCGGACTTTCCGATCGAGAGGGCAAGTTTCAACCATTAGTCTATCACTCTAGATTTAGGTGTAGCGATGCCACCTACCCAATCGAAACATAGTAGACCTTTGAGATTTAGGTATGGCGGCCATTGCAACTATCTATATAATAATACGTGAAGCACAAACTTGTAATTCGATTCTAAGATACTTGCCGCAGGCGGTGGAGGATGAAATTATGCACGGTTATAGTTGATGTAAAGAACGATTACGCAATGCTACTATTTTTTTCAAATAATGCATAAAACATATATAAAATCAACTAAAAACACATTACACACACTACCTTGCATTTGACACAAACATAATAAACGAAACACATACATAATAAACGAAATAGAATATTCAATGTTTTACTATGAAAACACATAAATGTCTGATGTCTTTGTCAAAATAACAGCTAATGCTTTTAAATGCAGCTTAGCTATTTACACCTTTAACGGGTGTGTTCAAAATAACTTGAAAATTATTATAATTCAATTGAATTTGAGAAATATTCGTGCTACTTTGGACAATATGAAATTTAGTTTTTTAATTCAAATAACGATCGAATTTCGACCGTTGCGACGGGCATCTAGTCATCTGAATTAACACAGGATACATCCCTGGTTATCGGGATTAAAGAGAACACAGTTGCGGGAAGAGCCTAGTGTACAATATATCAGAAACTCAACAAAATATTTACATAAACAGCGACTCGTTTGCCTCGTTTCTAGGTCATGGGCGTCGAAACGAAGTTCCTGGTTGAAGAAATGCGGAACCGCCGAATCTGTACTTAGTACAAGCTAAAACTAAGTACTTTTCCGTGTGAGAGCTTGTGTGTTTTCAGAAGTAGTTGTTTTTCCAATGTGTGTATGTATGTCGATTTATTTTACACACACTAAAGCCTAAACGGCTTGACGATTCTTCTAAACATTTAATAAATCTGTAGAAGGGTCAATTCTGTACATTGAAAATATTGAAAAAATAAATAGCACTACAAATAGCAATAGTGTTACTGGATCGATACCAAACCCAAATATGTGATTAAAAAAATGTTTGTCTGTCTGTCTGTATGTTCAGGCATCACGTGACAACTAACGGTTTGATTTCGATGAAACTTGGTATAATTATACCTTATTATCCTGGGCATAAAATGGGATATGATTTTTTACTCAAAATGGAGAAATAAAGCATCCAAGCGAAGACCGACATCCGCGCGGACGGAGCCGCGAAGGCTATGTATATTGTTTTAAATATGGCGCTCTTAGAGAAAAGGGAAGGGATAGAACGAATCTTTAAATTAATAAGTGAAGCAAAAACTAACGAAATAGAACATTCAATGTCTTACTATGAAAATACGTCAAAAATGTTAGATGTCTTTGTCAAAATACCCGCTATTGCTTTTTAATGCAGCTTAGTTAATAAACCTCTGTTTACCTTTAACAGGCGCGTTCGAAATAACTTGAAAATTATTACAATTTGTTTAAATTTGAGAATTATTCGTGCTACTTTGGACAATATGAAGTATTGTTTCGTAACCGTTGTTTAAAATCAAATTAGCTTTAATTCAATCAAATGATTTTAAACTTGCTGTCGGGGTTGGATTCTTCAACCAATCATCATCATCGTCAACCCATTATTGTCCCACTGCTGGGCACGACTCTTCTCTCGGAATGAGAGAGTTTTAGGCCAAGTACGAATTGGTGGACCTTCAACCAATAGCAGAGCATTATTTACAATGCTCATACGGTCCGTCCAATCGGAGGGTAGTATCCCTCACCATGCTCCGGAAAGCAGTATGGCGGCGTAAGCGTTGTTGAAGCGACCGCTGCTAACCGGCTCAGACAAAATTCGTATGTGTGGAACTTAATACCTTTAATTTTCGTGTGTATTGTGAAGCTATAAACTATTTGTGTACTCTTAGGGTGTGGACTAAATCGAAGCCATCAAATTCATCGCTGGTGTGTGGGCACGTGTTGTGTGGACCGCGTGGAGCCTTGCCAGGATCCTGGAAAAAAGAGAAGCCGCGGGCGGACCGTACGTGGCTAATCGTAAGTAGAATCCGTATTCCAACAGCAAGTTAGGTAGCCCCAAAATGATGTGGAACTGCTTATGACCTCCCGATGGGTGACTAGTATTATTATCATCATGACGGTTATGAAAAGTAATGTAGTAAATAGATAACTACAAAAACTAAATTATTATAGCACTTATGGTACTTTTTTGACGCAAAATCTAAAAATTAAACGCTTTTTTTGATTATCCATACTAATATTATAAATGTGAAAGTGTGTTTGTTTGTTCCTCTTTCACGTCGCCACATAGCTATTATATGATATGGATTATGCTGGGAGGTACTTATGAGAGCGGAGGACGTAGGCTACTTTTTACCGCGCTCTCTCATTCCCGTGAGCATATCGATGTTTTGTTAGTTGATACATATTTAGTAGTTCCAAACGTTGTTAATAGATGGCGTTAGTAAAATTCTTTTGCAAGTTCTGAATCGCGCTACCAAATGCTAATGTTAATTATTAGACCGTGCGGTCGAAGCCGCCGGTAAGAGCTGGTATTGAATAAATTGTTATACAAACGATAAACCGAATCTGAAAACAATCGTTTATAATCATTCGGGTTTTTTGTTTAACAATTTAAAATGTTCCTTGTTTTTACATTTCTCCTATTTTAAGCACAAGGCTCGGTCGTGTTAACTTATCTAATTAACCTGTGTTTGAGAAAACAGCTGATAAGCACTGATAAGTGGTTACAGGGGTTATCAAATGCGTGAAACTAACATGATCAAGTGTCAACCTTAGACTGTTTTGTAAGGAACCCTAACCATCGTTCGGTCAGGCAATCCCGGGAAGGACGGCGGTATGTGTGGTCGCGTACCGTCGTAAAGACTAGACGGAGCGGTGGGCCCAGCCACCCATCTGGGAGGAGCCCGATGGGGCAACGCGCTCAGAGGATTCCGGTTGAAGTCGTTTCGAGATCCCGGAGTCCTCCTTTTCAGCGCCGAGGACGGCCACCGGGGGGTTTTAGTGCGGTAAAAATCCCACATAACCCTGCGTCGCTCCCACGGCGTCGGGTACCTTTTGAAGGTTTCCCCCTCGAAAAAAAAAAGGAACCCTATGTGCGTATTAAAATGTTTTTTTTTCTACTAATAAAGGTAGGTAGGTACATATATGCTTAGATCTTTAAAACTACGCTACGGATGTTAATGCAGTTTTTTTTAATAGATAGAGTGATTCAAGAGGAAGTTTATTATGTATAATATATGCGTAATATAGTGGAGGAATACTGACAATTTTACATTTTTGACTTATAGGCGAAACGAAGTTCGCCGGGTTTAATTAAAGTATAATACGCACAATCAGTGGTGTGTGCCTGGGTTTGAACCTCGGACCTCCCGATCGAGAGGGCAAGTTTTAACCATTAGGCTATCACTGCTCGTACATTAGTATTATTACACGTATTAGTACACCAATTTTAATTCCATGCATTTCCTTATGTAAAGTAGCGATATTTTTCTGTATATAAAACATATTTCCGCTAAGTAACGCTTCATGCTATCAACAACGTTTATTTATGAATGTAGTTCAAATGTTGAGATAGTGTTAAACGCCAAAACAATATAAAAATAAGACCCTGAGGTCATCTGGGTCTTCAGTGAAATGATCTTACGATAAATATAAATTAAGATATAAAATAAATATACAACTTTAACATTACCAGGCAGTAGAACCAGTGTAGTTCGACCGGGGAAGTATACCAGCAGTTCTTGCGTTTCGATAGAAGGGTGTGGTTGCCGGCACATATTTATATGAGGCGTCCATCATAGTCCTCGGGAGTAGCAACGCATCTGTAATTGACTTCAGATAGAACCCATGTTCTGTATAAAGTTGTTTACAGATTACAGATGTCCATGGGCGGCATGTTCATCCTGTCGTACCATAATATACACGTTATGCGAACGCTCGGCCGCGCTACGTGGTATGCGGTGTGGGAGGTGTTAGGTTTTTTCGTTACGGATTTTTTTGATTCGGTCGCCGCGCTCAAAGCCGCTATAAAAGCTATACAATAGCTTCAAACAAATTAAAAAAAGCATATCGTGAGTACCCATTAAATATGAATGGATCAACTTTAGGATACCTAATATTCGTTGAAGATCATAGGTGTATTATCTGTATTGTTTTAAAACGATATTTCATCCATCCATCCATCCATCAGCCCTTTGAGGTCCACTGCTGGATATAGGCCTCCCCTAAATGACGCCACTCTAACCGGTCCTGTGCCTTCTGAATCCAACGGTTTCCCGCTTTCTTCTTCATGATGCGATGTGGCCAGCCCATTGCCACTTCAGCTTGCTAATTTTGAGAGCTATGTCGTCTACGGATTTCATCGTTGCGAATCATGTCTCGTAGCGAAATTCCGAGCATAACCCTCTCCATAGCACGTTGAGCGACCCTGAGCCTCCGAATGAGGCCTACAGTGAAGGACCACGTTTCGGCGCCGTAGGTCATCACTGGCAACACACATTGCTGAATAATTTCGACTTCAGCCATTCTTGAGGAATTGTGGACCTGAAGATACTACGTAATTTCCCGAACGCAGCCCAGCCGAGAATTAAACGATATTTAATTCTGAAAATCCTACTGCTGGAGACTAGTCTCCACTTAAACTCAGAGTGGAAGGTGTTCGAGCTACAGCTTACCACGCTGTCCAAATAAATTAGAATTCACACATCACTACAATAATTTATATCATACTTATACTAATATTATAAAGGCGAAAGTTTGTGAGTGTGTATGTTTGTTACTTCTTCACGTGTAAACGGCTGGAGCGATTTTCATAAAATTTGTTAGGGAGTTAGCTGATAGTCTGGATTAAGATATAGGCTACCTTTTACTGTGGGAAAATATCATATTCCCACGGGACAATCGATTTTTGTTAACGCGAGGCAAGCTGCGGGATTCAACTAGTATCAAATAAACTAAATACAGCAATTCTTTTCATGACCATTTGAAGGCAAATTATTCACCTTAGCTTTTTTACAGATGTGGCGACCTCCCGCTACTCATCAAGAGATGGCGCTACTAGTATTCTGAAACACGCTATCGAAGCATGCCTGGGGAGCGGCCGTGCTCCGACAGTTGATGTTCGGAACTTGTATATATGCAGGATTCTGAGAATGCTTCGATAGCGTGTTTCAGAATACTAGTAGCGCCATCTCTTGATGAGTAGCGGGAGGTCGCCACATCACCCCCTGCTCAGACCGGAGGTCGATAGGTCCGCAAGTCTTCGTGTGCAAGTACCAGTAGTTCGCCCTCTATCTGCGGTGAGTCGAGATGTGAGGGCGAAGTGTGGCCTTGAGATGCCCTCTATCCACGGTGAGTCGGGAGGTGAGGGTGGAACGAAGTGTGGAGGCGAGCAATGGCTGCTCAAGCCGTTCATGATGTCGCGGAGAGCAGCTGGACCAGGCACAGGAAGCGTTTCATGATGCGCTGCGATGCACCTGATGAGCTGCTGATCAGATGTTCTGATGCTGCAGTCCATCCAGGGAGTGACGTTGCCAGCGTCGAGAAGGGACGTATTCTTGTCTGGGGTCACCACTTTGACAAAGGGAGATCTCCCGCCAGGCTAGGTGATCATGCCTGGGGAGCGGCCGTGCTCCGACAGTTGATGTTCGGAACTTGTATATATGCAGGATTCTGAGAATACTTCGATAGCGTGTTTCAGAATACTAGTAGCGCCATCTCTTGATGAGTAGCGGGAGGTCGCCACACAGACAAACACATTTTTTATATTATAATTACATTTAATTCAAAGTAAGGCATTTACAATTGTGTCACAGATAAAAAACTAAATTTGCGGGTAAAATGAATTAAATTATAATTATACAGCTTAATTTAATTATATTTTTACAATTATTATATTATTAAATATTATTCAGTTAATATACATTTATTTTATGAGTAACTAAAGCATAGCAAAAATATAAGGTATTTATACTGTATGTAGAGTTTAATAAAATAATAATTATTTTAAATACAATAATGGATTATTTTATTATTTAAAGCGTTCGAGGTACTTAATGAAATTAAATAATTATATTATACAAATAATTGGTACGTTTAATATTATATTAATATATTAATTAATTAAAATAATTTATCAATATCTAACAGAATTTTAAATTAAAAAATAATAATTAGTACGTATATGCTTTTCCATTTGGTTTTGTTAACAATTGTTAATAACATAATATTCAATTTATGACTATGCTTAAAACGAAAATCTACTTCTTAAATAATATAGATTCTAGGAAAAATAAACATTTAAGAATAGAAATAGCAATAAAATCTATACTTTTTAAAATAAAACGACATACGATATATATTTAATGTTATTTTATATATTTTTGTTCATAGGCCTACTTTTTACTTTAAAATATTTGTGAAAACAAAATATAAGTATGTAAGATATTTTTGAAAATTGCAGGTACAGTTTCACATTGATATATAGACTACGGGCTATCCTTTGGTTTTAAATCCCGAAAGATAAAGACATGTGGAAATCAAATTTAAAACTAAAAAAAATCCGAAAAAAAATAAAAAAAAAGTCTGTATTAGTTTTATTTAATTTGTTCATATATGATCTTGGTCGTCATGGTAGAAAGGAATTGTGTTTTTAAATGCTCTACTTTCCTCCCAGAGAATGGATTTTTGTAGATATGTATATATATATGTATATACTCATTAAATCTTTCATACTAGAGATGGTAAAGTAAAAAACAATATATTATGCTATATGCATAATATATTTTTTTTAACTTTGCCAATAATACATATAGTAATTATACTTAAAATAAAGCATAATTACTCATTATACTGATAGACGAGAGTAATAAAAAATAATTGTAATTTATTAAATATACACGATAAATATGTATACACTGGTTTCATACTAATATATAATATACTTCTGTTATTATTTTCATTGTACATATATATTTTTAATTCATTGGTCTGTTATTTGTAAAAAATAAAGAAGTTTCATTGAAGATCTCAATAAAATGTAAGTTTTTAATTTACTTCAAAAATAAATACTAAATGTACAAAGATCAACCAAGGTCGTCATCAGACCAATCTTTCCTGTTGGTTTGATGTCTAAAAATATGAATTTATACTCGCAATTTCACATACGATTTCATTTTTGTTGGGCCGTTTTTTCTTTATATTTCAAACAATGTGGGATACATGTGATTCTATGAAATATAAACACAAACAATTTTCTCTTAATATAGGTGTCATTTACATCTTTTAACTTAAAGGTAGTACAAAGTATATGTATAACATATGTTTACATAATATATTATGCACTTAATAATACATCACCCGTTGAGAATAAAAGGTGTGTTAGGTGACATTTTCATTAAATCAAATAATAAAGTGTTGTTTGATTTAGGGGACACTTTTAAAGGACAGTTACTTAAGCAACGTAACATTTATGTATGTCTCCGAAATTGTTACAATTATATTTAATAGATGATAGATTATTCGTCCCTGTAGTTCCGGGATCAAAATAGAGCTACAGTATGCCTGTCGTAAGAGACTAAAAGGGGCTTCCTTGGTCGCGGGCGGCTAGAGTGGGAACTTGAACCGTCCAGCCAGGCGATCCTGGGAAGGGCGGCGGTATGTGTGGTCGCATATCGTCGTAAAGACTAGACAGAGCGGTGGGCCCAGCCGCCCATCTGGGAGGAGCCCGATGGGGCAACGCATTTAAAGGATTCCGGTTTGGTTCGTTTTTAGATCCCGGAGTCCTCTTTTTAGCGCCCAGGACGGCCACCGGGGGTTTTAGTGCGGTAAAAAACCCACATAACCCTGCGTCGCTCCCACGGCGCCGGGTACCTTTTGAAGGTTTCCCCTCGAAAACAAAAAAGATGGTACATTATTGGTCGTTTCAAGTATTTAAACCAATTTGCTAAATTTGAATTCGATCCTTTTATTCTCACGTGTATGTAAAATTAAATGCCATAAATTTGACTCGTTTATTATTAAATATATATTTATTATTAATCTTTATTACGTTAGAAAAATAACAAACATTAAAGCGTTCTCTACAACAATAAATACATTTAACACAGTCGCTACAGTATACTATTTCAGAAAGAAATATGTGCACATTATTTACTACGCTAGAAGAAAATCAAGGACATCTCATAATAGTTTCATTTTAATAGTATAAAATCTCGTATAATTAATAATATATCGTAATATAAATTCAACTTGTGATAAATATGCCATTTATTTAGTTAAAAACACACTAATATACCTATAAGTCTAATTTATAATTATTATTAAAAATCTCACTATATTGTTCTCGAAAATCGAGTTATTAGTTATTCTTTGGCTAGTCAACAACTAATTTAAATTGATTATTTTGCACTTATTTGGTACAATTTTTGTATGAAGATGTTCTGTAATATGTTTTTTTTATCATAGACCTGTAGTTGTATTACAATCATCATAGCGTTAACAGATAAAAAATAATTCAATTATTACATTATTATATATATAATTCATATTATGAATTACATAAACAAATAAATAATTATTATTCATATAATTCAGGGTGTAAAAAATATAAATAACAACCGATTTACTGTGATTTCTTAGATTTTATATTTTTTATTTCATGCCAATATTGTATAATTTACGAAATTAAATAGTATAAATAAATTATTTACTTAAATGTTATGACTATAATTCCGAGTTAGATGTTGCTATACATCTATTTGAAAATTAAAGTTTTAATCAATTCAAAACGCGTGAAAAATGTTACATTTTGTTAAATAATCCTGTCATTATACATATTATTAATAATTGTATCTCTTACATTAATAATTACTTCCTTTAAAGTAACGGGGAATTATTATTTCTTTAATAAATGCCTGTATTATGCAATTAATAATTGAGTATATTAATGATAGTATTATAATTTTTGTTTGTATTATCCGATATGTTCTGTTCATTAAAAGATCGTATTCTTAAAATATGTTTTGAAAGGCGTTATAATAAATTACGTATAATTTGGTGCCAAATTGATATTAGACTTTTTATCTATGATAATATTGTAAATATTAGTTGTAACTACATTTGATTTAACTAATTCTAGCAAATCTAGTGATAATTTTCTCCAATTTATTTTCGCTTCTAAAAGTTTTGGCTTTTATCACGTTTGGCTTGTCGTGAGCATATTTTTTGGGAAATTTGGATAAATTTTGAAATATAAAGTAAAGTCGCTACAAAATAGCTTTGAATAACTTAATTCATTTTAATTTCTTGTTAAGTGTGTGCAAGATATTTTCCAGAATTGTTACAAATATTTTAATAGAATTACCAATTTTGTTTTGCAATTATGTGATTGTTCAATTAACTGTCGCGTATATCTTGATGAATTGACGTATATATAATTTGGGGTGTTTTATGAAATAGGTATCAAACGTAGCTGTTTTCCACCAGATTCTGGAGTGAAGCATTTCTTGCATTTCAATGGAAGGGTGTATTACCGGCACACTATTATATAAGGCGACCATCATAATCCTCGGGAGTAGCAACGCATCTGTGATTGATTTCCGATCAGCGGCAGTGACCACTTACCATCAGAACTGCATGCTCGTTTGCTACTTCGGTCGGATAAAAAAAAAGATGGTGACTAATTTCTGATCTTATTTTTAACGTTTCACAGATTTTCGTATCCAGATTATCATTTCATCTGAGGTTACTACGCTTGAGACCTATCTTTTGGATTAATTATCTCTCTATTATCAGACTCTTTAAAGCCAGGTTTGCCACAGACGCATTGCTACTTCTGTAACCTTGGTTGACTTGTTTCTTCCTTAACACACATTTGATACCGGGATACAGTTTTACACTGCTGTGAAAATGCTGAAATAATTACGGTGTCTTCGTCAAATCACGAATTATCACACTCTTCTAACCAGAACTCAGTTTAACACTGATACGAGACAGAAATTGATGTAGCAGTATTTTGAATTATAAAATCTACCTTTATTTTTCATTTTCTATGTTCTCCGTTTCATCTTGCGTCAGTGTGATATCTTGCGTAGTGTCGTCATTGCGTTCTCGTTTAATTTTGTGCTTCTCTTTATCACCAATCTTCTCAGCATCGTGTCTGTCATTGTCGTCTTGTAAATCTTCCACATCATCCAAACTCGCCTGTCCCACTTTCAAATCTGCATGCTCAGATTTCGGTATAGCTGAATCTGGAGCTTCTTTTGGACTCTTCTTATCACCGTTCTCTTCTAGACTTTCGTCTATAATTTCTAGGCGTGATCTTGAGAAGAATCTGTGTAAAGATTCCAATTTGTCTAACGCCCTTTCACTTCTCTCAGATGTAGATGTTAGGGAGGTATCATCAGTCATACACGCGGAATCTATTCTCCTCGAAAAATCTGAAACAGAGTCCGATATTTCTGTTGTCGACGTAGACTTATCGACTTTGATTATTCTCGGCTTAATCACCATACTCGGTGGTAAATCTGGAATATTTCGAAGATCCACCAAACTTATTGATCTTAGACTTGGACTGAGATCGAATTCTCTGCTGTATTCTTCTGTTGACGGTCCAGAGCTATCTTCTTCAAAGGGATAGCTTTGAATCTTATGTTCTATGTACCTTACTAGATCTTCAGCGACGTGCCTCGCATATAATACTCTGTCTTCTTGTGACATTTTTCTATCAAGTCCTCTAGAAGACGGTTCGTCTTCTTCTATTATGTCGGATAGCTCGACACTGTATGGTAGGCTCTGCATATATTGTAACTGCGGGGGTTTTGTATAAGCGTTAAAGTTTTCTATGTCCTCTTGATCACTCATTGTGTCATCTTCAAACATCATGTTCAATTCACAAACTCGAAGAATAGCTTCTTCGAAAATATTCTCTAAGTCAGTTTTTACGTGGCTCAAGTCTACTACAGTTTCTGATATACGCCTACTAGATTTATCAGTGTCTTCGCCTCTGTCTATAACAGTTTCTTGCGTGTGTGTCAAAGTTGAGTCGGATTTGGTTTTACTGAATTCGCTATATGTCTCCAGTTTGCTTATTGTCATATCTGATTTCGATTTCTCTGACAAAGACGGTGTTAGTGATTTCGTCTCCTTAAATTTCTCTTTGCTTCCGTAGTTTTCCATGTACTTCAGCAACATTTCTACTAAAGTCTCATTACCCTCTTCCACCGGCGTTTCGTCAATAAACGGCAAGTTTTTCACGTTGACATTCGATTCGGACAAACTTATCCCTCTTTGAGAGTTAATTTCTATGATAGGTTTCTCCCATCTTTTGTCTTCTGGTCCAAAAAGAAACTCCATCAAGGTAATCTTCTTCTCATCTTTATTCCCGTCATCATCTTTTTCCATGCAACCAGTGGTCGCTAGAAATTCTATCAGCGTCTCCATCTTCTGTTCCAACTCTGTGTTAACCTTCGTTGGTATATAAGCTACTTCTTCAGTAGGACTGGCTTCACTCTTGAAGCAACTTCCGCCGCTGCCCTTTCGATCCTCCTTCTGACTTTTGACTATCGTGAAGAAGAAATCGATCAGATTGGCAATGCGTCTCTCCGTGCCTTCCTCTTCATCAGAGTCCGTGAGATCTGACTCTTCTTTGACCAAGGGGCATCTTTTTGGAGTGTCTTCGAATTTTTTCACGAACACAGTATCCTGGACCACTTGGAGGAGGTCTCGAGCGAGGCGCACTGGAGACCTGGTGTCTATGGACTCGTAGGTGCCAGCTGGCGCTGATCTCCGTCTACCCTTGTCGATCCTGATAAAGTCCCAAAGAGATCCTAGTTCTGATGAGAGAGACGCGCGGTGGTTCGCCAAGCTGGTACCCAGCCGGCGAAAGACCTGGAAGTAGAAATAAAGGGTAACTGACCAATTTGAAATATATAATAAATGTGGCATTTTAAAATATACAATAGGGAGAATCCCTGGTCCCCGAAACAGCACAGATTTTTCCAAAATGTGCTCATTAAAAATAATGATCACTACTCTTCGATGAAGATAACATAACGAAACCTCAACAAGAAAAAACCCTACATGTTAACGAGTTTCCTTAAAAAGTGTTTAAAGGTAAGAAAAGTCTACCATCCGGATTTGGCAAATGTGGTGGATTGTGGCCTAAATTGTTCCTTTATATGAGAAGATCCCCAGCAGTAGGACGAGAAACGGTTGACGAGAAATCCTCCGCTCTGGATTGTGGCCTTTTTTTTTTCGTTTTCGACGGGGAAACCTTCCAAAGGTACCCGACGCCGTGGGAGCGACGCAGGGTTATGTGGGATTTTTACCGCACTAAAACCCCCCGGTGGCCGTCCTCGGCGCTGAAAAGGAGGACTCCGGGATCTCGAAACGACTTCAACCGGAATCCTCCGAGCGCGCTGCCCCATCGGGCTCCTCCCAGATGGGCGGCTGGGCCCACCGCTCCGTCTAGTCTTTACGACGGTATGCAACCACACATACCGCCGTCCTTCCCGGGATTGCCTGACCGAACGCTTCGAGCTCCCAGCAGAGGCAATATCATAATCAATGAGGTTAGTCCGAGGTGCGATTATTGCTAGTTGAAAACTTATAAGAGGATACCAGCAATGACTCAAGAATGGGTTGACGACAAAATCCTCACCTGCCACACTCAGGAGCGCCATGCCCTGAGTTTCCGTAAGGATACTCTCTTGAACCTGGCCATTTGTGCTGCGAGGGCCTCCGCTCCAAGTGACCCACCTCCCGTCTCCCCTTCTGAATGGACCTGGAAATGAGAAATGAAACGAAATGTATTTTTCATAGGACTACGGAGGCACTTACAAATTGTCAGTTACATATATATTTTTTTACACTACCACCGGATCGGAACACGACCTCAACTGAGAAGATCCGGCAAGAAACTCAGTGGGTTTGTTTCAACGAAAAAAATCAACAAATCAAACAAAGGTCTTTAGAAACAACATTTTTAAAATATGTTTGTTATGAAATGAACTTCCTCCTAAGGTATTTCTAGTGCGCTATGAAATAGTACTCTTCAAGAAGAATAGACAAAAAGAATTTCTTTCAACATTCAAAAAGACTCACTTACACATGAGGCGACCATCATAGACCTCGGGAGCAGCAATGCATCTGTGATTGACTTCAGTCGGAACCTATGTTCTAAATGAAGTTTGCTACAGACGTCCATGCACGGCAGTGACCACTTACCATCAGGTGGACAGCATGCTCGTTTGCTACTTTAATGTTATATAAAAAGACTTAACTAAACAAATTCTTTACCTCTCTGGATCCAGATCTTCTCTGCATAAAAGATCTGATGTCCTTATCAGAATTCCCTTTCGCCCGCCCTATGCCTTTTCCTAGTGCCGAAGTTGATACTCTTCTGTGAAACAAAACAGACATTTTCCAAAATTAGTGTCTAAATAGATCAGTGATAGCCTAATGGTTGAAACTTGCCCTCTCAATCGGGAGATCCGAGGTTCAAACCCAGGCACGTAGCACTGATTTATGTGCGTATTATACTTTAATTATCACTGCTTTTCGGTGAAGGAAAACATCGTGAGGAAACCTACACACCCGAGAGTTCTTTAAAAAAAAAAAGTTCTCGGAGGTGTGTGAAGTCCACCAATTCGCACTTGGCCAGCGCGGTGGACTGTGGCCTAAAATTCTCTCATTCAGAGCGCTTATCGTACCGGTTGAACACGCAGAGACATATGAATAACGGATTCGAATATCTGTCCTGGGTCTTGGTTTTTGTGTGTGTGTCAACAGCACTTGAGACTAAGAGTATCTGTGAGATGCGTTTGTGTGTGAGTGTGTGTGTGTGTGTGTGTGTGTGTATGTGGCTAGAGCATGTATGTGACGGGAAGGATGGCAGTATGTGTCGCATATCGTCGTAAACGGTGCGGTAGCCCCAGCCGCTCCTGGGTTGAGCCCGATGGGGCAACACGCTCAGAGGACTCCGGTTGCGTTCCTTTGGAGATCCTGGATACTTTGCAGCGCCGAGGACGGCCACCGAGTGGGTTTTAGTGCTGCAGGAATCCCACATAACCAGGGGTCGCTCCCACCCGACGTGTATGTGAAACCGTGCATGTTAATGTGTTTGAGAGAGTTATGTGGTAAAATATACTAGATCAGCTCACCTGCAGTGCGTGGGGTCGCTGTAGGCCGTCTGCACCGGAATCTTGCCCTCGGAAATGGTATTGTCGCTGATTATGCTACCAACGAGGGGGAAACCTCCGCTCCCTGGGGAAGTAAATAAAATTGGTTACAACTGGCTAAACCCTTCTTGCTATTAAAAATGTCTATGTCTTTATGTACACGCGTTAGAAGTATTTTTTTTTATTATCTAACTGAAGTAGCAAACGTGCAACAAGTCCACCTGATGGTAAGTAGTCACAGCCGCTCATGGACACCTGTAATCACTTCATACAGAATGAGTGTAGAAAGCGTTTTAGGTTTTAAGTTTTTTTTTAAGTTCGCTAGAAATGTTAAATGCGCACCATACAATTTAATTTAAAACTTTGTATTGTTTAATGGTTAAATTTGTATTGTTAATGGTCGTTTGCTACTTCAATGTTATAAAAAAAACATCCAACCATCCATCTAATTATCTATCAGCCTTTTGAGGTCCACTGCTGCACATATTCCTCCCATAAATGGCGCCACTCCAATTGGTCCTGTGCCCTCTCAATCTATCAATCCAACGGTTTCCCGCTAGGGGGAGTGACCTTTTTTTTTATTGACGGGGAGGAAACCTTCAAAAGGTACACCGGAGCCTTGGGAGAGACTCCGGGTTATGTGGGATTTTTACCCACTAAAACCTCCTCGGTGGCCTTCCTCTGCGCTTGCAGGGGACCCCGGGACCTCCAACGGATACCACCGGTGCCCCCTAGCGCTGCGCCCCTTACGGGCTCATCTCTTAGGGAGCGTGACTGTCCCTACGCCTTTCAGTGTACGACAACATGCAGCCACACATGCCGCCGTCCTTCCAGGGGTTGTTGACTGGGCGGTCAGAGCTCCCACTCTAATCGCCCGCAACCCCAGAAGCCCCCTTTCAGTCGCCTCTTATGACAGGCAGGGGATACCGTAGCCGTATTCTAATCCCCGACTACAGGGACCAGGGGGAGTGACCTATCTCTTAATGGCGCCACTCCAACGCGCCGGTCCTTTGCCCTCTGAACCCAACGTTTTCCCGCTGACTTCTTCAGGTTGGTTTACCTGGTGGGTGGGGGGGGGGGGGGAATCTGTGCTACTTTTGCCTTAAAAAAACATAGTTACCAGTAATGGCTCCTCGTGTCATACTCAACCCGCGCTGTATGCGTGCGATGCACGCGCGGTGGCGCGGCAGGGGGGCGGAACTACCCTTCTCTTGTAACACGAATCTGCCCAGCGTCTTCCAACTCGCCTGAAATAATATATTTAGCATTTTTACCCCATTGCGTAAAAGGTAATGTTTTTCAAATTCAAAATTCAAATTCAAAAATTCAAATTCACTTTATTTGCCAGAACATAGTGTAGTACATAGGTCTTAAATTTAGCATTATATTTTCATATGTTCTACCTAATAAGGTGTGCAAATTACAACTATATTAAATATTTGATAATAGAATTACATTATCAATGTCACATAAATACACATAATTACATCAATAAAACTCAATTTTTATTTTGATTTCATACTAATATTATAAAGGCGAAAGTTTGTGAGTGTGTATGTTTGTTACTTCTTCACGTCTAAACGGCTGGAGCGATTTTCATGAAATTTGGTAGGGAGCTAGCTGATACTCTGGATTAACATATAGGCTACTTTTTACTGTGGGAAAATATCTTATTCCCACGGGACAATCGATACATCGACTTTTTTAACGCGGGCTAAGCTGCGGGGTTCGGTTATTTCATAATTTTCATCGGTTATTTAAGTACATTTTGTTTAATCCTTTCTATTATAATATTTCTATTTACTTTACCTATTTACTTTTTTCTTTTCATCTTCAGCTGTTAATAGTAGTTGTTGTTTTATTGTTTTATCAAATATCTTATTTTTTTGTTGAATATGTTGTATAAAAGAAAACCAAATATTCTATTAAATTTTATTTGGGATAATTAATCTATGAAATACTAACTAACTTCCACCTTTTGTTTTTAATATTAATAAAATTGTATGCAAAAATATTTAAAACAAAGTTGTATAGAATACAAATATTGGATCAAATACTGGACATTTTTTTTCCAAATGTTGACTAATATATTTGTACACAATGTTGGACCAAATCTGGGGAAAATCTGGGCCAAATGTATTACTAAATGTTGGACAAATCATATCATTGTTAAAATATTTTAGTACAAAATTTATTACTACACTAACGTTGGACCAAATATTGGGCCCAATATTTTAACAAATGTTTGATGATATGTTTGTTACCTGCTCAGTAGAAACGACTTTATCGTCAAAATATTTCAGATGTTGGACGAACACTGGGTCAAATGTTTTACCAAATATTTGATAGAATGTTTGTTACCTGCGCGGTATAAACCACCTCATCATCAGCCAATGCCCGCTGTTGGGGACCAGTACCGGCGCGTCCCCCCCACTCCAATTCCTCAACCAACACGAATCTAGAAATAAATAAAGGTTTCTACACCCATAGCTCTGATTTGGCTTTACATTTGTTGTGGTTGCCATGGATGCCAGTGCTCGGGGCCCCCATCATCAGAGGGCCCCGAAGGGCCCACAATTTTTCTCACATTTAATATCAAAATATTATGGTCGGGCGCATTACATTTCTCGTTGCACAAAAGCCCTTTTGGAATATAACGAAAGTACATCATACTTCCATACATACATTCCAAAGGGGCCCCGAATTCTTGTGTGAACAAGGGCCCCAGCATAGTCTGGCCCTGCACACACACATGAACGAATATACAAACACCCAGACCAGGACCAGAAATCTAAATTCATCATTCATATTACTGAAATATGCCTGTCTGGGAATCGAACCCAGAACCCATCACAATCTTCAATTACATTACAGTGATTAACCCATTATTGTTCCACTGCGTTTCACGGGTCATTTCTCAGAGTGATTGGGTCATAGTCCATCGCATTAGTCACTTAGGAATTGGTAGATATAAATATATGCTATTAGATTATATTATATATTTATTATATATGTCGGATCCGGTTATTTTGAATCGAAGCGGAAAGGCGCGTCGAGCGGTGCTAACTTCACATCGTCGCGTCTTGGCAGAGTCGTGAAGTCAGCCGAGGGTGGCAGACACATTATTGTGAACGTCACTCAAAAGCGACACGGAACTGTCTCTCCGTTTCGGTCTTTTATAAAATTAATTACTATGGAATGTATTCGGTGCTGTATTTGTGATAAAAGTCTTTGTAATAATTATATTAAGAGAATTGACACCAAGATTTGTTATTTTGCACGAGACCCATAGACGCCCACGCCATCTATGAAGATATTGATGTCGCATATAAAACACATGCCGACATATAGATATTGTAGATATAATTGATCTCTCTAACCTATTTCTATTTAATCACAGCAGTTTTAAAGCTGTATTGAAAGATAAGGAATATGTTATATTCTGAAGGCTTTAGTAAGGAAGATAAGTCCCTTCTCTTTTTTGGTGTACCCTGTAGTGCCAGCACAAAGGTTAAACCTCATAGCCCCACACTAGGATTTTCTCCAATGTCGTGGATACCATGAACACACACAAGACGAATACACAAACACCCAGACCCAGAACACGAATCTAAAATCATTCAGATACCTGTCTGGCCGGGAATCGAACCCGGGACCCATTGCGAGACGGGTATGGTAACCGCTACGCCACGCGGGTCGTCATTTAAAACAATGCTTTTAAATCTTACCTCTTTGGGTCGTCATGACAACGAGCTTTCGTCAAAGCCTGGTATACGACGTATGATGCTGTGGCGTTCAGAGGAACCTGTAAATAACAAAGAAAAAGATCTTTTTTGAAGTGAAACTTCTTTAGGCGCATGAGGGTAAAATTTTTACAGATGAAACGTCACGCCGGTATGCAACGGAAGTGTCGGAAAAGAGAGAGAGAGTGATCGAGACCGATTGAGAGAGAGTAAGACAGGGCGAACGTAGCATGCAACTAGCCGTGGAGTGAGAGTAGGGAGCAAGCGAGTGAGAAAGATTGAGAGAAAAAGTGAGACAGAGCGAACGTCGTATCACGCCTTTTTCCCTTCCTCTTAATCTTGGAAATTTAAAGTTTTAGATTTGTATAAATATAAACAAGATTTATAAATTAGTTCGCTAAAGAAGTTTCACTTCTGACATGTGTACTTTGTACGCACGCATGTTTTTTTTATCTGACTGAAGTAGCAAACGAGCATGCAGTCCACCTGATGGTAAGTGGTCACTGCCGTATGGACATCTGTAATCAACTTCATACAGAACATAGGTTCTATCTGTCAATCACAGATGCATTGCTACTCTCTAGGACTATGATGTTCGCCTCATATAAAAGTGTGCCGACCACACCCTTCCATCGAAACACAAGAAATGCTTCACGCTAGAAATAGGTGTGGCGGTGGTACCTCCACGGTCGAACTACACTGGTTCTACCACCTGTTGAATATGTAGAATATGGTATATGAGCAGTGATAGCCTAATGGTTGAAACTTGCCCTCTCAATCGGGAGGTCCGAGGTTCAAACCCAGGCACGCACCACTGATTCATGTGCGTATTAGAAATTAATTATCACTGCTTTTCGGTGAAGGAAAACATCGTGAGGAAACCTACACACCCGAGAGTTCTTAAAAAAAAAAAAGTTCTCGGAGGTGTGTTCAGTCCACCAATTCGCACTTGGCCAGCGCGGTGGACTATCGCCTAAACTCTCTCATTCTGAGAGAAGACCCGTACCCAGCAGTGGGACAATAAGGGGTTGACGACGACGACGGTATATACACTCACCTTGAGTATAGCGTATGGTATCTCATGCGACACGTTGTGGACGCACACCAGGTAGCTGTCCGGTGGTTTCCTGACCTCCTCGGTGGTGGTGCTGCAGCTCTCCTCGTCCGACGGCTCCGACTTCTCCCGGGTCCGGTCTGATGATGCTGATCTGATGAAACACAAAGTCAGTTATTAAATAAGTTTTGTATATTATTAGTCTTTAAATTAATCTGTAAAAAGAGCTCTCCTTCAAAGTCGGCGATGCATTAGCGACTCTGGTGTTGCGAATGTCCATAGGCGACGGTGGCTACTTTTCATCAGGTAGCCCGTCTGCCTTATCGTTAAGTCTACCTATAAAAAAAAATGTACGACCCACGTGGAAGAGCGTTTATTATACCGGTCTAACGCGCAGTGAGTTCCGGGTTCGATTCCCGACCAGAGAGGTATCTAAATGATGCTAAAGTCATGCCTGCACAAAGAGTTATTTAAAAAAAAAATCAACGATGATTTGACGACCCGCGTGACGCAGCGGTTACCATACCGGTCTGACGCGCAGTGGGTTCCGGGTTCGATTCCCGACCAGGGAGGTATCTAAATTATGAGTTTAGATTTATTTTCTGGGTGTTTGTGTATTCGTCTTGTGTGTTCATGGTACCCACGACACAGGAGAAAATCCGAGTGTGGGGCTATGAGTGTAGAAAGCGTGCTTGTATTCGTTAGCATCGTTTCGTCACATATTTGCCATTGTTTGGCAAGATACTGGACCATATTTGCCATTGTTTGGCAAGTATTTTCTTTTTTTTTATAGTTAGACCTTTTTTTTGTTCTCGAGAAGGAAACCTTCAAAAGGTATCCAGCGATAAGGCTAACAGGCCACCTGTTTGCGTGCTTAAAAGTCACACACACGCATGCGAAGACGACACGTATGCCTTGGTTCCTGTCTACACTCACCGTATGCTACCACTAGCACGTATTGCGCGCGTGACGAGCATACCCCGGCCTTGGTCCGGCATTGTGCGATTGCCGAGGTAGCAGCACCTTAGTCTCACATAGTCCCTGTTACCACTCACCGCAGTCCACCAATTCGCACTTGGCCAGCGCGGTGGACTATAGCCTAAACTCTCTCATTCCGAGAGAAGACCCGTGCCCAGCAGTGGGACAGTAATGGGTTGACGATGACCACTCACCGTATGCTAGTGAGCCAGGCGCGACTGCTCGGGTCGTCCCCCACCCGCTTGAGCAGCAGGCGGGCGCCGGGCCGCGCGCGTAACACCCGCTCGTGCGGTGCGAGTACCCGTTGCGTCGGCGCGCGGGACGGGACTTCCTCCACTAGCACGTAATGCGCGCGTGACGAGCACACCCCGGCCTTCGTCAGGCATTGTGCGATTGCCTGTGAATAAAACCATGTACCAGTTGTAATGTAAGTTGATGGTTAGCGGTCACTGCCGCTCTGCGACATCTGTAATCAACATCATACAGAACATGGGTTCTATCTGAAGTCAGTCAAGCGCGAGAACGCATTGCGTCGGCGCGCGGTACGGGACCTCCTCCACTAGCACGTAGTGCGCGCGTGACGAGCATACCCCGGCCTTGGTTAGGCACTGCGCGATTGCCTGTGAATTGTTTGTCGATTAGGGAACGTACCCACCATGTACCAGTTTTTTTTTTATCTAACAGAAGTAGCAAACGAGCATGTAGGTTGATGGTTAGTGGTCACTGCCGATCTGCGACATCTGTAGTCAACTTCATACACAGCATGGGTTCTATCTGAAGTCAGTCAAGCGCGAGAACGCGTTGCGTCGGCGCGCGGCACGGGACCTCCTCTACTAGCACGTAGTGCGCTCGTGACGAGCATACCCCGGCCTTGGTCAGGCACTACGCGATTGCCTGCAAATTAAACCATGTACCAGTATTTTTTTATCTAACTGAAGCAGTAAACGAGCATGTAGTCCACCTGATGGTAAGTCACTGCCGCTCATGGAAATCTGTAATCAACTTCGTACAGAACATGGGTTCTATCTGAAGTCAATCACAGATGCGTTGGTACTCCCGAGAACTTTGATGGTCGCTTCATGTGAAAGTGTGCCGGCAACCACGCCCTTCCATCTCGCGCAATAAATGCTTCACGATAGAAATAGGTGTGGCAGTGGTACTTCACCGGTCGAACTACACTGGTTCTACCACCTTCAAAATTCCATCAATATTTCAAAGTTTCATCTGATCATCTCAATTAGTCTCAAACAAACAAACGTAAACATATAACTCTTTTAATTGTAATCTACTGCATCAACTCATTTGTCAGAGTTATATAGGCTAACTTAACAGAGTGACATTTGCTATAAAATTTTAAAATATGGCGTCTGTGATCAGAGAAAAAGAGGGGGATAAATAAAAAGGGGTCATATCGATCAAAATAAGTAAAAATAAATAATGTGTGTCTCAGCTCCGACGCACGACTGGAGTTTACTCGCATTTAAAATATATGGCGCCATACTCCTACAAAGATATAAATAATACCAATACACGGTTAATTTTGAAAAATTATATCTAATATATAATTACGTATTTAAATATTTATATTATACGTATTTACAGAGTCTTTACATTACTTAACTTAACGATTTACTATTTTAAATACCATTGAGATTTTGGTAATACGTAATCACGAAACCTATGCATGCCATCCACGCGTACTGATAAAATAGTTCCTAAGTTTTAACTAGATGGTGTTATACTCAATAAAAAAACGTAACGAGGTCATTCATCAGTAGATTTTACTCCTCACATTATTCTCATACCGGGCCCCTATATGCAAATCGATTCTTATGGAGTAAACTCCAAAAAGTTCTCACCTCATTGGCCGTAGTATCCTGAGTGACCTTGAGTATAGAGTACGGTTCATGTCTTGCAACAGCGTATACCACTAGGAAGTGAATCTTCCGCCTCTCCTTAGGGGAGGATGGCTCCAAGTCCCCTCTGCAACTCTCTCCTGCTAACTCCTCACAGCACCGAGAGAAGATGAGGAGAGACGCCATGTTGAGAGGTTGGTTTGTTGGGGATCTGAAAATATAAAAGGATCCATTAGTAAAAGGTGTAGAACAACGATTTGATTGGAGAGTGAAGTAGTTCTCTTTCTAGGTGGTAGAACCAGTGTATTTCGACTGGCGAGTTACCACCGCCACACCTATTTCTAGCGCGAAGTATCGCTAGCGTTTCCATGGACCGGTGTGGATACTTTTACATGAGGCGACCATCTCAGTCCTCGGAAGTAGCAACACATCTGTGATTGACTTCAGACGGAACTTATGTTCTATATGAAGTTGCTTACACCTGTATGGACAAGGGCGGCAGTGACCACATACCATCAGGTGGACTGCATGCTCGTTTGCTTCTTCTGTGAACAATTTCATATAGAACATAAACTCAATCTGAAGTCAACCATAAAAGCGTTGCTCAGGAGTAGCTGAGGAATAAGTAGTAGCCCCATATAAAAATGCGCCGTTCCTCACCTTTTTACCTCTAAGAACTTCACGCTAAGTTCTTAAGCGAACCTTAGTGTGGCGGAGGTAACTCCCCGAACCTACTTGGTTCTAGCCGGAGGGTAACACGTCTGAACGATGATGACACTGGTTAAATCAACCATAATTGGTCTTTATTTTAATAAAACCTCAAAAAGTGAATAATATTTATTACAAATCATTTGTAAATCCCAACTGACATATTATTGATTAAAACCTTTTGAAGTGAAACTTCTTTAGGCGCATGAGGGTAAAATTTTTACAGATGAAACGTCACGCCGGTATGCAACGGAAGTGTCGGAAAAGAGAGAGAGAGTGATCGAGACCGATTGAGAGAGAGTAAGACAGGGCGAACGTAGCATGAGCAACTAGCCGTGGAGTGAGAGTAGGGAGCAAGCGAGTGAGAAAGATTGAGAGAGAAAGTGAGACAGAGCGAACGTCGTATCACGCCTTTTATATTAAAATCGTACTGTCATATACCTACACGTTAAGTGAGAGTAAGAGGCGGAGTGGGTGAGGTGTTAGGTTTTTTCGTTACCCTCAAAACCCGCGACAAAGCTATGCAAAAGCTTAAAAATGTTTAACTCTATGTCACATATTTAAATGTAAATTATTTGAAACTTATAGAAACAAATATCTAAAACGTGGTTCTAAAGTTTCATTCATAAAAAAATCCAACAATTTAACTCTGTTAATATCGTCAGTATGAAATCTAATATTTGTTTCAAATCAAATCAAATCAAATTCGTTTATTATGGAATGTAGGTAGCTAGTTATATGTACAGTACAGTCATAAATATTCCTCTACATTCCCGCCGCAAGCGGGCATATAATGTTTATAAGGTATGAGAAATTTATATAATAAATAGTAATAATCAATGTCAAAAATAGAAGTTATATAAAATTAAGTTAGATAATAATATTAGTACAATATGTCATCAAAATTTCCGGTCATTATTTAGGCTTGATATGTCAGAAAGATATTCATTTAATGTATAATAGCATTTGTCTAATAAAAATGTTTATGATAAAAATTGGGAGCTATAATATAATTTAATGATATCTGACATAGTTAATATTTTTTATTATATAGTGCATGGTATTTGGCAATTTTAATAATGTAATACAAGTACATATATTATAATGTTTTAATTGTAGTGTGACATAATTTAATGACTAGACATTTGTACGCCATTACTGGCAAAGCATATTGGATATACGTATAAAAAACTGTAATATTTCACCTTAATATGTACCTATGCTTATACAAATAAATATTTGATTTGATTTGATTTGATTTATAGAACAGTTTACTTTTTCACGTCTATAAATAGAACTTGTTACCTAGTCTAGTGTTAACAAGCCAAGCGTTCTAGCCGACCTACTTTTAAACTAAACTTACCGTAGCCTGACATGTCGGTAGCCAGGCCTCAAACACTGGAGAGGGATGACTCTTTGTGACAGCATGTAGTTGGTGTCAGCGTCGTAGATTTCGAAACGAACGAAGGCCAGCTCTGGGAAGTTTATCTGGAATGAAATTTTTAAAATTAAACCACGTAAGCTGTGTGCTAATCCATACTAATATTATAAATGTGAAAGTGTGTTTGTTTGTTCCTCTTTCACGTCGCCACATAGCTATTATATGATGTGGTTTATATGCTGAGAGATAAGTGTTAGGAGGGCGGAAAGTGACGTAGGCTACTTTTTACCGCGCTCTCTGATTCACATGAGACTATCGATGTTTTGTTAGTTGATACATATTTAGTAGTTCCAGACGTTGTTAATAGATGGCGTTAGTAAAATTCATTTGCAAATTCTGAATCACGCTATCAAATACTCATGTTATTTCCCTTTGACCGTGCGGGCGAGGCCGCGGGTAAGAGCTAGTAAGGAATAAGGAAGAGTGTGAAGGTTAAAGGGATTATCATAAAAAAGGAGTGCTAATTAAGAGGGCTGCCCTTATGGCAGCTTTTGGTTTGTCTTTTATTTAGTAGCTTACTATAATTACAGACTTTTTACACTGAAATGGAGTAACTTTATATAGAACAGGGTTCTATCATAAGTCATAAATCACATATACGTACCTTAAAATTAAACGTCTCATTCCAGATCGGGTTAAGCGCGTTCTTCCTAGCCACTTTCGTCCTGATCTTCTTACAATCAGCCGGCACCCCCAGGATCTCCACTTCCACGAAGGCGTTGTAGAAGGAGTACACGTTCTCAGCCACGTACTGTCCAGATATCACCGCGAGGGTCAAGTGGGCTGCGTGGATGCCGTCGAACTCTTTCTCCATCGGGTTAAATCTGTAAAATGGAGCAAGGCACGAAGACAAAATTTAGATTAAGATAAATGATCCGTATAAGTAGAATACTTAATAAATGAGAAAATGTAGTAAATAAATGATAAAGACATAAATAAAGATAAATGGGCTGCGGAAATAAAAGTAGAAAAGTAGATAGTGAGGATAAAAGAAGACGAAAAGATATAACAAAGACGACTGAACCGTACAAGTAAAATGCTGTTATTAGTAAAACTAAAAGAGAATGACATTAATAACAAGCACGGACAGGAAATAAAGAACTAAGAAAAAGTCGCGGTGAAAAGAAATTTTGACGGTAGAAATTTTGACGGTTAGTGGTAGAATCAGTGTAGTTCGACCGGGGAAGTACCACCGCCACACCTATTTCTAGCGTGAAGCATTTCTTGCGTGAGATGGAAGGGTGTAGTTGCCGTCACACTTATAAATTAGGCAACCATCATAATCCTCAGGAGTAGTAATGCACCCATGATCGACTTCAGATAGAACCCATGCTTTATTTGAAGTTGCTTAAAGATGTCCATGGGTGGCAGTGACCGCTTATCATCAGATCGTCTGCATGCTAGTTTGCTATTTCAATCCTATAAAAAAAATGTGTGCGTGTACTAGCGTACACTCGTAAGAAGTGAAACTTCTTTATGACGTTAGTTTTAAAAAAATAATTTACTATATGCAACTTTACAGAAATTGGTTAAATAAAGTTAAATTAGGTAAAGTTTAAGAAAAGGCTTTTATTAAACTTTATCTAATAATCTAATCTATAATAATCTATCTAATATCACGCGTGGTAGGGATAAGAAAAAGATGGCGCGTAACGGAAAAAAAAGATGGCGCGTAACGAAAAAAAAAGATGGCGCGTAACAGAAAATGATGGCGCTTAACGAAAAAATGTTACACTACATTTTTTTCCAACCCCGATAAAGAAGTTTCACTTCAAAAAGGAAGAACACTAAGATAACTCTAATTTCGGAAGTGAAACTATACATGGACTTCGTAAGCAACTTCATTTAGAACAGGGCTTCCATCTGAAAATAATCACAGAATAGCAATACCTACTGAAATGAAATGTCTTTATTCTGTATAGGCCTACGGGGGCACTTACAAATTGTCAGTTACATTTTTTTTTACACTACCACCGGATCGGAACACGACCTCAACTAAAATGATCGCCTCAATAGACGTGATGGCGGTGCTTCGGTCGAACCACACTCGTTCTTCAAAATTTACAAGGATGTTACGAATTTAAATTTGCCCAAGTGGCCCAAAGTACATACATTTCTAATTCCAGGTCTTTCGATGACTGGGTAAGCATTGGTGAACCACTGCGTGCTAATTTCATGAGAATTAGGTTTATTTTTTAGGTTTATTATTGGGACTTTTTCAGATCATTCCCTACCTTCTATAAGCGATATGTCCAGGATCCCACATCACAGCAGGTTTCCTCACATATCCAGCGCATCCGTTGCTCTCGTACAGCGCCGCATTGACCGCCATCGCCGCGTCCTCTGTCTGATAGTTCAGTGCCACCAGCTGAACGCCACAGGACCAGAAGACCACGGGATCCAGGTTTGAGGAGTCGATTCTTAGGCTGTGGACGAAATTGAAATAAAGATAAGGAAGGAAAGTTATCTTAAAGAAGAAGAATTGTGTTGTATTGATTTTTTGGATCTGCTTGGGACACGTTTATCACGGTAAAGAGTATCCTACTCGTATATGTTAATCGCAGTAGTAATGAACCATGCAGTCCACCTGGTAAGTGGTCAATACCGTCCAAGAAGATCTCTAAGCAATTTTACAGACAGGGGTTGCTGTCCTCGAGAACTAAGATGGTCGCCTCATTAAACCTGCAACCACACCCATCCTGTAAATTGTTACTGCTTTACACTTACAAAAGATGGGCTCTGGTAATTCCCTGGCGGAACTAGTTCTACCTTGTGAACGTCCTGCAACGTAGGAAGTCAGCAATGACTTCCTACGTTGCCGAAGACTGAAACATTCGGGTCATGAAAATGAGCTGTTACTAGACACTTTGCTAGACATAGGTGTGACGGCATCCACCTCATCAGTACATAGTATAAACCCAAAGTTGCTTCCCGCTGTCTATCCCTATGTATGCTTAGATCTTTAAAACTACGCTACGGATTTTAATGCAGTTGTTTTAATAGATAGAGTGATTCAAGAGGAATGTTTTTATGGATGATATAGTGGATGAACACTGATAATTTTAGATTTTTGACTTTTAGGCGGAATGTAGCTCGCCGGGTTAATTAGTTATGAATAAATACGTTATAGTTTATGAAAGTGAGTCAGCAACCACACGCTGCCACTGAAACGCCAGAAACAGGTGTGGCGCTATGTACTAGTCTTATGATCATTAGGTCTACTCACCCACGTCCCTGTAGTTCCGGGATCAGAATAGAGCTACGGCATCCCCTGCCTGTCGTAAGAGGCGACTAAAAGGGGCTTCCGGGATTGCAGGCGGCTAGAGTGGGAGCTCGAAACGTTCGGTCAGGCAATCCCGGGAAGGACGGCGGTATGTGTGGTCGCATACCGTCGTAAAGACTAGACGGAGCGGTAGGCCCAGCCACCCATCTGGGAGGAGCCCGATGGGGCAACGCGCTCAGAGGATTCCGGTTGCGGTCGGACCGATTACCCGGAGTCCTCTTTATAGCGAGGACGGCCACCGGGGGGGTTTTAGTGCGGTTAAAATCCCACATAACCCTGCGTCGCTCCCACGGCGTCGGGTACCTTTTGAAGGTTTCCCCCTCGAGAACAAAAAAAAAAGGTCTACTCACCCGGCGGGATAAGTCCTGACGAGCTGCGTCTCGGTATGAGCGACCAGCGCCATGGGGTGCTTCCTGCAGATCTTCTTGCCAATGGCCTCGTTCATGGAGGAGCACCGGTAGCAAGGGTGGTGGATGGCGGGAGCGTTCAGGCAACGAGCGCGAGGTGTGCTTGACGACTGCGATTGGCTTAGTGCTAGTTGCTGGGGACAGACGTGGTTATTGTGACCATCGAGAGACTATGTCGTATTTATAATATTGAAGTAAAGAAAGAAAGAAAATACTTTATTCGCTACAGTACATAAGGTTATACAAAAACAGATACATCTAATAGCAAACATGTGTTATTATTACTAACTAATACTTATTGATGTAAGTTACATTACATTGACCGAAAGGGTCTCCACTCAGCTTATTGCTGCAGATAGTCAAGGTCACCTGCAGCGCTGGTATTCTGTGGAGCCAAATTTCTTCGCTTGCGCGCAAGTAGGCAACAATTACAGCTTAGTGGTGGAAACTTGATTTCCCAATAGAGGGTCTAGGGTTCGGTCCTCGTCCCTGTAGCCTCGGGGTCAGAATAGGGCTACGGTATCCCCTGCCTGTCGTAAGAGGCGACTAAAAGGGGCTTCCGGGGTTGCAGACGGCTAGAGTGGGAGCTCGAACCGTTCGGTCAGGCAATCCCGGGAAGGACGGCGGTATGTGTGGTCGCATACCGTTGTAAAGATTAGACGGAGCGGTGGGCCCAGCCGCCCATCTGGGAGGAGCCCGATGGGGCAGCGCGCTCGAGGATTCCGGTTGAAGTATGAAGTAAAATAAAGTATGCGAAAATACTTTATTTTCTAGGTTTAAAAAAAAGTTTGATTATAAGCAGTTTTGTGTGAAACAAACATTTTATCATTTCTACGTTTCATAACTCCTTATTTAGAAAATAGTAGAACATGTATATTTGGTGACCTTTTTTTTGCTCGTCAAATTTTATGTAGGTATATTTAACCTTTTTTTCGCCGACTACCACCATTTTAGGTTCTCAACCATCTAAAGGTTTTCGGAGCTAAAAAACACGGGGATAAAATAAATTGTACTTTATTTTGAGGCTATGTACTTTTATCTTTATACCTTTTATAACCAAAGTACTTTAATCGTTGAAAAAAGTGGCAACCCTAACTATGGTCTAAAACTCTCGCATTCTGAGAGAATACCAGTGCCCAGCAATGGCACAATATTGAGTTGACGACAAACGAGTCTACAATTAGGGATTGCAATCCGGAAAACCGGATCCGGTAATCCGGCGGAACCGGCGCAAATTTACACAAACCGGATCCGGTACCAATTCACTACCGGATCCGGACCTTCCACCGGATCCGGTGATTGTATATTTTGACAAAGATTTCACATTACAAAAATAATTACCGTTAGAAATCGATGATTTTTACACTGTTTTAACCATTCGATTAACCCGGTCGGATCCGGCCGGATTAAGAAAAAACCAGCCGGATCCGGCCGGATTGAAAAGGGCGCCGGATTGCAATCCCTATCTACAATCCACCTGATGATGAGTGGCCACTGCCATCCAAGGATCCAGAAATCAAACTCAGAGTATAGTTTTTCCCGAGGTTGGCCACAGATGCGGTGCTACTGCTTGCTAAACCAAATTGGAACTCCACGGATATCGTAGATACGCATCTCTCTCTCTCTCTCGTCTCTTTTCCCTTTCCCTTAACACTGCTAAAATCATAATAGGTTTGAAGGTGGTAGAACCAGTGTAGTTCGACCGGAGAAGTACCACCGCCACACCTATTTCTAGCGTGAAACATTTCTTGCGTTTCGATAGAAGGGTGTGGTTGCCGGCACACTTTCACATGAGGCGACCATCATAGTACTCGGGAGTAGCAACGCATCTGTGTTTGACTTCAGATAGAACCCATGTTCTGTATGAAGTTGATTACAGATGTCCATACGGCAGTGACCACTTACCATCAGGTGGATTGCAAGCTCGTTTGCTACTTCAGTCAAATAAAAAAAAAAACATTGGAACTCCACGGATATCGAAGATACGCATCTCTCTCTCTCTCGTCTCTTTTCCCTTTCCCTTAATACTACTAAAACCATAATAGGTATGACGGTGGCGCTTCCAAAGTCGAACCCAAGAAGTACCAAGTAAATAGAGATTCACTTGTCTTACCGTGGCTGTGCTATCACTGCTCTCTGAGGATTCGAAGCTACTGCACGCTGCACCGCTAGAACTGTCCTTTTGGCCACTGGGTTGCTTGATGGAACTCCTGGGGGACAGCGGGTTCAAGCCTCGGAATTTTATCGCCTGAAAGAATTAAATAGTATTTTACCAAAATTATAAAGGCGAGATTTTGAGGATGTATGTGTGTTTGTTGAAATTGCCTGAATTTAAACACCTACATGATTATCATTACTGCGGTCATATGTGACAAAAGTGGGGGAACCGCGGAAATAATGTAGTATTTTACATTTTTGTGGGATAAATATAGCTTATGCATTACTCAAGTATAATGTTTTTTAGGATAACGATCTACTTTTAGTAGTTTGTATATCCATACTAACATTATAAATGTGAAAGTGTGTTGGTTTATTCCTTTTTCACGTCGCCACATAGCTATTATATGATATGGTTTATATGTAGGGACATAGGAGGGCGGAGAGTGACGTAGGCTACTTTTTACCGCGCTCTCTTATTCCCAAGAGAATATCGATGTTTAGTTAGTTGATACATATTTAGTAGTTCCAGACGTTGTCAATAGATGGCGTTAGTAAAATTCACTTGCAAGTTCTGAATCACGCTATCAAATGCTAATGTTAATTCCCTTCGAAAGTTCGGGCGAAGCCGCGGGTAAGAGCTAGTACTGTAATATAGGCCTTGACTGCGCGATGGATTTCCCATTCTGAGGGAAGACCGATGCCCAGCGGTGGGACAATTATGGTTTGATGATAATAAATAGACAGATTGTATAAAATTAGTTACCTGCACGTACGTGACCATATCGCTAAGTTCTCTGGCGATTTGGTTGCTTCGTTTCCTATTCGTGGCATGCTTCATACTGCCCGTGGTAGCTTCGCCGTCCCCCTCGCTCCTCCTGAAACTCTGGTAGAGCGAGAGGGACGTACGACCGACTTTCTCCTCCATTGCGTTCAGGAATTTGTGAAGTTCTTTTTCTGGTGAAGAAACAGCCAGTCGTGAATAGGTCGTCAATATATACAAAGACCTGATCTGAGAATAATATACTAATCCACCCTTAGGGAAAAGTCTTATCTAATATTTGAAGGTGGTGGCAGCATAGCTCGACCGGGGAAGTACCACCGCCACACCTATTTCTAGCGTGAAGCATTTCTTGCGTTTCGATAGAAGGGTGTGGTTGCCGGCACACTTTCACATGAGGCGACCATCATAGTCCTCGGGAGTAGCGACGCATCTGTGATTGACTTCAGATGGAACCCATGTTCTGTTTGCTACTTCAGTTAGATAAATATATATATAGTTAGATATATATATATATATATATATATATATATATATATATATATATATATCTACTTATACCTAAATCACTACATAGTATAAAACAAAGTCGCTTCCCGCTGTTTGTCCCTATGTATGCTTAGATCTTTAAAACTACGCTACGGATTTTAATGCAGTTTTTTTTAATACATAGAGTGATTCAAAGGGAAGGTTTGTATGCATAATACATGCATAATACAAAGGTGGAGTGATAGCCTAATGGTTGAAACTTGCCCTCTCGATCGGGAGGTCCGATTGTCCCACTGCTGGGCACGGGTCTTCTCTCAGTATGAGAGAGTTTATGCCATAGTCCACCGCGCTGGCCAAGTGCGAATTGGTGGACTTCACACACCTCCGAGAACTTTTTTTTTTTTAAAGAACTCTCGGGTGTGTAGGTTTCCTCACGATGTTTTCCTTCACCGAAAAGCAGTGATAATTAATTTCTAATACGCACATGAATCAGTGGTGCGTGCCTGGGTTTGAACCTCGGACCTTCCGATCGAGAGGGCAAGTTTCAACCATTAGGCTATCACTGCTCTCTCTTGCTCTGACTGCTCACAGTTATATTATCTAAACTTAATTGTAATTTTTGAGTGTAAGTATGTATAAGTGTGTGTGTGTGTGTGGTGTGGAAGTGTGATGGATGAATGTATGCAAATGTGTGTGAGGGTGAATGTTACTCACCGTCCAGCTCCTCATCGTCCTCGTCATAATCCTCGTCAGAGAAGTACTCCGTGAGAGAGCTGCCTGCGGACTGGTTGGACATGATCGAGCTGGTGCGGTTCCCTTGCTCCGGGAGAGATGCGCTGGTGTGACGAATTCCGTTTGACCTGATGAGAAATTTCGAAATCAAAAAGAAATTCAAAAAGCGGCCAAGTGCGAGTCAGCTTGCGTACGAAGATTTTGCAGTATGGGAGCCGTCATTACCATATATTTGTTAACCGACTTCCAAAAAGGAGGAGGTTATCAATTCGTCTGTATTTTTTTTTTTTTTATATTTGTTACCTGATTTCTCCGGACTGGGTGAACCGATTTGGATGTTTTTTTTTTTATTTGAAAGGTAGTGCGTGTCATGGGGTCCCATTTTTTTTTAGTTCACTTTTGACAATGGCTCATATAGGACATAGTTACCGTCGTCCAGCGAAATATGTCGAGCACCGACTTCAGGACTATGTCCTAAGTACTGTTTATGTTTTAAACTAAAATATATTTAAATTATTTTTTACTTTTTTGTGGCATGGGAGTCGGTGGATATTTTTTTGTCAAAATTTTTTTATTCTGTTAGTAAGGTGGGTGGACCATGTAAGGTCACTCTAACGAATAAACAGATTTTATTAGTTCATTTACTGGATAAATAAAAGAAAGTAATCATAAATTAACACTTTGTTTTATTGAGTATCATAAAAAATACTTATTTTTATTCTAGATGTAATCACTTTTTCTTAAACTTAACTTTTATAAAGCTCTTCTAAACGGCTTTGTAAGGAACAAGGCTCCATACAAGGCCAATATTATAAATCAGTCGTTCAACTTAAAACTAGAATTGAAATAATCAAAATATCCGCTTTTACTAAAACCACAGATAAAGCTCGTTAATTTAAATGAAAAATTAAATGCCTAACATATTATAATGTTCTTTAAAAAACTCAACGAACATTCTTTGAACATCATCCTATAACTAAGAATATATTAATGGAAATTAAATAAAAATTACAGTGGTGAGTATTATATCGATAACGAATAAGTTTCCAATGCGTTTTACAATAAAATAATTAATATTTTCTTAAACCCGTAATGGCCTTCTTATGGGTCCGTTCTTTGTAAAGCCAAAATGTTCTTAAGAAGGCCAAACTAACAATTATCATCTATGACATCCTTTTTTATATTTAATGAAATACCTGATAGACAGTAAGTAAAGACTATGTTCTCTAATTATAAAGAAAGTATAAATGGCACATAATCAGTCTTGTAGTCAAAAATATTTCAACTCAACCATACCTAAAATTAAAAAACGAAATTATAAGAAAGTAATAACTAAAATTCGGAAACAAGCTTATCAACTAAAAAGGATAACAACTTTAGATATTTTAATCACAATCTGAGCATAAAAATGCGAGATCTTTTTTAGTGAGACCAACACACTCTTCGTGATACCACTTTTGACATTCGCTGCATTGCCTCATGACTTCGATTCTACACTCGCCACATGCGTGGCAGTACCATTCCTTTTCTTCACCTTCTGCACCTCTCTTATCTATTAATCTTTTGCTTCCTGTTTTCAATCTTTTGCTTTCTTTTTTCACTCTTTTGCTGTTTTGTTGTTGTGCTTTTCTTTTCAGTAATTTTGTGGAATCATTTTCATTGGTATTTTTCTTTTTTTGCTCTCGCTTACTTGTAGATTTTTCTTTTTTCTTACTTGTTGTTTGCTTCAACTCGTCCTTTTTTTCTTCAGTTTTAAATAAATCTTTAACTATTCTTTGTCCTTTATTATTTATTATTATCAAATTTTATTAGTAAATGTTCCTGGTAAGGCCTGTGTACCCTAGCAAGGCCAACCGATCAAATAAAATCAAATTTTTGATTGGCCTTATAAGGAACCACCGGCTTTCATAGGAACACTACCGATATTTTAACTAAAATCAAAGCAAAATTGTTATATTTTTTCTTTAGTACCACAAAAAATCCTAATATAACATCTTACAGTAAAAATAATACGATAATAATAGGTTATTTACATAAAATCTCACCTTTAGCTGAGCGCGTGAATTACAATTTTGACGTCGCCGTCCGAAGTCTACAAAGCGAGAGACCGCAATGACAAAATAGCAACGCGAGCGACTCGCCACCGCGTCTGTGTCCATGAGTTTGATGGAGCTTCGTGTGAGTGGAAGGAATTTGTCATCACGTGACTATAAATATGAGTTTTTTATAATCGGCCTTCAAAGGAGCATGGCCTTCCATGGTCCACCCACCTTACCTATTTGTTGTTTTCGTTGTTTATCGTGTATTTGGGAACAACTACCCCTTTATAGGTACGGAACCTTAAAAATCATATATCGTGATGAGAATTTCGAAAAATACCTCTAAAACCGCTTATAGTTAGTACATACTTTACATATTAAATTGGAATAATAAAAATATAGTAGGTAATAATAATGTAGTTTGAAAATAAAAAAAGTTGCAGAGTATGCAGTCTAATAAGGTATGTTAAGGTAATCCTCCCATCTGTCCATCTACTTCTAGACATAGGCTTCTGCCCTACTTGGTTGAGGGCCATCAGATGGACTGGTGATCGTTTTTAAATAGTATTGAAGTAGTAACGGATATGCTAACTAATAACTAAGACGGTCGTCTCAAATAAAACTGAGCCGGCACACTCTTTCAGCGAAACACAAGAACTGCTTCACGCCAAAAATAGGTGTGGCGGTGGTACCTCCCCGATCATATACTTTCTACCAGCTTTAAAACCATTCGGTTGCAGACGGCTAGAGTGGGAGCTCGAACCGTTCGGTCAGGCAATCCCGGGAAGGACGGCGGTATATGTGATCGCATACCGTCGTAAAGACTAGACGGAGCGGTGGGCCCAGCCGCCCATCTGGGAGGAGCCCGTTGGGGCAACGCGCTCGCAGAATTCCGGTTGAAGTCGTTGCGAGATCGCGGAGTCCTCCTTTATAGCGCCGAGGACGGCCACCGGGGGGGGTTTTAATGCGGTAAAAATCCCACATAACCCTGCGTCGCTCCCACGGCGTCGGGTACCTTTAGAAGGTTTCCCCCTCGAGAACAAAAAAAAGCTTTAAAACCATTCACTAACTTGAAAGCCGTGGCCAATACACCGCCATATCCTTGAGCGGACGTAGCTCCCGTCAGGCCAACTGTCGGACTTGACTCAATTGGAAGAAGCTTCTTGTTTTTGATGAGAACCTGGGAAAATACAAATTATAATCATACTAATATTATAAAGGCGAAAGTTTGTGAGTGCGTATGTTCGTTACTTCTTCACGTGTAAACGGCTGGAGCGATTTTCATGAAATTGTGTAGGGACTTAGCTGATACTCTGGATTAACATATAGGCTACTATTTACTGTGAGAAAATATCTTATTTTCATGGGCCATACGATTTTTGTTAATGCGGGCCAAGCTGCGGGATTCAACTAGTATTAGATATAGGTATATTTTCATACGTAGACATGTTAGTGTGTAAACAAGTTTTATTAGAGAGGTGGGAAGCGTTGACCAACCAAAAGTAGACAAGCATAAAAGTCTTTCGACACGGAAGAAGACTTGTCTAGATTCTGTCTGTCTTATATTGAAACGATTTGGGTCCTCCTACTTCTGAAGTTTTGCTGTATTCCAGATGGACTTACTTACGATTACATGGAGGGGGGAGGGGGTGCTCTCTTATATGCTTCTTAAGCTTTACTACTTGATTTACACCACTTCATATGCAAATAACTTATATTTTTCCAGAAGACTTGAGTACCGCATTAAATCGTAATTTTTGAGCATTGTTGCCAATTTCTGAAGCATATCTTTTTTTTTATTTGACTGCAGTAGCAAACGAGCATACAGTCCATCTGACAGTAAGTGGTCACTGCCGCCCATGGACATCTGTAATCAACTACATACAGAACATGGGTTCCATCTCAAGTCAATCACAGATGCGTTGCTGCTCCCGAGGACTATGATGGTCGTCTCATGTGAAAGTGTGCCGGCAACCACACCATTCTATCTCGCGCAAGAAATGCTTCACGCTAGAAATAGGTGTGGCGGCGGTACTTCCCCGGACGAACTACACTACCACCTTCTACCACCTTCAAAAACTCTGAAAACTCTAAAATGTAGAGTAAGAAAAGTTTTATAGAAATTAGCAGATGGCCAATAGCCATATCCCCCCTTCCCCCTAACAAAGTTATACCTAAAGATATGCTTACTTTATACTTAAGTTGTTCAGGGCTGGGCAACCGAGGCTCATCAGTGTAGTCGGCTTCGAACAGGAACGATGTCACCAATTGGTCTCCAAACACTGCCTGGATGAAAATGAATCAGTACAGTAATTACAGACAAATACATACATAACATGTACACCCATGACGGGTAAAGTAAGCGGACTTAAACAGCATATACTATTGACATCTTTGTAATATAAATTATTTCGACAATTAAATGATATTGTATTGTAAAAAGAAAAACCATGCAACCTGATGGTAAGTGGTCACTGTCGTATGGACATCTGTAAGCAACTTTGTATAGAACAGGGGTTCTATCTGAAGTATATCACAGACGGGTTGCTACTCTCGAGAGCTACTAAGAACGTATATTTTTTTATTTATTTCTGACTGAAGTAGCAAACGAGCATGCAGTCCACCTGATGGTAAGTGTTCACTGCCGTCCATGGACTACTGTAAGCAACTTCAAATAGAACATGGGTTCTATCTGAAGTCAATCACAGATGCTACCCCGAGGACTAAGATGGTCGTCTCATATAAAAGTGTGCCGGCAGCCACACATTTCCATCGAAACGCAAGAAATGCTTCACGCTAGAAATAGGTGTGGCGGTGGTACTTCCCCGGTCGAACTACACTGGTTCTACCACCTTCATATCATCTTAATCATGATCTTAAAATACAACAATGACAAGTCAAACCCACCATTATTAAAGCCATATGTTTGTGAAACATGTGGACCCAAAAATAATGTGACTGACCTCAAAAGTGCTGGCCATCACCTGCTGCTGAGGTAGACTGCAATGGTTCTCGATGCTTAGTATCAGAGGATACGGTGACGTCACGAAGGCACTCCTGGAAAGAGGATAAGTTGGAGCTGATGAACGAGACATAATGTTTCACACAATACAAGATATCTTGATTGAACACCAAAATAAAAAACCGGCCAAGCGCGAGATATACGACCCGAGTGGTGGAGCGGTTACCATACCGGTCTGATCGGGTTCGATTCCCGGACAGACAGTTATCTGAATGATGAGTTTAGATTCATGTATATATGAATACACATACGTCTTGTGTGTGTCCATGGTACTCAAGCCACTGGAGAAAATCCTAGTGTGGGGCTATGAGTGTAGAAAGCGTGTTTATGCGTGTGTATAAGAGATTCCGTATCATCTTTAAAAAACAGCGAAAAATCACATTTGTCGGATGAGAGTTATCCGTTTTTAAACAACTTGGTAACACGCTGCACTTGGCAACACGCTGAACTTGGCAACACGCTGAACTTGGCAACATGTTATCACGTGTTTTTATCGAGCAAAAAATCATATTTGTTGTAAGAGAGCCTCCATAAATATTTAGTTTATTCCATTTTTATTTTCTTGATTTAGCGGTAACAGAAATACATCATCTGTGAAAATTTCAACCATCTAGCTATCACGGGTCTGTGTATCACACACACCTCCTATACTCATAACCCCACACTAGGATTTTCTCCTGTGACGTGGGTACCATGGGCACACAAAGACGAATACACAAACATACAGACCATGAATCTAAACTCATCATTCAGATACCTGTCTGGCAGGGAATCAAACCGGGACTCATTGCGCATCAGACCAATATGGTAACCGCCACGCGGGTCGTGTAATCAGTTCCGACACGCCTCTAATTTACTGTATACAAGAAGGCATACACTTAAAAGATTCGGACCTTACAAGGTAAAACGTCACTCTAACCGTTACTGTTTCACACGACGTTACTTCGTATATTTTTGAACCGAGAGCGTTATATCGTTTCATAAGGAGTAAACTCAAAAAAAACAACGTTGGCCACTCGGGGACTGCAACGGTAAAGCTATTGCATACCATTTTTTATCAACTTATGCAATTTTAATTATTTATTTATTTATTCAGTATTTTTTCCTTTGATATTATATCAAGTTTTTTTTTTGATACTATAAACTATTTTAATATACGTTCTCACAAACAGCTGCTTACATATTCGTCCGATTTTCGAGCAGCCCGGCTCTATCCGTGCGAGCTTCGTACTGTCGTACCATATACATACACGTAAAGCGAACGCTTGGCCGCGCTAGGTGGAGTGGGGGTGTTAGGATTTTTCGTTACGGAATTTCTTGATTCGGTCGCCGCGCTCAAAGCTCGCGATGAAAGCTATGCAATAGCTTAAAAAAGAACGAACCAAAACAAAGGCGTAATTACTAAGACAACATTACAAACCTAGCAATAGTTTCCACCACCCGTCTGAACGGGATTTTAGTTGTGAAGGTGTGTCCATGGTAAATGACTGGGCTCCCATCGTCTCCGTCCCAGCAGTCCAGCTCCACACACCTGCAGCCAGTCAGTAGGACCTGAAATGATAATATCATTATTAGAAGATATTATTCTGAAGGTGGTAGAACCAGTGCAGTTCGACCGGGGAAGTACCACCGCCACACCTATTTCTAGCGTGAAGCATTTCTTGCGTTTCGATAGAAGGGTGTGGTTGCCGGCACACTTTTACATGAGGCGACCATCATAGTCCTCGGGAGTAGCAACGCATCTGTGATCTGTCTGTTCTATATGAAGTTGATTACAGATGTCCATGGGCGGCAGTGACCACTTACCATCAGGTGGACTGCATGCTCGTTTGCTACTTCAGTCAAATAAAAAAAAAAAAAAAAAAAAGAAGAGCCGGTCCACACGGCGCGTTGCGATGTAACGCTGTCGCTGCGTCGTTTTACATACTAATAATCATAATATTATTATAAAAATATGAAAGTGTGTTTGTTTGTTCCTCTTTTACGTCGCCACATAGCTATTATATGATATGGTTTATATGCTGGGAGATAGGTGGGCGGAGAGTGACGTAGGCTACTTTTTACCAACTAAACATTGATATTCTCATCCCCTTGAGAATATCAATGTTTTGTTAGTTGATACATATTTAGTAGTTTCAGACGTTGTTAATAGATGTATGTACAACCCATTACTGTCCCACTGCTGGGCACGGGTTTTCTCTCTGAATGAGAGAGTTTTTAGGCCATAGTCCACCGCGCTGGCCAAGTGCGGATTGGTGGACTTCACACACCTCCGAGAACTTTTTTTTTTTTAAAGAACTCTCGGGTGTGTAGGTTTCCTCACGATGTTTTCCTTCACCGAAAAGCAGTGATAATTAATTTCTAATACGCACATAAATCAGTGGTGCGTGCCTGGGTTTGAACCTCGGACCTCCCGATCGAGAGGGCAAGTTTCAACCATTAGGCTATCACTGCTCTGTTAATAGATGGCGTTAGGTAGTAAAATTCATTCGTTGACCTTGCGGGCAAAACCGCGGGTAAGAGCTAGAACCATAATAATAACAAACACGTTACATAACGAGTTGTTAAAATCCTCATACTTCCTCTTCTTCTCATCGTAACATATGACGCACCCCCTCCCCACCCCCAAATTGGGTTACGTAATACATAAGTAAGATTGTAGTCGCAAACGAATGGCGGGCTTTACAATGATGAAAATAATAAAAAAGTAATTAATAATAATAATTTGTAGTAATTAACTACATCATCTTGTTGTATCGTACAGTTTTCTATCATTTATAAGCTTTTTTATAATATAAATTTTTCGTTCCTTCGTGACATAAACAAGCGTAACCCAAACAGAAAAGATAAATCAAATTGTATCCAAGGTTCTTCAAATATTTAACGATTTATTTCCATTAGCCTCCCCTTACCGTTTACATGCTTATGTGGGCATGATCCTAATAAATTATTTATGCTTCATTACATACATATCAGTTCATTAGTTACCCACATTCACCTCATTTCATATTTAGTACGCATGCGCCAAATTATTGATTTAAAACTCGAAAGCTTACGCAGTACGGTACTAGGCGAAGTTTTTGAACAAGTAATCATTGAGCTAGCGTCAAGTACATTACATTTTAACGCAATAAATTAAAGCATTTATATTTATTTATTAGTGTTACCAGTGGATTAACTCGTTAAATTAATTATAGAGAAAATTGAGTTTGATTTATTTCTATTACTCAACGTAACAATAAAAATATTTTTATTCTGTGCAGTATTTGGCACCATATTTATTACATCTCATACTTATTAGGCTAAAAAGCAAGAAGCTAAGGCCAATAGCACGATACTAAATAAAAAATATTACTGTCAACTGTCAGTGTCAAATTTAATATTGTTTTGCTTGGTTGAGTTAACTTAGCCGGTTTTCGTGAATTTATTTGAATTTCTATTTAAATATCACAATGAAGGAAGGTTCCACAGATCATGATATGAAAAATGTTGTTAAGAATCGGGAGTTACTCTATCGTATGATGATAAGGTAAGTTTCTTTGGAACAATTTATGTGATTTTTTGAAAAGTCTTGAAATCCTTGATTTTGTAAGGATTTCACTGTAATTACAGGTGAAATTAGGTTGTAATTATGACTTTTGTGTTTTTATGTACCCTGACTGTATTTATCAGCAAAAGTTCAATTGTTGTTCGGTTTTATTTGAGGTTATGTTGTTTTTTATTTATTGTTTACTTAATTTTCCTCATTGTTGGGCGCAGGTATTATCACAAAGTTAAGCCCAGGGCATACTCCATTATGCTGCGTTTACGAGCGCACTCACAAATTGTCAGTTACAATATTTTATTACACTATAAGACAACTGAGAAGATTAAACTTCATAAACACATATTTTTTTCAGTCAACTGTACTATGACGGGTTTCAAGCCATCGCCACAACCCTGGCTGCAGCCGTCCACGCGGATCCTGCGTGTCCTCCGAGTGACAGGTATTAGCAGAAAAACTAGGTTGCATTAGAGCATTTGATTCTTATAATCGGAAGGAGCAGTGATAGCCTAATTGTTGAAACTTGCTCTCTCAATCGGGAGGTCTAAGGTTCAAACACGGGCACGCACCACTGATTTATGTGCATATTAGGAATTAATCACTGCTTTTCGATGAAGGAAAACATTGTGATGAAACCTATACACCCGAGAGTTCTTTAAAAAAAAAGTTCTCGGAGATGTGTGAAGTCCCCCAATTCGCACTTGGCCAGCGCGTTGAACTATGGCCTAAAACTTTCTCATTTCGAGAGAAGGCCTGTATCCAGCAGTGGGACAATAATGGGTTGACATATTCACAATACGCAGTTTGTTAGGTTTTTTTTTAATATTATCTGTCTAAAATTCAAAAATCTAAAATTATTCCTTTACTATGTTGTTCGTGTATTATACATAAAAACCTTTCTCTTGAATCACTCTATTAAAAAAAACTGCATTAAAATCCGTAGCGTAGTTTTAAAGATCTAAGCATACATAGGGACAGACAGCGGGAAGCGACTTTGTTTTATACTATATAGTGATGTACAAATTTTATGATAATTATCATAAACTATCTATTAAAAAACCTGCATTAAATAAAATCCGTAGCGTAGTTTTAAAGATCTAAGCATACACAGAGACAGCGGAAAGCAACTTTGTTTTATACTATGTAGTGATGTACAAATTCTATTATAATATTGTCATCTTTATATTGTAAAAATTCTCCACTACCGCGAATATGTTCTGAGTACAACCGATACTCTGTGTCAATCAAAGATTTGGACATTTTTCATGATTCAGTCTCTAGCCTAAAAAAAAAGCTCATTACACATTTCTGTTCGTGACCTGCCACATATTGTAATTATTTTGTTTTGATTTGTTATTTTATTATTCTCTTAAAATTTGTTTTGTATTAATTTAACTATGTAACAACACTAATATGTCTAATATGGAGAGCGATGTACGCATCTGTTATTGGCATGCATTCTACCAAAGTACTTGTAATTTAAATAAGTTTTTTGTATTATGTTGTTTGTCATGCTGTTGGTGTGTCAATAAAGGAAAAATAAAAAATAAAAATTCCACTCTTTACAGGCTCCTAAACCTAATGATGGTGGGGCTTCAGAATGAACCTGATAGAAAGGACCGCTTGGCAGCGTCCAGTGGGGCGGAACATCTTCTTGGCAGTACTGGATTTGGTAAGCATTATATTTTATTTTTTAGAGTAGTGATAGCCTAATGGAGAGCAGTGATAGCCTAATGGTTGAAACTTGCCCTCTCAATCGGGAGGTCCGAGGTTCAAACCCAGGCACGCATCACTGATTTATGTGCGTATTAGAAATTAATTATCACTGCTTTTCGGTGAAGGAAAACATCGTGAGGAAACCTACACACCCGAGTTCTTTAAAAAAAAAAAACGTTTTCGGAGCTGTGTGAAGTCCACCAATTCGCACTTGGCCAGCGCGGTGGACTATGGCCTAAACTCTCTCATTCTGAGAGAAGACCCGTGCCCAGCAGTGGGACAATAATGGGTTGGCGACATATTTTATTTTTAAGCGATTGCATAGCTTTTATTGCGGGCTTTGAGCGCGGTGACGGCGAAATTCCGTAACGAAAAAACCTAACACCCTCCACTCCGCCTACCATGTAGCGCGGCCGAGCGTTCGCTTAACGTGTATGTATATGGTCCGGCAGTACGAAGCTCGCATGGGTCGAGACGAGCTGCTCGGAAATCGGACGAACATGTAAGCAGCTGTTTGTGGGAAACTATATTTGAAGATTTGTAGCAATGGTAAATAGGAAGTAGTTTTAATATAAAGAACTATTTCTTTTTTTGTTTACTTGCAACAACTTTTAGGGTAATCTGGGATATAAACCGTGTGTGTATCAAATAGGAAGTAATTTCAATATATTAATACGTGAAGCAAAAATTTGTGATTCGTTTTCAAGATACTTGCCGCAGGCGGAGGAGTATAAAATTACGCATGGTCGTAGTTGACGTAGAGAAGAATTGCGCTATGCTAATATTTTTTTCAAATAATGCATAAAACATACATAAAATCGACTAAAAACGCATTACGCACACCATAATACCATCATACCATGCATTTGACACATATAATAAACGAAATAGAACATTCAATGTGTTACTATGAAAACACAACGTCAAAAATGTCAGATGTCTTTGTCAAAATACCCGCTATTGTTTTTAAAGGCTTAGTTAATAAACCTATTTTCACCTTTAACGGGTGCGTTCAAAATAACTTGAAAATTATTACAGTTTATTGTAATTAGAGAAATATTGGTGCTACTTTGAACAATATGAAGTTTAGTTTTTTAATTTAAATTACGGTCGAATTTCGACCGTTGCAAGGGGTGAGTTAAATGTATTTATTCGTTTTATTATTATTATTATTTTTTGTTTTTTCTCCTTCTCACCATAGATTTGGAGTACGAGATGGACGCATCGTCTCTCGCCCCGGAGCCGTCCGCGTACGAAACGGCGTACGTGACGTCACACAAGATGGCGTGTCGCGCGGGAGCGTTCAGCGCGTGCGGCCAACTGCTGGCCACTGGGAGTGTGGATGCTAGTATCAAGGTAGGGGGGATGTATTGGTGTTTTTGTAGTTAAAGCAAAATAAAGGGTGGGTATTGGCACCTGTTTTTGTAAGTTTTGTTGTTTTTATTTCAAGTTTGAACTAGAAAAGGTAGTAGAACCAGTGTAGTTCGAAGAGATGCTTCACGCTAGAAATAGGTGTGGCAGTGGTACTTCCCCGGTCGAACTACACTGGTTCTACCACATTCAGTGTTGTTTGTTTGAGGCATCTGTGACTAATAGAATTTCTGTTCTATATGAATTTCTATGATTAGTGGTCACTGGTGGTTATGGGCTGGGTATTCATGCCCATGTCCGATCACAGCCTTAGCTTCGAATGTGGTCACAACACTAACACCAACATTTTATTCAAGATTCTGGACGTGGAGAGGATGTTGGCGAAATCAGCACCAGAGGAGGTGGACCCTGGGAGGGAGCAGCAAGGTCACCCGGTGATAAGGACACTGTGAGTATACGTATCACTGCTGGAAGTGGGCTTCAACTCTTAGGGGTTGTAGCGTACTTCTAAAAGTTAAGAATGAAGAATCTAATATTACTAGTCACCCGTCGCAACGGTCGAAATTCGACCGTAATTTAACTTAAAAAAGTAAACTTCATATAGTCCAAAGTAGCACCAATATTTCTCTAATTTAAATAAATTTTAATAATTTTTGAGTTATTTTGAACACACCCATTAAATATGAAAAGAGGTTTATTAACTAAGCTGCATTTAAAAGCAATAGCGTGTATTTTGACAAAGGCATCTGATATTTTTGACGTTTTGTGTTTTCATAGTAAGTCATTGAATGTTCTATTTCGTTTATTATGTATGCGTTTGTGTCAAATGCAAGGTAGTGTGTGTAATGTGTTTTTAGTTGATTTTATTGTTATTTGTTATATGCATTATTGGAAAAAAAGTTTGGCAGTCATGTCTCCCAAAATGTTGCAAAAAATCTAGAATATCTAGACGCAAGCGAAGCTTTGGGTAAAAGTTAGTTAATACTGAGATAATAAATGAGAAAATTTGTGAGGATGTATGTTTGTTACTCTTTTACGACAGGCAGGGGATACCGTAGCCCTATTCTGGTCCCGGAACTACAGGGACGAAATTAACTACCTACTACCCCTTCGTTAAAATCTAAACCAGTAATATTCTTAATCACAATTGTATGGGGTCCCCACCCAAGACATCATCTTTGAATTTTTTACGGGTAATTTTTTTTAATAGTTTTTTTTGAAGTGAAACTTCTTTAGGCGCATGAGGGTAAAATTTTTACAGATGAAACGTCACGCCGGTATGCAACGGAAGTGTCGGAAAAGAGAGAGAGAGTGATCGAGACCGATTGAGAGAGAGTAAGACAGGGCGAACGTAGCATGAGCAACTAGCCGTGGAGTGAGAGTAGGGAGCAAGCGAGTGAGAAAGATTGAGAGAAAAAGTGGGACAGAGCGAACGTCGTATCACGCCTTTTTCCCTTCCTCTTAATCTTGGAAATTTAAAGTTTTAGATTTGTATAAATATAAACAAGATTTATAAATTAGTTCGCCATAGAAGTTTCACTTCTGACATGTGTACTTTGTACGCACGCATGTTTTTTATTTGTAATTTTCCACTCCATCCTAAAATTCCTCATGGTTACTCATGGGTTAATATTCAACAGTTACGACCACACAGACGAGATAACGGCCCTGGACTTCCACCCCCGCGAGCAGATCCTGGTGTCAGCGTCCAGGGACTGCTGCATCAAGCTCTTCGACATCACCAAGGCGTCGGCCAAGAAGGCCTACAAGTCCATAACGGTAGGCCTATTTTTTTACCCGACTGCGATAGGAGTGTAATGTATTTCGAGCGTATGTGTGTGTATATGTATCTCTCTCTCCCTCTTTCCATCCCTTTCCCTCTCCCTCCCCCGTCTATCCCTCTCTCCCTCCCCCTCCCTCGCCCTCTCTCCCTCTCCGTTTCTCTTTTTCTATCTCCCTGTTTCTCTCTTTATCTCTCCCTCTCTCTTTATCTCGCGTGTATGTCCATTTCTTTGCCACGCGCTACACTTGAAGAACTTGAAGAATTTTGGCTAATGACATGTCATTGGAAACGAATCAGTTGTCAGTGGGCTATAGGTTATTAATTAAATATGGCGCCTGGGTTCAGACAAAGGTGGTAGAACAATGGTTCGAACCGTGAAGTACCGCCACACCTATTTCTAGCGTGAAGCATTTCTTGCGTTTTGATGGAAGGATGTGGTTGCCGGCACACTTATTTGAGGCGACCATCTTAGTACTCGGGAGTAGCAACGCATCTATGATTGACTTCCGATTGAACTCTTGTTCTGTATGAAGTTATTTACACAGGTCGCAGGGTGGCAGTGGCCATTTACCATCAGGTGGACTGCATGCTCGTTTGCTACTTCAAATTTATAAAAATAAAAAATAAAATGTGTGCGTGTACTAGCGTACACTCGTAAGAAGTGAAACTTCTTTATGACGTTATTTTTCAAAAAATAATTTACTATATGCATATGCAACTTTACAGAAATTGGTTAAATAAAGTTAAATTAGATAAAGTTTAATAAAAGGCTTTTATTAAACTTTATCTAATAATCTAATCTATAATAATCTATCTAATATCACGCGTGGTAGGGATAAGAAAAAGATGGCGCGTAACAGAAAAAGATGGCGCGTAACGAAAAAAATGTTACACAATTTTTTTTTCCAACCCCGATAAAGAAGTTTCACTTCAATAAAGGGGGGAGGGCATTGAAGAGAGAAGCAATCTGAAGTCAATCACAGATTCATTGGTTCGAGATAACTACTCTGGATTTCTGATATTTCTTCCAGGATGCAGAACAGGTGCTATGCGTGGCGTTCCACCCTCTCGGCGACCACGTGATCGCGTCCACCACTCACCCGGTGATCCGGCTGTACGACGTGACCACCAGCCAGTGCTTCGTGTGTCCGGTGCCCTCGCACCACCACACCAAGCAGGTGAACAGTATCAAGTGAGTTGTGATGTTAATGTGCTTAAAGATTCTGTAGGGATGCTTGACTTAGCGTTAGCGTTAGCGTAGTTGTAGATTCTTCAATAACGGTTTCGTCGTCCGTTATGATGATTTCGTCGTCAAGGTCATCAAAGTAAGTTTTGCTGTTAGTGTAGTTGTAGATTATTTTTGTGTTTTTTCTTTTGTAGAGTGGTGATGTTAATGTGGTGGTAGATTCGTAGAGACATTTGACTTAGGGTGAGTTCCAGATGACGCTTACCTGCCCTAAACGCCCGAAACGTCGTTCCACAAGACGTCCGGTCGTTGTGGTCGTGGCGAATACGTCACTCATGACGTCATGGCTTACGCGCACGCGACGCTCACGACGACCTATCTAACAAGGTGGGTCGCAGTGATCGTTCCAGTAGAGGATACGTCAGTTCACAAGCTAATGGAACTGGAAAATCTGCGGTCGTGAGAGTGCGCTTTGTGAACGTCTAATGGAACGCACGCTTTTTTTTTTCGAGGGGAACACCTTCAAAAGGTACCGGTACAAAAGGACGCCGTGGGAGCGACGCAGGGTTATGTGGGATTTTTACCGCACTAAAACCCCCCCGGTGGCCCTCCTCGGCGCTACTATGAAGAGGACTCCGGGACCTCCAACGGACCGCAGCCGGAATCCTCTCAGCGCGTTGCCCCATCGGGCTCCTCCCAGATGGGCGGTCGGGCCCACCGCCCCGTCTAGTCATTACGACGGTATGCGACCACACAAACCGCCGTCCTTCCCGGGATCGCCTGAACGAACGGTTCCAGCTTCCACTCTAGCCGCCCGCAACCCCGGAACGCATGCTTAGTGTTTGCGTAGCTGTAAATTGAAAAGCTGTGACAGTTTAGTCATCTAGTTCTAACTTAGCGTCACTGTTAACATGTAGTCTTTAATGACGGTTTGAATGACGTTTTTAGCGTAGTTGCAGTTTCTGTAGTGACGTTTTTCGTCGTCAAGGTCGTTCTTCAATGACGGTTTCGTCATTCGATTGTTTGCGTGTAGATTCCGTTGTGATGATTTTGTCATCAAGGTCATCAAAGTAAGTTTCAATGTTAGTGGGGTTGTAGATTCTTTAATGGTATCGTCACCGGAGTGCCATTGTTTGCGTGGTTGTAGGTTTTGTAGTGACGATTTCGTCGTCAAGGTCGTCAAAGTAAGTACATCTGTTAGAGTGGTTTGTTTGCGTGGTTGCAGTTTCTGTAGTGAAGATTTTCGTCGTCGATTGTCTATTGATGGTTTCGACATACGAGTGTCATTGTTTGTGTGGTTGTAGATTTAGCAGATGAAGATTCAAAAGGCAAATTTTTGGATGGATGGAAGTTATTGCCCATTCAAATCTGACGGTGTTTCATAGCTCTAGAAAATCGACCGCCTATCTCTGTATTCAATGAGTCTTCTCGTCGAAATAACTGTCCTCACCTTTTTTTGACGACAAAAAATCATCAACGTTTTCCCTCAACGACAAAAGTTTCCACACTAAAAATCCAATTGCCTCTCGTTTTCCTTAGATGATCCTTAAACGGCAATAATTTTCACGGAAAATATTTGCAAGTCTCTCTTTTTCCCTATTTAGAGCATATGCTATCCCAATGGCAAGAGCTTTTACGGCAAAAAATCCACCTACACCAGTTTTCTCGTACATTATCTTCCAATGTTCGCAGTCACTGATTGTGTTGCATTAAATTATTGTCACTTTTTTCTTATTTTCTCTATACAATTTATAGCCATTTCTTTTTGTGTTTGTGTTTCTATAAAACGCTTTATATTGTGTGCAACATGTAGTTACTGTGAATAAAGCATTCATTCATTCATTCATTAATTCATTCAATGGTAAACATATCTACGCGAAAAATCTACCTTAACTCGAAATTCTCCCATAACGTTTTTACTGCTAACTCCGTGTCTTCCATTTTTCTGAAGCTTTGGAACATCGTCTCTAACACACTTCAACACTTTCCTAGCGTTCTAACGGCAATTTTTTACGTCAAATTCTACCTTTCCCCCGTTTTCCCCCAGATTCTCCCCCAACGGCAAGTACTTCGCGAGCGGCAGCGCTGACGGCAGCGTGAAGCTCTGGGACACTGTCTCTAACAGATGCTTCAACACTTTTGTCGCGGCGCACGACGGCTCCGAAGTGTGTTCGGTCGCTTTCACCAGGAATAGTAAGGTGAGAACATAAACATAACACTTTACACTCACAACCCCACAGTTAGGGTTGCCACCTTTTTGAAGTGAAACTTCTGAAAGCGCATGAGGGTAAAATTTTTACAGATGAAACGTCACGCCGGTATGCAACGGAAGTGTCGGAAAAGAGAGAGAGAGTGATCGAGACCGATTGAGAGAGAGTAAGACAGGGCGAACGTAGCATGAGCAACTAGCCGTGGAGTGAGAGTAGGGAGCAAGCGAGTGAGAAAGATTGAGAGAAAAAGTGAGACAGAGCGAACGTCGTATCACGCCTTTTTCCCTTCCTCTTAATCGTGGAAATTTAAAGTTTTAGATTTGTATAAATATAAACAAGATTTATAAATTAGTTCGCCAAAGAAGTTTCACTTCTGACATGTGTACTTTGTACGCACGCATGTTTTTTTTCAACGATTAAAGTACATTGGCTATAAAAGGTATAAAGAAAAAAGTACGTAGCTTCAAAATAAAGTATATTATTACTTAATTTTTGGCTCTAGGATACTTTTAGAACTGTGCGTGGTAATGGTAAGCAAAATAAAATTCATGTAGATAACAATTTCACGCCCACATTTCTTAAAAAAGGTCACCAAATGTAAATGTTCTACTACTTTCTAGATAAGGTAGCTACGGAAACCTTGTGATTAAAGGAATTTTAGTTTTATACAAAACTGATTATAAACAAACTTTTAGATCCCAGATATACAAAATAAAGTATTTTCGCGTACTTTATTTTCCTCATAAAGTATAAAGTACAATTGCTCCGAATAAAGTACAATACTTTATAATAGAGCAGTGATAGCCTAATGTTTGAAACTTGCCCTCTCGATCGGGAGGTCCGAGGTTCAAACCCAGGCACGCACCACTGATTCATGTGCGTATTATAAATTAATTATCACTGCTTTTCGGTGAAGGAAAACATCGTGAGGAAACCTACACACCCGAGAGTTCTTTAAAAAAAAAAAAAAGTTCTCGGAGGTGTGTGAAGTCCACCAATTCGCACTTGGCCAGCGCGGTGGACTATGGCCTAAAACTCTCTCATACTGAGAGAAGACCCGTGCCTAGCAGTGGGACTATAATGGGTTGACACACTTTATAATAAAGTACGAGTGGCAACCCTACCTACACAGTGGTATTTCCTCCTGTCGTGGGTGCCATGGACATACGAAGATTAATACATAAAGACCCAGAACAAAAACCTAAATTCATCGTTCAGATACCTGTCAGGCCGGAAATTGGACCCACTGCGTGTTAGACCGGTACGGTGACCGCTCTGCCAAGCGAGTCGTCAAGTGAATGGATAATGTTCGTTAAATGAATGATTGAATGGTTTGGTTCTGTAGGCAGTTGGCCTACAGAATTGGTAATGAAATATTCGTTTTCGAGGTAGAACCAGTGTAGTTCGACCAGGGAAGTACCACCGCCACACCTATTGCTAGCGTGAAGCAGTTCTTGCGTTTCGATGGAAGGGTGTGGTTGCCGACACTTTCACTTGAGGCGACCATCATAGTCTTCGGGAGTAGCAACGCGTCTGTGATTGACTTCAGATGAAATCCATGTTCTGTATGAAGTTGATTACAGATGTCCATACGGCAGTGACCACTTACCATCAGGTGGACTGCATGCTCGTTTGCTACTTCAATCAGATAAAAAAATTGTGTGAGTGAATGAATGATTGAATGAATGAATGTAAGCAACTTTATATAAACCACGTGTTCTATCCGAAGTTGAACACAGATGCTTTGCAATTCCCGAGGACATCTTATACATAAAAAAAACTATTCGAATATCGCATAATGTAATATAGTGGTTATTTTTTTCCACATTTATATTTTAAGTCAGAATCTAGTTAGAATAGATTTACATGTTTTTAAAATTATTGTGCAATATTTTTGCCTACAGTACCTCCTAACATCTGGCCTGGACTCTTCGATCAAGCTATGGGAGCTGGCAAGTAGCAGGTGCCTGATACAGTACACCGGGGCTGGTACTACCGGTAAGTCTTAGAGTACTTGGTGGACGTATGCATTTTTATTCAGGGGGGCGGGGTTCTTGTGCCTTGGGACAAACGCTGGGTTTGTGTGTGATGTGACGTGATGTGGGGCTGGATCTTCGAAAGATGCTGCCGATGATGTCTTTTTTTTGCTGATGGGGAGGGGGGGGGGGGAAGGCTTCAAAAGCTACATTGTCTTGGTAACTGACACTAGCTTCTGAGTGATATTTTTTGTTAACAGCTGTCTTCAGTGGTTCAATTATGTGGGATTTTAGTTGACGGGAGTGGGAGGGATACTTTCGAGACATAGCGAATGAAACCGTTACCGATAGTGCAACGCCCTTAAAAAACATTTTCAAAATGTCAATTTGTGTTCGCAGGCAAGCAGGAACACCACGCGCAGGCGATATTCAACCACACGGAGGACTACGTGATGTTCCCGGACGAGGCGACCACGTCGCTGTGCACGTGGCACTCGCGCAGCGCCAGCCGGGGCAGCCTCATGTCGCTGGGGCACAACGGGGCCGTGAGGTCAGTGGTCGCTACGTCACTAGGGGGGTAGTGTCGTCCCTGTAGCCTCGGGGTCAGAATAGGGCTAC
>OX453087.1:1822152-1989843 GCA_949699795.1 Spicauda simplicius
CATTTAATCGTTCTGTTTACACACACAATTATCTATTACACACTATTACAATATTATCAAAGATAACAGAAAGTGCAAAACAAAACGAATGGACACTGCTCAGCATTATGTTGGCATCCGAGAAACAACCAACGCTGATCTTCCGCAGCATCCAACAGGTGACGACACGGAGTAAAAAGGCCAACATAAATATACAATTCTTGCATAAAAACTGAAGAAAAAAAAAAAAAAAATTTAAAACTGGAAAAAGGAAAAAAATAAGAAATAAAAATAAAAATAAAATGAAATAAATAGCATCGACCAATTTTATCTGTGTTGTGACACCGATGTTGACACTGACATTACTCAATGACAATGTCATAATCAACAAACTACATATAATACAAAACATTAAATCTCTAATATTTTTAATTTAATTTAAATAATGAATCCGTAAAGTTACTAATCAGATAGAAATAAAGATTATAAAAACATATTTCAGAAAGCCCGCGGGTACATATACAGTCTATATTCCTATACAGCACTTGTGTCATGTTTTGTGAGTTTCCTGACTTTTCTGGTGAATGTGTAGAAATTCCTTAAGTTTGACTTTAAATGCATGAACAGTTTGCAGGTTTCTAATCGGCGGAGGGATGTTATTCACCAGCATTTCGAAGCTGCGTAGCGGAAACACAGCCTCTGAAAGCAGCAGTTTTATGTCGCTGTATAGTGAGGGGCTTCACGCACACTCGAAGACCACATGTCCTGTGACTGGAGGCCCAAGTGATCTTGTCGTACAGATAACCTGGCACTTTGTGTTTAATAACTCCAAAAAGAAGACATGCTAAGTGTAGTTTTCTACGATGCTTCATTTTGAGTGTTGAATATTTATTCAAATATGAGGTCACATGAGCTCTAAAACGGAATATTGAAGCAAAAACGAGCACATGCATTCTGTAACCGCTGAATTAAATTTTGTGTTCTAGATAAAAGGCGAGGGCCATAAACAATATCCATATAGTTTATTTTGGATAATACAAGTGACTCAACTAGCTGAATACGCAATTCTTCGTTTAAAAAAGGCCTAATTTTGTATAAAACTTTTAATTTGTAAAAGCAACTTTTCACTGAATTAGAGACATGTTTCTCATAGCGGAGGTCACAGTCCATGTACAAACCCAGGTTTCTAGCTTCATACACACGCTCTATGGGTTCATCCATCAGCAAAACATTCAGTGTCGGTTTGACATTGGCTAACTGTTGCTTACTGCCAAACACCAGATATTTTGTTTTATGTGCATTTAGGAGCAGTGAGTTATTATTAGACCAAGTGGCAATCCTGGATAAATCCTCGTTAAGTTTAGCTATGGCACCATCGATTTCGGCAGGTTTACAGGAAATATACAGCTGAGTGTCATCCGCATACAAATGGTATCTACAATGCTTAATTTGTGATATCATATCAGCAGAGTATAAAATGTAGAGGATTGGACCCAACAAAGATCCCTGGGGAATGCCCCTAGTGCATTCCTTTTTGTCTGACACCATTTGCAAACCATCACTGCGACTTAGCTTAACATATTGGTATCTATTAAGGAGATAACTATTGAACCAGTGTAATGCTGAATTGTCAAACCCATAATAGCTTAACTTAGATATTAATAAATTTATATTTAAAGAATCGAAAGCCCGGGAAAAATCTAGTAGTACTAGCAGGGTACACATCCCTTTGTCTTGTGCACATAATATATTTTCTGTCACATCAATCAAAGCAGTGACAGTACTACGTCCCTTACGAAAACCTGACTGTAATTCCGGCAAAATGTTATTGGATTCAATATATTCTGTTAGCTGATTACAGACAATTTTTTCTAAAATTTTTGATATACAAGGCAGGATGCTAATAGGTCTAAGATCCTTCAGCTGCAAAGGGTTTTTGACCTTAGGTAAAGGATGCACAATAGCAAGCTTCCATATATCTGGAAAAGTTGAGGAAATTATGGACCTATTTATAATATCTTTTATACAATGAATTGTGTATGGGAATGTCATTGTAATCATGTCCAAACTTATACCATCACAGCCTTCTGCATTTGATTTTAAATCCTTAATTATTTTAAATATACTGTCCAAACTAATAATTTCTATATGGAAGACTGCATTACTGTATTTAAAAAACTCAAAAAATGTTAAATGTGACATACTGATATGAGATGATGTAGAAATATTTAAAAAGTGGTTAATAATAGCATTGGGGTCATCAAAGTATAATGGTAGCTCACTTTTATAGTTTGGTAATATAGTGTTTTTTAAGTTATGCCACAACTTTACGACGGTATGCGACCACACATACCGCCGTCCTTCCCGAGATTGCCTGACCGAACGGTTCGAGCTCCCACTCTAGCCGTCTGCAACCCCGGAAGCTCCTTTTAGTCGCCTCTTACGACAGGCAGGGGATACCGTAGCCCTATTCTGACCCCGAGGCTACAGGGACGACTCAAATTAGTCTACAAAACGCTTATCCTTACCACTTGTTTACTGGGTTCACTAAGCCTAGGGTCTCGTTTACAACTGTCTCGTAGTGGACTCGTCGTGGTGCCTTGGTCCACTCGTTTCCCACTCTCTCGTCTCGTGGGGTCCCGTTTTAATGAGCCTCTGTTGAAAAAAAGAGTGTGTGTCAGCTCCGACGCACGACTGGAGTTCACTCGCATTTAAAATAGATGGCGCCATCCTCACACACGACACATGAAAGATATAAATAATACCAATACATGTTTCATTTTGAAAAAATATATCCAATATATAAGTGCGTATTAAAATATTAATATTGTACGTATTTACAGAGTATTTACATTACTTATCTTAACGATTTACTATTGTAAATACCATTGAGATTTCGGTTAATCGTAATCACGAAACCTATGCATACAATCCACGCGTACTGATAAAATAGTTCTAAAGTGTTTACTGGTCGTCTGTTAAAAGAAACACCGATAATGCTTACTGGTCGTCTGTTAAAAGAAACACCGATAGTGCTTACCAGTCGTCTGTTAAAAGAAATACCGATAGTGCTTATCGGTCGTCTGTTAAAAGAAACACCGATAGTGCTTACCGGTCGTCTGTTAAAAGAAACACCGATAGTGCTTACCGGTCGTCTGTTAATAGAAACACCGATAGTGCTTACCGGTCGTCTGTTAAAAGAAACATCGATAGTGCTTACCGGTCGTATCTTAAAACAAAGACCGATAGTGCTTACCGGTCGTCTGTTAAAAGAAACACAGATAGTGCTTACCGGTCGTCCTTTACGGATTCCCGTTTAAATTCTCTCCTATGTGTGGGTGTGGCTGCTACGGAGTGACTGCTGGTGAGTGCTGGCGATGCTTGTAATATTTCCCTGAAATTAAAATAATATATTTATTTATTTATTTTATTCTGGACACAGACAGTCATGTATTACATAATATTGGTCTTAAGATAACACAGGTATAATATTACAGACTTAGAGTGCCAACAATTATTATACAATACATTAGACAAGTTTAATGAGAATTGCTTAAACGAGAAATTGTATTGATAATAACAAAAAAGGTATGAAATTACAGTTAATGTATATTAATTATTTAAGTAATTAAATTTTAACAAATAATGATTGAGTAATTTTTCTTTTAAATGTGCTAATTGAATTACAGAAAGGGTCAATGTGACCCATTTCTTTGTTATAAGCAGCCAAACAACGATTGAAAAATGAATTTGAGCTAAATTTAGTATTAGATGTAGGAATAGCAAATAAATTATTAGGTCGGCGAATACTTCTAGAAGGAACTTTTAAGTTAACATTTTCTATAAGGTCAGGGGAGTCTATGAAATTATTTAAGATTTTGTATAAAAACATATAGTCACGTTGTTGCCGACGAAAATTTAATGGTAACATTTCATGTTTCTTTAGTAAGTCATTATAAGAAAGACATTGGAACCCAGTTCTGTACTCTAAAATCCTTAAAAATGTTTTCTGAATTCTTTCAATCCTGCTAATATGACAAGCGTGATAAGGACTCCAGACCACAGAACCGAAGTCCAGTATAGATCGAACCAAGGAAAAATATAATATTTTATAAGTGAAAGCGTTTTTAAAAGGTTTACATGTTCTAAGCAAAAATCCTAGCTGACGGTTCGCTCGTTGAATCATATGATCATAATGGTTTTTGAATGTTAATTTGGAGTCTAAGATTATACTTAAATCTCGAATAGAGTTAGTTCTGGGTAGTGTATTATTATTCAAAGTGTAGGTGTAATTGATATTATTATGTTTACGGGAATAAGTTATAATAGTACATATTTCAGGGTTTAAAAATAATTGATTTTGACCACAATACTCCGCTAAGGAATTTAGATCATTTTGAAGGGACGCACAGTCAAGTTCGTTCCTTATTACTCTGTAAATTTTAGCGTCGTCAGCATAAAGGAGTATTTTGCTACTGATATATTTGTCAATGTCATTAATATATAAATTAAATAGTAACGATCCTAGGTGAGAGCCCTGTGGCACGCCAGAGGGCACGGGCTTAAAATCTGAAATGAAACCCCTGATAGAAACAGCCTGAGATCTATTAGTAATATACGACTTTATCCAGCGGAATAAGTCACCGTGAATGCCGGCACTCCAGAGCTTGTTTAATAGAGAAAAATGACAAATTTTATCGAAGGCCTTTGAAAAATCTGAATAAATAACGTCAATTTGGAATTTACTGTTCATTGCACTAAGTAAGGTATTTGTAAATGTGACTAAGTTAGTGTCTACGGATCTACCACGAAAGAATCCGTGCTGGTTAGGTGTAATATGACTACGTATGTGATATGATAACTGTTCGGTTACAATTTTTTCAAAAATCTTACCAAGAACACACAATTTAGATATAGGTCTGTATTGACTGACGTCGTTGGTGCTTTCATTTTTCGGTTTCGGAGTAATGAGCGCCATTTTCCATATTTTTATATTATAACAATAGACTTAGACAACAGTAGAATATCTTTTTTATTTTACAAGGGGGAAACCTTCAAAAGGTACCCGACGCCGTGGGGGCGACGCGGGTTATGTGGAATTCTTACCGCACTAAAACCCCACCGATGGCAGTCCTAAGCGCTGCTTGGGGGACTATGGGTTCTCCAACGAAACACAACCGGAGTCCTCCAAGCGCGATGCCCATTTCAGGTTCCTCACTGGTGAGCGACCACGATCAACGCACCTACTGTTATTTACGGTGACATGCAACCACACATGCCACCGTCCTTCTCAGAGTCGCTTGGCTGGACGGCTCGACCTCCCATTCTAGCCGCTCGCAACACCGAAAGAAACCTTTTAGTCACCTCTTATCGGCAGGGGATATCGTAGCCCTATTCTGGTCCCGGGACTACAGGCACCTGCGACCTCACAAGCCCCTTTTTTAGTTGTCTCTCACGACAAGCAGATACCGTAGCCGTCTACCCCCCGGCTTCAGGGGGGTTCATCCTTACTATAACTAAAGGATAATGGACGGAGTAAAGGCTAATTTTTCTCGGTACGTGTAACGCGAGCAAACATATTGTAATTAAAAAATAACACGTTGAAAAACCCGGTGGCGCGTAAATGGTCGGATGATTAATATAACTATAGAGTTGTTACAACCACCTTATAATAAATTTTAACGTGTACACACAATGCATTTGTTTAACCCATACGACAAACGTGGTTTGTCCGATCAAATCAGGCAGCGGCTGTTTATAAGAGTGAAGTAGCAAACGTGCATGCAGTCCACCTGATGGTAAGCGGTCAATACCGCCCATGGATGGCAAGCAACTTTACGTAGTGGGTTCAATCTGAAGTCAATCACAGATGCGTTGCTACTCCCGGCGACTATGGTGGTCGTCTCATATAAAAGTGTGCCGGCAACCACACCCTTCCATCAAAATGCGAAAACTGTTCACTAGAAAAAATAATTGTTCACAAAAAAAAAAAACTGTTTAATACAAAAAAACTGTTTTTGCGTTTCGATGGAAGGGTTTGGTTGCCGGCACACTTTTATATGACGCGACCATTATAGTGCTCGGGAGTAGCAACGCATCTGTGATTGAACCCACATTCTACGTGAAGTTGCTTACATCATCCTTAAAACAAACCTGGCCGAAGTGCAGTCTAAGTTGGAGACGTCACACAAGACCGTGGAGGATTTACGTGCCGAAGTAGTATTATTGCGCAACGCTACTTCGGTAAGTAGGTTGCCCGACGCCTCTAACGTAAACATGCGTCGCGGGGCTCAAAATGTATCAATCAGCAGCATTGAGTCGGCAAAGCGTGATTTGGTAAATAATAAAATCGCTGGATCACGCCTAGCAACCGCCGAGGTCACGACACCCGTGAGTACGTCGACCCCTGGGCGTGCTTACGCTACTGTTGCCGCCAAACCTGCAGTGTCACAGGTTACGCAGCAAAGTAGGGGAAAGCGGATCCATTGTGACCCAATTCGCCGGGATCTACTAAAGCAGGGTCCTATAAAGACCCAGGGTGACGAGGAGGGTTTCATCAGAGTTGAGAAAAAGAAGAAAAGGAAACCCTCATGTCAGAACCGGTGCGGCACCGCACCAACCGGCCCGAACTACATGCTGCAGCCCGCTGTTCCGACGACGCTGCTGTACGTGTCCCGTCTGCATTACTCTACAACGGTCGAGGAGATTGTAGAGTATATCAGAATCAAGACCAGCTACGGATTGAAGGTTGAGCGGTTGGAGTCCCGCCATAAAGTGAACTTCAACTCTTATGTGGTGGGAGTCCCAACGGAGCAGATGCCAACCTTCATGAAGGAAGAATTTTGGCCGAGAGGTGTTGTGTTCCGGCGTTCCGAGGTCGGCTACCCGACACCGCGCGCAACACGACGCCGCACATTCGTGTTACATGAATTATAAATATAGTTTATGTATAGTATTTTAATATTTTATATTTGTTAGTTTTCTATTTTGTATAGTATCATAGTTTTATTAATTGTTATGTATTAATTTGTTATATTGTTTACTTGTATTTGTGTATTCGTTTCTATGGGCCTTTGTAGCCTGATATAAATAAATAAATAAATAAAAAAATAAAATAAAAAAAATATGTCGCAGAGTGGCAATGACCACTTACCATCAGGTGGACTGCATGCTCGTTTGCTACTTCAATCAGTTAAAAAAGTTTTCAAGTCGCGCGTACCAACTAACCTGGTAATATCACCTGGCGTCCACCAATTTGCACTTGGCCGCGGTGGACTATGGCCTATAACTCTCATTCTGAGAAGACCCGTGCCCAGCAGTGGGACAATAATGGGTTGACGAGAATATCAGACAAAACAGCTTGGGACTGAGCAATAATATACATTATTATAGTATATTTAATTAATGTCAAAGTGTAGCGTATCTTGCCAAACAGGGTTCTCTTTTACTGAACTGTAAGGCAAGATACTGGAGCTAACTTTCATTACCATGTAAAAAATCATGATTGTAATTATATAAAAAAAATAAAAATGGATATAAATAAGAAAAAAGACAAACCCGCTGAGTTTCTTGCCGGATCTTCTCAGTCGAGGTCGTGTTCCGATCCGGTGGTAGTGTAAGAAAAAAAAATGTAACTGACAATTTGTAAGTGCCCCCGTAGGCCTATACAAAAAATAAAGACATTTCATTTCATTTCATTGGTATTATCAGCTCTATATATATCCGCCGGAGGTTTCTATTACCCCCGCGCATGTTGTCAGTATCTTTTAAAAGGCTTTTAGTCTGATGTTAAAAGATTTTTTCATAACGACATGAATCGTATGAGCTTTGTGGTACATTAACGAGGGGGTGTATAAATTAAATAATAGAATAACATAATGATACTATACGTAGAGAGTACGTCGACCTCTTATAATTAAAGTAGCAAACGAGCATGCAGTCCACCTGACGGTAAGTGGTCACTGCCGCCCATGAACATCTGTAAGCACTTCATACACATGCGTTGCTACTTCCGAGGACTGAGATGGTCGCCTTATATAAAGTTTGCCGGCAACCACACCCTTTAATCGAAACGCAAGAAATGCTAGAAACAGGTGTGGCGGTGGTACTTCCCCGGTCGAACTATATTTGTTCTACCACCTTCAATAGTCGTCGGTCGTCAATAGCATAGCTTCTTACGAATTTTAAGGGCACTTGTCTTGACCCGAGTTTAACATTTTCTACCCATCACAAAAATTAAGCAGGTAAGAAAAAAGTGTTATATTACGATTATAATGATATATATTATCCTATCTTACGTCAAGCCATTTGGGCTGTAACGGGTGCCAAAGAAACGGACGTACACACATACATAGAATTATCATCATACTAATATTATAAAGTTTGTTAGTGTGTTTGTTACTTCTTCACGTCTAAACGGCTGAAGCGATTTTCATAAAATTTGGTAGAGAGTTAGCTGACACTCTGGATTAACATATAGGCTACTTTTTACCGTGGGAAAATATTTTATTCCCACGGGACAATCGATACATCGTCTTTTTAACGCGGGCGAAGCTACGAGGTTCAGCTAGTAATTTATATATCTTTCAAAATGGCACCTGCAAACAAAGAAAAAGGGGGACGGGAAGATTTTTTTATTATCGTAAAAATATGGGAATCAAAGGAAAGCTACCAAATATATTAAATAGACCAAAAAGACGTTAAATGAAATACATTATTCTACTCTACCACTTTTATGAACACTTACAAACTTTCGCCTTTATAGTATTAGTATGAAGTTAATCTGGATACTAAGTAGACTATAATAGAAATGCCATATGTAACAATCCGTCAAGCCGTTTGAGCTGTGCGCGTGTAAAAGAAATGGACATACTCGTACAAACATACAAACGTTCAAAAAACCCTTTGGACACAGTACCTTTATGTACACACAAAAACACGTCCCCACAGTCCAGTGGATATGGGTCTTTAAGTATAACTACGAGGTAGCCCTTGCCCTAATTTGAACTTGACCCACATCGCCAAGGGACAGGACCCTTGGCGCCCATTGATTTGTTTTGCTAAGTTCTGATCTGTTGTGGGTGACCTTCATCTTATATTTAGGATTAAGGGTCTAAGAGTTAGTTACTGTGGGTAGGTAATTACATTTATAGTAAACTAGTTGACCCGGTAAACTTCGTTTCGCTTAAAAGTCAAAAATCTAAAATTATCAGTGTTTCTCCATTATATGTGTATAATACATAAAAAACTTCCTCTCGAATCACTCCATCTAATAACAATACTGCATTAAAATCCGTAGCGTAGTTTTAAAGATGTAAGCATACATAGGGACAGACAGCGGGAAGCGACTTTTTTGTACTATGTAGTGATGATAATTAAAATAAATAAGGTACGTTTTTATATTATTAAAGAAAAATCTCCACTGCTTTATAAGGATAAAGTAGCAAACGAGCACGCAGTTCACCTGATGGTAAGTGCACAGTGCCACCCACGTACAACTAAGATGGTCCTTTAAGTCCATACATGGTTTCTGCATTCGCGATATATGTGTAAATAGCACGAATACGGAGCTTTGCCTGCATTATCAAACAGTTTACAAACCTGAGTTCTCGTAAGAAAGCCCTAAAGCAAGGTATATGTGGACACTCTGGCATCGCTAACTTCTAACTCATCTATTTACTTTTTCCCCTTTTCTCTGATCATGAAGTCCAGGGTCGGAAAACAATACCTTCTTGACGACCCGCGTGGCGGTGCGGTTACCATACAGGTGTAACGCGCAATGGGTTCCATTACCAGCCAGACAGGTATCTGAATGATGAGTTTGCATTCTTGTTCTGCGTCTGGGTGTGTGTATTCGTTTTTGTGTGTTCCATGGCACCCACGACACAGGAGAAAAATATACTTTGGAGCTATGAGTGTAGAAAGCGTTTTAAAGCCTTTTTTTAAGCTAACTTCAGTGTGTCGGTTTTTCGTGCCGGTTTGCGCGCATCGTAAAAAATTACTCTCATCATTTCCCTAACGCCATAGGAAGTATCACTCCAAAAGTTTACAAACCTGAGTTCCCGTAAAAAAGCCCCGAAGAACGGTATCAGCCGGCACTCCGCCATCGCCAGGGCCCTGCCGAGCGCGCGCTCGTACTCAGCGGACAGCAGGGCCGCTGACAGGAAGTCCAAGGTTGGAAGCGGCTCGTCTGATATGCTGAACCAGAAGGACTTCAGCTTGTTTGATCTGGAATGGATTTTGTGTGTGTGATGATTTGTTGGGATTGGAATTTAAAAAATAAAAAAATATGTTTAAGATTTTTTTATTGAAATAATAATTTAAATGTTTAAATGAAATATGTATCACACGCAATATGTTTCACATAATTTTTAATAAAATTGTAATATAAAAAATATTTTCTACATTTTTTTATTAAAATTGCAATCTATAATTTAACTAATGTCTTTTTGAAATTGGAATATGTTTATGCAATACATTTCAAAATAGTTCATTAAATAAAATTTTATTGGAATTAGAATTAAATATTTACATTAGTAAAATAAATATATTAAAAAAAATAACATTTGTTGAACTCAATGTAATATATTATACAATTGTTGGATTTGGAATGTAAAAAAAGATTTTTATGCCTTTCATAATATAATATTATATGAAAATACATATATTATTAACAAATGAAAATCGTATATATAATACAATCTATATATTAATACGTGAAGCAAAAACTTGTGATTAGTTTTTAGGATACTTGCGGCAGGCGGAGGAGTATGAAATTATGCACGGTTATTGTTGATGTAGAGAAGAATTGCACAATGATAATATTTTTTCAAATAATGTATCAAACACACATAAAATCATCTAAAACACACATTACACACACTACCTTGCATTTGATACAAACATATAATTACACATAATAAACGAAATTCATATACATTCAATATCTCACTATGAAAACACATAACGTCAAAAATGTCAGATGTCTTTGTCAAAATACCCGCTATTAAATGCAGCTTAGTTATTAAACCTATTTTTACCTTTAACGGGTGCGTTCAAAATAACTTGAAAATTATTATAATTTATTTAAATTAGAGAAATATTGGCGCAACTTTGGACAATATGAAGTTTTGTTTTTTAATTTAAATTACGGTCGAATTTCGACCGTTGCGACGGGTGATTAGTTATAATAAAATAGCTATAATAAAAATAGCTATTTCGATTGGAAATGTGTAAAAAGTTTTCAGTCCGATTGCTGTTCTCTAATCACATTAAAAGCTATGTATATTACACATTCCAGACTTAATAAATATAAAACTAAGTATATTCCCAACAATATAAATTAATTTGCAATTCCATAAAAGTAGAAAGACCTGAACGGCTGAAGAAAGTCTGTACAACTGTAATGACAAAAGTATTCACAAAATCATAGTTTTAATATAAACTTTTTCAATTTTTTTATCTCAACTTCACCTAATTTATGCAGTAAAAATTCATCTATTTCCACCGTGAAGCAGTTCTTGGAGGGTATGGTTGCCGGCACATTTTTTTAAGCTATTGTGTAGCTTTTGTCGCGGTTGCGACCGAATAAAGAAATTCCGTAACGAAAAAAACCTAACACCCTACACTCCGCCTACCATGTAGCGCGGCCGAGCGTTAACGTGTATGTATATGGTACGACAGTATCAAGCTCACACGGATCGAGACGAGTTGCTCGGAAATCGGACGAATATGTAAGCAGCTGTTTGTGAGAAAGCATATAGTATCAAAAAAAAACTTTAATTAAAATCAAAGAAAAAAAAATTGCAAATAATGATTGATTAAAATTGCATAAGTTAATAAAAAATGCAATGCAATAGCTTTACCGCGGCAGTCCCCGAATGCCGCATGTTATTAATATGAGACGACCATCACAGTTCTCGCAAAGCATCTGTGATTCACTTCAAATGAAACCCCTGCTTTATTTGAAGTTGCTTACAAATCTCCACGGGTGGCAATGACCACTTACCATCTGGTGGACTGTATGCTCGTTTGCTACTATAATCAGAAAAGAAAAACAATGAATTTCGTTACGTTTTGACCGACTTCCAAATTTCTTTTCTTCTATTTGTAATCAACAACACATTCATGTTATAATCTTGTTAAAATTTCCAATTTTTGAAGTTTACTCCTTAAAAATCGATTTGCATATATATGGGCCCGGTATAAGAAAGATGTGAGGAGTGAAATCTACTGATGAATGACCTCGTTACGTTTTTGATGCGCACCTTTGGTTCGCAACTTTCTAATTTGGTTGTGAGTGTATTAAGACGTACATAGGGCAGTAGCAAAGCGACTATACCTATATGTTATTGTGCTTGTTTATTTCTATCAGCGTCGACGTACTTTTATTGTTGTTTTTGTTATAAATATCAATAATTAATATTGTTATTGTGATTTTTTTCATTAATTTGTTAATTTACCCTTTCCTAAGGTAAGTTAAATAAAGTCGTTGCGTCTGTTTAGACAATCGGACTTAAGGAGTAAATCCCAGTCGTGCGTCGGAGCTGACACACATTTTTTTCTACCTATAGACAACATTTTGTGCAACTTCCAGAACAAAATTTCGCAAATGTCGATGACTGCGTTTAGGGCAGTGTAGCGTTATCTCGGGCCATTTGTAATAGAAATCGATGCCAGACGCCACAAGATATCTAATTACTGGAAGGATGTGGGGATACGATTTGCTCATTAATTTCGATACAAGAAAAAACCGGCTAAGTGAGAGTCGGGCTCGTGCACGAAGCGTTCCTTACTATCATCTATAAAATAAGACAAAAATCATGTATGTTGTATGGTGATTTCATCCCACCTTATGTTAGACTGTTTTTAGTATTTGTTGATACAGCGGCAACAGAAATACATCATCTTTGAAAATTTTAACTGTCTAGCATTACTAGATACAGTCTTCTGACAGACAGACGGACAGACAGACAGACAGTTTAGCGGACAGACAGATAGACGGACAGACAGATAGACGGAGAGTTGGATAGACGCGTTTTCTACACACGCTTTCTACACTCATCGCCTCACATTAGGATTTTCTCCTGTGTCGTGGGTACCATGGAGATACACAAGACAAATACACAAACACCCAGACCCAGAACAGGAATCTAAACTCATCATTCATATACCTGACCGGGAATCGAACAAAGCAGACAGACGGACAAACGGAAAGACGGACATACGTGCAGACGGACAGCGTCTTAGTAACAGGGTTCCGTTTTTACATTTAGGTTAAGGATCCCTAAAAACGAACTATACGTGAGGTACATTAGTTAATCCAATACTAACGCTTGTTAGCGGTTTTTCCAAAAACTAGATTGACTGTTACCACGCTCCATTGAACTGGGTCAAAATTTTCATTTGGCTAGCGCGGTTGACTATGGCCTACAGCTGTGCATTCTGAGAGAAGACCCGTGCCCAGCAGAATAATAATGGATTTACCCCTAACACGCAGCGGGTTCCGTACATTTGTAAGCAACTTCAAATAGAACGTGGATTCTATCTGAAGTTAATCTACGATTCGTTGCTACTCCCGAGGACTATGAAAGTGTGCCGGCATCTACACCCAACAGCTTCACGCTAGAAATAGGTGTGGCGGTTTTACCAGTCTGACACCTAGTGGGTACCGGGTTCAATTCCCGGTTAGACAGGTATCTGAATGATGAGTTTAAATTCTTATTCTTTGTCTGGGTGTTTGTATTCCTCTTTTTTTTTTTTTTGTTTTCGAGGGGGAAACCTTCCTAAGGTACCCGACGCCGTGGGAGCGACGCAGGGTTATGTGGGATTTTTACCGCACTAAAACCCCCCCGGTGGCCGTCCTCGGCGCTGAAAAGGAGGACTCCGGGATCTCGAAACGACTTCAACTGGAATCCTCCGAGCGCACTGCCCCATCGGGCTCCTCCCAGATGGGCGGCTGGGCCCACCACTCCGTCTAGTCTTTACGACGGTATGCGACCACACATACCGCCGTCCTTCCCGGGATTGCCTGACCGAACGGTTCGAGCTCCCATTCTAGCCGTCTGCAACCCCGGAAGCCCCTTTTAGTCGCCTCTTACGACAGGCAGGGGATGCCGTAGCCCTATTCTGACCCCGAGGCTACAGGGACGTTGTATTCCTCTTTGTGTGTCTATGACACCCATGACACAGGAGAAAATCCGTAGGGCTGTAGAGTGTAGATAGTTCGTTAAATAGATAGACATATGTTAGAGATAATTAATCAATTTACCATGGTATACAACCTCATTCATATTATAAGAATACTAGTCACCCCATCGGTCGAAATTCGACCGTAATTTGAATTAAAAAACTAAACTTCATATTGTCCAAAGAGGTAGGAATATTTCTCAAATTCAAATAAAATGTAATAATTTACAAGTAATTTTGAACGCGCCCTTTAAATATAAAAGAGTTTTAATTAGCTAAGCCGCATTTAAAAGCAATAGCGGTATTTTGACAAACACATCTGACATTTTTGACGTTATATGTTTTTATTGTAAGACATATATTGTTCTATTTGGTTTATTATGTATGTGTCACACAAATGCACGGTAGTGTGTGTAAAATGTTTTTAGTTGATTTTATGTATGAAATAATAACATTCTGCACTCCTTCTCTACGTCCACTATAGCCATGCAAAATTTCATACTAATCCGTTCGCGGCATATTGCTTAAAACCGCATCACAAGTTTTTGCTTCACAAACACATAAATAATAAACGAAATAGAACATTTAATGTCTTCAAATGCAATTCTATGAAAATACATAACGTCAGAAATGTCAGTGTCTTTGTCAAAATACCCGCTACTACTTTTAAATGTAGTTTAGCTAATTAAACCTCATTTTATATTCAATTTTAAAATAAGAAAATTATTACAATTTATATGAATTTGAGAAATATTCGTACTACTTTGGACAATATGAAGTTTAGTTTTTTAGTTTAAATTACGGTCTAATTTCGACTGACGCGACGGTGACTAGTTTACTAACGACGACTATAACGAAGGTGAGGCTTGTGAGCAAACGCAGCCACCTCACGTGACCACCACCAATCAGTATCCCGTTCCCAAATTCGAATCCAACGCCATGATGGGTAGCGTCCATCTTTTTTCTTTATGACAGTGACACTTGTCAAATCTAACCAAGTGAAATCGACTTCGATCAGGTGTCAATGTCAACCTGACGTTTGCATTAATCGGCAAGAGATAGCGCTACATGTCGACGATGCGACATATATATTAGGGTTGTACCAGTTTAATGGCCGACACCTCAGTCTATCGTTGACGGTCGGCCGAAGCAGACAACTCTAAAATCATCCCGCGTTCTTAGTGCTACGATTACTTGCCTACTTAATTTAGTTTGATTAATTCAGTGATTGTAACAAGTTTAATTCTGCAATATACTGTGTGTTAAAATCAAGTCTGCAATTTATTCTCGTGCTAACATTCCCTATCAGAGCCCACAGTAGGTTATCCTGATACGATGAGCGAAAAAGAACCACCTCCTCCGTCATATATATATATTTTTTTGTAATAAGTCGCGTCACGAGAGGCTTTCAAAAAAAAACATATCACCTCCAGTACTTCTTATTCCGTTACGAATACTTTCCCCTGTTTTCCTCCGGGATTTTTGTTTTCATGACTAAAGTTAGTTTTGTTTGCGCAATTAATTTTGTAAAAACCTACGCGTTTGCGGAATAATTTGCGTCCCGAGGGAAGAAAACGCCGCCTGTGTATTGTAACTTGCCTAAAACAAGTGCTATTCACATCATCCTAGTCTTGAAAGTGGCAACGCATCTATGATTGCCATCATGTAGACAAACACTAGGTTTCGGGGTTGCGGACCGTTAGAGTGGGAGCTCGAGCCGTCCAGCCAAGCGATTTCGGGAAGGACGGTGGTATGTGTGGTCGCATGTTACCGTAAATAACAGAAGGTGCGTTGAGCGTATTCGCTCACCAGAGAAGAGTCTGAAATAGGCATCGCGCTTGGAGGACTCCGGTTGTGTTCCGTTGGAGATCCCGGAGTCCCCCACGCAGCGCTGAGGATGGCCACCGGGGGGTTTTAGTGCGGTAAGAATCCACATAATCCATGTCGCTCCCACGGCGTCGGGTACCTTTTAAAGGTTTCCCCCTCGTAAAATAAAAAAAGGTGTAGACGAACACTTTTAAGGTATTGCATAGCTGTTATCGCGGGCTTTCAGCGCGGCGACCGAATCAAGAAATTCCGTAACGAAAAAATCTAATACCACTCCGCCTACCATGGTTGCCGGTACACTTTAAAATGAGGCGACCTTCACAGCCCTCGGGAGTAGCAACGCATCTATGATTGACTTCAGATAGAACCCATGCTCTGTACGTTGCTCGCAGATTTCCATAGGGTAGTGACCACTTACCATCAGGTGGACCGCATGCTCGTTTGCTACTTCAGTCAGGTAAAAAAAAAGTAGCGCGGCCGAGCGTTCGCTTAACGTAATGCTTAATGTATGTATATGGTACGACAGTACGAAGCTCGCACGGATCGAGACGAGCTGCTCGGGAATAGGACGAATATATAAGCAGCTGTTTGTAAGAAAGTATATAGTATCAAAGAAAGAAACTTGAATTAATATTTAATGTAACACGCTAATAACACGCTTTTTACACTCATAGCCCCACAGTAGGATTTTCTCCTGTGTCGTGGGTACCATGGACACTCAGACGAATACACAAACACCCAGACCCAGAACAGGAATCTAAACTCATAATTCAGATTCAGTCTAGCCGGGAATCGAACCCGGAACCCATTGCGCGTCAGGCCGGTATGGTAACCGCTCGGCCACGCGGGTCGTCAACAAGGTTCCGTTTTTACCTTTTACGCTAAAACTCAAATTATTGTTGGTAAACGACTCTGATGTTTATATTTTGCTTCACGATACTATTACAGGGGTCGTTGTCTCCATAAATGACCAAGGGTTAAAATTAATAAGGCGCTTGCCTTACAATTATGAAGCGAGCAAGTATTCTCGCTCAAGATTATCCCGTGGGAGTAAGATATTTTTCCACAGTAAAAAGTAGCCTATATGTTAATCCAGAGTGTCAGCTAACTCGCTTCCAAATTTTATGAAAATCGCTCCAACCGTTTACACGTGAAGAAGTAACAAACATACACACTCACAAACTTTCGCCTTTATAATATTAGTATGAATTGAAATGTTGTTTACCCATTACCCTTTATTGTCAAACTGAGCACGGGTATTCTCTCAGAATGAGAGTTTTAGGCCATAGTCCACCGCGCTGGACAAGTGCGAATTGGTGGACTTCACACACATTCTAATACTAAACGGTTACTCACGATATGCGGTTTATGAACCTTATAGAATTCTTTTAGCCGATATTTCGACCCAGTTGCATGGATCGTGGTCACGGTCAAACTCAAACAGACGTTAAGTATTAAAATGTTCGTCCCTGTAGCCTCGGGGTCAGAATAGGGCTACGGTATCCCCTGCCTGTCGTAAGAGGCGACTAAAAGGGGCTTCCGGAGTTGCGGGCGGCTAGAGTGGGAGCTCGAACCGTTCGGTCAGGCAATCCCGGGAAGGACGGCGGTATGTGTGGTCGCATACCGTCGTAAAGACTAGACGGAGCGGTGGGCCCAGCCGCCCATCTGGGAGGAGCCCGATGGGGCAGCGCGCTCGGAGGATTCCGGTTGAAGTCGTTTCGAGATCCCGGAGTCCTCCTTTTCAGCGCCGAGGACGGCCACCGGGGGGGTTTTAGTGCGGTAAAAATCCCACATAACCCTGCGTCGCACCCACGGCGTCGGGTACCTTTGGAAGGTTTCCCCCTCGAAAACAAAAAAAAAAAAAAAGTATTAAAATGTATTTATTCCGCGATAACACTAGTCTAAAATCACACACCTCCGAGAACTGTTTTTTTAAAGAACTCTCGGGTGTGTAGGTAGGATGTTTTCCTTCACCGAAAAGCAGTGACAATTAATTTCTAATACGCACATAATTTTAGAAAAATCTGTGCGTGCGCGGGTTTGAACCACGGACCTCACGGTCGAGAGGGCAAGTTTCAACCCTTAGGCTATCACTGCTGCACTGTAGATATTAAAATGAAACTATTCACCCGTCGCATCGGTCGAAATTCGACCGTAATTTAAATTAAAAACTAAACTTCATATTATCCAAAGAAGCACCAATATTTCTCTATAAAGTTCAAGTTATTTTGAACGCACCCGTTAAAGCTAAAAAGAGGTCTATTATCTAAGCTGCATTTAAAAGTAATAGCGAGTATTGTGACAAAGACATCTGACATTTTTGACATTATGTGTTTTCATAGTAAGACATTGAATGTTCTTTTTCTTTTATTATGCATGTGTTTGTGTCACATGCAAGATAGTGTGTGTAATGTTTTTTAGTTGATTTTATGTATGTTTTATGCATTATTTGAAAAAATATTAGCATTGCGCAATATTCTCTACATCAACTATAATCGTGCGTAATTTCACACTCCTCCGCCTGCGGCAAGTATCTTAAAGACGAATCACAAGTTTTTGCTTCACGTATTAATATATAGAAGATATCTTACAGTAAGACACGTGCCCCGTCCATTTTTATGAGCCAGACGATGGTCGTTGCCCAGATCCCGAATTTTCTATAAGGCGAAGTAAGTCCCCGTCTTTATTTACGACGTTTAATAAAAGACGTCCACCCATTACCGTCCCACTGCTGGGCACGGGTCTTCTCAAAATGAGAGCTTTGTAACCGATTGAAGTTGCATATGAGCTTGATACAAGCCTGGTAACTGATGGTAAGTGGTCACCACTCATAGACATCGAAGAACAAGGGTTCTATCTGAAGTCAATCACAGATGCGTCGCTACTTCCGAGGACTAAGATGGTCGTCTCATATAAAAGTGTGCCGGCAACCACATCCTTCCACCGAAACGCAAGAACTGCTTTACGCTATATGTTAAAATGGAAGAAATCTGCATTAAATAAAGTAAAAAATGTTTTAATGAACCCCAGTTTTTAACGTTCTTCTTTGTACTTCTTCTTTTGCTTCATATTCTTCTTTTGCTGCTAGAAGACGCCGTCAGCAAGTAGTTTCCGCCGGCCTACAGGCTATAAACAGCTGAAGGCCGAAAGAAACCCCTTCTGACAGCGCTTCTTATTCTTCTATCTTCTCTCTTCTTGATTGTTCTTTATTTATTTCTTGTCCGACCGATTATTCACTGTATTTATTTATTGTTATTCTTTCTTCTATCTTCATTCTTCTTAAGTCTTCTTTAGCTTTAACTACTAAATAGTTATCTTTTGTTTCGACAACAGATTATTATCTCTATATTTATTTATTGATGTTTGATTTTTTTCATAATTAATGTTTAAGTGTGCAATTTGTTCATGATAAAAAGCTGCCACGTATAAATAAGTAATTTTAAATCACTAAATCATGTTTTATAACCGACTCCGAAGCGTCTGTGCGTTTGGGGTACGACTCATTATTGTTCCACTGCTGGGCACGGGTCTTCTCTCAGAATGAGAGAGTTTTAGGCCATAGTCCACCACGCTGGCCAAGTGCGAATTGTCTGTGCGACTGATCTTGATAAACTTGAAGGTGGTAGAACCAGTGTTCGACCGGGGAAGTGCCACCGCCACACCTATTTCTAGCGTGAAGCATTTGCAACACAGGCTGGTGTGGTTGCCGGCACACTTTTACATGAGGCGACCATCATAGTCCTCGGGAGTAGCAACGCATCTGTGTTTGACTTCAGATAGAACCCATGTTCTGTATGAAGTTGATTACAGGTGTCCATGAGCGGCAGTGACCACTTACCATCAGGTGGACTGCATGCTCGTTTGCTACTTCAGTCAAATAAAAAAAAAAAAAACTCAAAAACGACTGCACAAATTTTCATGCAATTTTTACCAATAATTTTGCCGAGGTAAATACATCCAAGTGGAGCTACAAAAAAATCTGGAAATAAATACATAAGCAAAAGTAAAAGTTAAAGTTGTTATTTTATCCACCAATTCGCACTTGGCCAGCGCGGTGGACTATGGCCTTTTTTTGTTTATGAGGGGGAAACCTTCAAAAAGTACCCGACATCATGGGAGCGACCTGGGTTATGTGGGAATCTTAACCGCACTAAAACCCCCCGGTGGTCGTCCTCAGCACTGCTTGGAGGACTCCGTGATCTCCAACGGAACACTGCCGGAATCCTCTGAGAGCGATGCCCCTTTCAGGCTCTTGCCTGGTGATCGTAAACGCTCACCGCTTCTGGTGTTTACGGCGGCACGCGACCACACATGCCACCATTCATACCGGGGTCGCTTCGGTCGGTTCGAGCTCCCACTCTTCCCGCCCGCAACTCCGGAATCCCCTTTTAGTCGCTTCTTTCGACAGGCAGAGGGTACCATAGTCCTATTCTGGTCCCGGAACTACAGGTACAAATGGCATAAAATTTTCTTGTTGTAAGAGAAGACCCTTGTCCAGCAGTGGGATAATAATTGAAAGAACTTTTTGACCTGATGCCTACGTCACCTTTCCTCCACCGCACCACTCGCCGAAGGATGAGGTTCCATCCACATCAACTGGACCCGTGGCGGTCCTCCACGGTTCGGTTTGCACGCTCGTTTCTGCCACGGACGTGCAAGATGTGGAACGGCGTTATGACATGGGGCTCTTCAAAAAAGGTGCGAAAAGAGCTCTCCTTCAAAGCTCTGCATTGGCGACTCCTCTGGTGTTGCAAGTGTCCATAGGCGACGGTGACTACTTTCCATCAGGTAGCCCGTCTGCCTTATCGTTAGGTTTACGTATATAAAAAAAAAAGAAATAAATAAACAACCGTTAAGACTTACTTCAAACCAGCAACAATCTCCATAGCTCCGTTGAAGTTGCCGATATTCCAGCAGGTTAAGGCCACTCGCAGGACACAGGCCAGCGTGGCCTTCTTCTCTTCTGTGGAGGCCTGGGTCAGCACCAGCTCTGTCACCCACGCGGAGACCTGAAAAGGAAGATGAGTCTTTAATATTAAAAGAAACGCCTACACTTATAGCCCCCACAAATTTTCTCCTGTGTCGTGGGTGCCATGGACACACACAAAGATGAATACACAAACACCCAGACCTAGACCCAGAATCTATACTCATCCTTCAGATACCTGTATGGCCGGGAGTCAAACCCGGGTCCCACTGCGTGCCAGACCGGTATGGTGACCGCTCCGCCACGGGTATCGTTAAAAGACCAGTAGAACCAGTGTAGTTCGACCGGGGAAGTACCACCGTCACACCTATTCCTAACGTGATGCATTTCTTGCGTTTCGATGGAAGGGTGTGGTTGCCGGCTTACTTTTATATGAGGCGACCATCTTAGTCCTTGGGAGTAGCAATGAATCTGTGATTGACTTCAGAAAGAATCCATGTTTTATTTGAAGTTGCTACAAATGTCCATGGGTGGCAGTGACCACTTACCATCAGGTGGGTTGCATGCTCGTTTGCTACTTCAATCAGATAATAAAAAAACCTTCGAAAAATAAAATGTCTCTTGCTTAAAACTAAGTCCGTAGTCCAATTATAATTTTTTTATAAATTGTTATATAATTTCAGCAACAAGTATTCATTTTAATTACTATGTATATTTTACTTATTTTGAGATTTTTGCAAGAAGTCAACTTAATTTTTTCGTACTTAGGGTTGACGCAACATAAATGATAATAAATGGGTCTTTTTGGGAGTTTACTCCTTAATCGATTTGCATATATAAGGGCCCGGTATGAGAAAAATGTGAGGAGTAAAATCTACTGATGAATGAACTTGTTACGTTTTTCTATTGAGTATAACGCCATCTAGTTAAAACTTTAGAACTATTTTATCAGTACGCGTGGATGGTATGCTCAAGTTTCGTGATTACGTTTTAATGAAATCTCAATTGTATTAAATTGTATAAACTTTCGAGTTATTTTAAAAACACCCGTTAAAGCAAAGGTCAGTGTACTTAATTGACTAAAATGTATTAAAAATCAAATGACGGGTATTTTGACAAAGACATCTGACATTTTTGACGTTATGTGTTTTCATAGAACATTGAATGTTTTATTTCGTTTGTTATACGTGTTTGTGTCAAATGCATGGTAGTGTGCGTAATGTGTTTTATTTGATTTTATGTATGTTTTATGCATTATTTGAAAAAAATATTAGCATTCCGTAATCCTTCTCTACATCAACTATAACTGTGCGTAATTTCATACTCCTCCGTCTGTGGAAAGTATCTTAAAAAGGGATCTTAAGTTTTTCACGTATTAATATATAGATATTTGAGGATCAGTGATTTGACTTCGGGGGCACCATTGCCACGCCTATTTCAACATAATAAGTGTGTAGTGGTAGTGTTTTTCGCTCTTAAAAAATAATCCGCTCTTCTCATGAATACAAAAGAAAAAAAATGATTTTCTGCTTTTACCAATTACGTTACAAGCAGGGAAATTATAACATTTTTTTTATATAAAACAACAGTTCGAAGGTGGTAGAACCAGAGTAGTTCGACCGCGGAAGAACCACCGCCATAACTATTTCTAGAGTGAAGCATTTCTTGCGTTTCGACGAAAGGGTATGGTTGCCGGCACACATGAGGTGACTATCATAGTCCTCGGGAGTAGCAACGCATCTTTGATTGACTGCTGATAGAACCCATTTTCTGTATGAAGTTGATTACAGATGCCCATAGGGCCATTTACCATCAGGTGGACTGCCTGCTCGTTTGCTACTTCAGTTAAAAAAAAAAAGATTTTCGGTTGCTTTTACCCAATTATGTCACAAGCAGGGAATTCTAACATTTTTTTTTATATAAAGACAACAATTTAATATGAGTGGCAACCCTAATAATCCTCTTTAGGCACCCAGGTATTAATATTACATTTTTTGTTCCAAACGTTAATAGGATTAGCATAACTGAAGGGAGATTTGAATCATAATGTCTTACGAAGTCCGATTTTCGGTAAAATTAAGGGTTCCTGAGGTACTAAGGCTGACAATTACCTCGCTTGAGCAACTGGTTGCTTAGACATTACAGCCTTTTTAAGCTATTGCATATCTTTTAGCACGACGACCGAATCAAGAAATTCCGTAACGAAAAAAACCTAACACCCTACACTCCGCCTACCATGTAGCGCGGCCGAGCGTTCGCTTAACGTGTATGTATATGGTACGACAGTACGAAGCTCGCACGGATCAAGACGAGCTGCTCGGAAATCGGACGAATATGTAAGCAGCTGTTTGTAAGAAAGTATATTATTATAGTATCAAAAAACTTGAATTAATATCAAAGAAATATACTGCATAAATAAATAAATAATTATAATTGCATAAGTTGATAACAAATGCTATACAATAGTTTTACCGCGGCAGTCCCCGATTGCCGCACGTTATTTTTTTTTTCTGGTCGTCAAACCGTCAAGTCGTCGTGCAGTATGTTCGCAAAATATTCGCACTATTGCGAATGTAAATATGTAAAAATATGCGAATATTACTAATATACTAACCCATAAAAAAATCTAGACCTTTTTTATTTTTTTTGTTAACGAAACCTTAGGGTACGCTACGTTGTGGGAGCGACGCGGGTTATGTGGGATTCTTACCGCACTAAAACCCCCCGGTGGCCATCTTCTGGAGGACTCCGGGATCTCCAACGGAACACAGTCAAAAAAAAGCTAGAACCATAAAAAATCTAGACCTAACACTTAGCTTCAATAAAATAAATCTAGTTCCAGGAGTGCCATTGTCGAATTTTGAGTTTTATGACTAAATTTGTAGCTGGAGAAAACTTTTGAAAATAGGTATTCTCTTACAAACAGTAATAGGCTTTCCAAAGCTCGCTAACTTTTGAGAAAAGAGAAAAACTTTTCAAAAGTCCTTTCAAGTCTCGGGTTTACGAGTTCTATTATTATCTGTGTTAGGTATTAAATTCGATTGTGAGTCCTAGATTCGAATTTCAGACACTGAAATAGGCTTCGAAAACGTCAACTTAGTTTTCACTTGCTTTAATGATGAAGTAGAATCTTAAAACCTTTTTTATCTGACTGAAGTAGCAAACGAGCATGCAGTCCACCTGATGATTTATGTATATGTATTTTACATAAGTAGCATTAAGTAGTATTTAAGGCATTCAAAATTTAAGTAATTGCTAAATTGTAAGTATGGTAGGCGACCACAGAGGTCCCTGTAGCCTCGGGGTTAGAATAGGCCTACGGTATCCCCTGCCTGTCGTAAGAGGCGACTAAAAGGGCCTTCCGGGGTTGCAGACGGGTAGAATGGGAGCTCGAACCGTTCGGTTCGGCAATCCCGGGAAGGATGGCGGTATGTGTGGTCGCATACCGTCGTAAAGACTAGACAGAGCGGTGGGCCCAGCCGCCCATCTGGGAGGAGCCCGATGGGGCAGCGCGCTCGGAGGATTCCGGTTGAAGTCGTTTCGAGATTCCGGAGTCCTCCTTTTCAGCGCCGAGGACGGCCACCGGGGGGTTTTAGTGCGGTAAAAATCCCACATAACCCTGCGTCGCTCCCACGGCGTCGGGTACCTTTGGAAGGTTTCCCCCTCGAAAAAAAAGGCGACCACAGAGAAGAGTGGACTCCCCTACCACAGATTATTAATAAACTTACCAGGGGAGATCCCATGCACTGTATAATTTACCCATTTGTTAATAAAGGATTATTGATTTTTGAGTGACCTGATGGTAAGTGGTCACTGCCGTATGGACATCTGTAATCAACTTCATATAGAACATGGGTTCTATCAGAAGTCAATCACATGCGTTGCTACTCCCGAGGACTATGATGGTCGCCTCAAAAAGTGTGCCGGCAACCACACCCTTCCATCGAAACGCAAGAAATGCTTCACGCTAGAAATAAGTGCACGCTAGAATATGTAAATATATATCAACGATCTCGGAAACGGGTCCAACGAGTATCTTGAAATTTTGTACTTAGGGGGTTTAGGGGGCGATAAATCGATCTAGCAGGGTTTCATTTCCAGAAAATGTCGTTTTATCCGTGTTTTCATTGTATCAAAACCTACTACAAAATTATTGGAGTACGAAGAGAAATTTCGTCATCATTTACGAAGTAGAAGAGCTCGGTTGGAAACTCTGACACCTTAAAACGCAAGAAGTCGGGGCCAAATCTCGGTCCGATTTTTTTTTATTATTTCTTTTTTTTTCGAGTTCTATATTGTTAGTTTTATTTTTTATTTTATTTTCTATTTTTTAGCTCTACATTGTTTTCTTTTTTGTTCTTTTTTGGTATTTTTGTTTTATTATTATTATTATGCCGGTAAGATCAAAATATATTATTCATATGATCATCAGTAAGAAATTTGCATAGTTATAGATAAAAAAATAAAAAAGGTGTGTGTGCGATTCACACACGATAGAAGTGAAACTTCAGTAAATCGAGAAAAGAATGGTATTAGCTCACGTACTTTTCACATATACTTTTCACACTAACACACGTTAAATGCTCAAATACAAGCAAGTATTAAACAGTGTGCTCTCTCGCTTTGGCTCACTAATTACAGGCGACTATGCTTAGAAGACGGGAGTGGGGACGTGTGTATATTTCTGTCTCATTCTTTACCGGCTTCATTCTACACATTTTTGTATTTGTGTCTCTTACCTGTCGTTTTTTCCGTTGCATCAGGTTTGAAATCACAACGATTTCACTTCAAAAATATATGTAATTGGAAAAAAAACCTGGTGTACTCGTAATAAACAAAAACACCGAGCAGAGCTCGGTCATCCAGGTACTTTAAATTACATCACTACCGTAGCCTTATTCTGATCCCGGAACTACAGTCTCCAGGCCTAACATAAGATTGCAATATATTATTGCGGATTTATATGATCTTACGTATAAATTGATATCCGCGGAGTTTCATACATGAAGAAAATTATCCGGAAGAGTGCGCAAAGGGGTTGATAAACTCTTATATATTAGACATCTCATAATCATACCGTTAGGAAGGTAATACACGAGATACTTTGGAAGATTTTAGAAGAAGTATAGTCCAACTAGAGAGGTATCGCCTCTACACATATATGACGGAGGGGGAGGTTCTTTTTCGCTCATCGTATCGGGATAACCTACTGTGGGCTCTGATAGGGAATGTTAGCACGAGAGTAAATTGCAGACTTGATTTTAACACACAGTGTATTGCCGAATTAAACTTGTTACAATCACTGAATTAATCAAACTAAATTAAATAGGCAAGTAATCGTAGCACTAAGAACGCAGGATGATTTTAGAGTCGTCTGCTTCGGCCGACCGTCAACGATAGACTGCGGTGTCGGCCATTAAACTGGTACAACCCTAACTTCATCGAACGCCACTAGATGGCGCTGGCGCTGGCGCTGGCGCTGGTACCATGGATACACACAAGACTAATGAATACACAAACGCCCAGACCCAGAAAAATAATCTAAACTCGACCCATTGCGCGTCGGACCGGTACGGTAACCGCTCCGCCATGTGAATCGTCTTTTTTTTGTTTTTTTAAACACGTGTGATGTGAACATCTTTCAAGTGTGAAGCAATTCTTGCGTTTCCGTGGAAGAGTCTTTGGCACACTTTCATGTGAGGCGACTGTCAAAGTCCTCGGGAGTAGCAACGCATCTAGTGTTTGTCTTCCGATAGAACCCATGTCTTGTAGGATGTTGCTTATATGTCGTTTATGAGCAACTATGTAAGCAATTTTATGTGGAACATAGGTTCTATCTGAAGTCAATCACAGATGCGTTGCTACTCCCGAGGACTGTGAAAGTCGCCTCATATAGAAGTGTACTGGCAACCACCCCTTCCAACGAAACGCAAGTACTGTTTTACGCTAGAAATAGTTGTGGTAGTGGTACTTCCCCGGTCGAACAACACTGGTTCTACCATCTTCTTAAAAAGAAAATATACACACACACACACACACACGCTTCCTACATTCATAGCCCCCACAATACGATTTTCTCCTGTGTCGTGGGTACCATGGATACACATAAGACGAATACACAAACACCCAGACTCCGAACATGAATCAAAACTTATCAATCAGATACCTGTCTCCCCGGGAATCGAACCCAGAACCCAGTGCGCGTCAGACCGGTACCGTAACCGCTCCGCAAAATAAGTACTAGGTAGTTGAATTTAGATAAACCCACCCTTATAGTAAGGGAAGCGGGAACCGAGATTATTTCACAGCACACTGACTCCGAAAGCTAGACATGACAGCACGATATATTAATGATAAGAGGGTACTCTTATATCTTGAATAACATGCAGAAAACATGAGTTTAATAGTCCTTAGTATGATTTAATTATGTTAGTTTAAAACAAGCGCTGCTCTTGTTTTGACCCGCGTGGCGAAGCGGTTACCATACCGGTCTGACGCGCAATGGGTCCCGGGGTCGATTCCCGGCCAGACAGGTATCTTACTTTAGATTCATGTTCTGGGTCTGGGTGTTTGTGTATTCGAGGCTATGAACATAGAAAGCGTGAATACAACCATTTTGCGTTGGCTTACTTTTATATGAAGTGAACTTAGTTTTCTTAGTTTAGGAGGAGCATAAAACATACATAAAATCAACTAAAACACATTATACACACTACCTTGCATTTGACACAAACACATACATAATAAACGAAATAGAACATTCAATGTCTTATTATGAAAACACATAACTTCAAAAATGTCAGATGTCTTTGTCAAAATACCCGCTATTGCTTTTAAATGCAGCTTAGTTAATAAACCTCTTTTTACCTTTAACGGGTGCGTTCAAAATAACTAGAAAATTTTGGCAAAGGGAGATCTCCCGCCAGGCTAGGTGATCATGCCTGTGGAGCGGCCGTGCTCCGACAGTTGTTCGGAACTTGTATATATGCGGGGTATTGAGAATGCTTTGATAGCGTGTTTCAGAATACTAGTAGCGCCATCTCTTGATGACTAGCGGGAGGTCGCCACAAAATGATTACAATTTATTTGAATTTGAGAAATATTCGTGCTACTTTGGACAATATGAAGATTAGTTCTTTAATTTAAATTACGGTCGAATTTTGACCGTTGTGACGGGTGACTAGTTATTTATTAAAACGTAACTAAGAGCGCATTCAAGTCTTAAATCGTAGAGTTAGAAGTAGACATGGATTCCAATATAAATGCGCTCCGTACAATATTAGCAAGATTAAATTTTTCGAAATGGTGAGCATGAAAGGATTACCTGACCCTAATAGGGTGACAAAAGTAATGCTTTTTGTAGGATAGTTCCTGCATCCTAATATAAAAATAAAACAAAATAAAAAATAAAAATATTTTATTGATACAAAACACATTCACATATGCTAGTAGCAAGGCAATATAATGTCGAACTACATCGGTTTTGTGGTAGACCTACTGTTTTAACAGTATTTTGAAGTTGGTAGAACCAGTGTAATTTGACTGGGGAAGTACCACCGCCACACCTATTTCTAGCGTGAAGCAGTTCTTGCGTTTTGATGGAAGGGTGTGGTTGCCGGCACACTATTATATGAGGCGAACATCATAGTCATCGGGAGTAGCAACGCGTCTGTGATTGACTTCAGATAGAATCCATGTTCTGTAAGAAGTTGATTACAGATGCAAAAACATGACTGATGTGGCGTTACCTCGTTCTGAGGCGTTCCATTTTAGCTTGAAGTGCAAGCGAGAGCGCGACACGAGCGACACAGAGGCACAATCGCCTCCGCGTTCGGCAGCTCGACATCTGTCTCTACTTGAGTGAGCGATGCGTCCAAGTGGACAGCTGCTATACAGAAATGCCATTCCATCAGTATTTTCTTATGACGTTGTCAACTATCATCAGTAAACCGTTTTTACAGACAACCGATTTTTTTATCATAGTCCTGTCCCATACTACGTTGTCCCCCTACCTCCAGTGAAGCGGAGCTACGTAATCGGCTCGGGATGTGATATGTAAATATGGGACATGATGTAGCCTCGCTTACGGGTCGCACAGCGAGCGGTTAACGATAAGCGAGCTTCTGAGTCTCTCACTTTTATCGTTTTGAGGACCCTAGATAAAATTACAGCTTTAAAGGTCTCAGCCACATGAATCCTAGAGAACAAATTTCAGATGAGCGGCGAGAGTGGAGGGAGAAGGGCGGCGGTATGTGTGGTCGCATGCCACCGTAAAGACCAGAAGTGGCGGTGAGCGTTTCACGCCCATCGGGAAGCGCCCGAAAGGGGCATCACGCTTGGAGGACTCTGGCTGTGTTCCTTTGGAGATCGCGGAGTCCTCCACACAGCGCTGGGACGGCTACCGGGAGAGATTTAGTGCCGTAAGAATCCCACATAACCACGCGTTGCTCCCACGGCTTCGGGTACATTTTGAAGGTTTACTCAAGAACAAATAAGAAAAAATAAGAATGATCTTATCCAAGGTCGGTTACAGATTTCCATGAAGGGCAGCCACTACTTATGATCTGGTAGACTGCATGCTCGTTTGCTACTTAAATCTTAAAACAAATCTTATAAGCTTAACGATTTTTAACAAAAAAAATCTTAACACACTCGCTCATCGCTTCCCATTCACAGGACAACAAGTACCTAACATCTAGGAGTGTTTTGTTAGACGGACAGTAGTCCCAACCCTTAATATACCTAAGCGACAAGGGTAGAAGGGTATAAGGGTTGAAGTGTAGAAAGAATTGAACGTACTTTGTAAATATATGTGGTTTATAAAATGGAGTTTGAATTAGATTTTCTTTTTTAGACAATAACGTTAGGAAGAGAATTTTTTGAGCGTTTGTTTGTATGTATGTTTGGCGGCGCGAGATCTCCCACAAGGCGAGGTGATCATGCCTGGGGAGCAGCCGTGCTCCGACAGTCGTTCGGAACTTGTATATATGCGGGGCATTGAGAATACTTCGATAGCGTGTTTCAGAATACTAGTAGCGCCATCTCTTGACGAGTTGTGGAAAGTCACCACATATGTATGTACATTTCTTTGATACGCGCTTGGCTTGATGGGTTGTACCATATTGTGTTTTTTTTAACCGACTTCCAAAAAGGAGGAGGTTATCAATTCGTCTGTATTTTTTTTTTTTTTTTTTTTTTTTTTTATATTTGTTACCTCATTTCTCCGGACTGGGTGAACCGATTTAGATGATTTTTTTTTTATTTGAAAGGTAGTGCGTGTCATAGGGTCCCATTTTTTTTTAGTATTTTTTTGACTAGGGCATCCATAAGAAAAACGCATAAGTCTTAAATTTGCATTTTCAATGTACGCGATAAATGTATGAATAACTCAATATCCCGCCAACCGATTTTGATGATTCTTTTTTTATTAGAAAGGATGTACTCCAGGGGTAGTCTGATAAGAGTTTGATAAGGTTCTAATCATAGGATCTTCAACTTTTTGGAGCAAAATAATAAAATTTGTGATAGTCGGCCGAACCTTAGCTGGAGAAGTCCAATTGAGTAAAATATAGAATAAAATTACTATGTAGGTATTTACTATGAAAAATTTGACCTTCAACTCCTCAACCCTGATGATGAAGGGGTACTTCAATCCTAAACCATAGGAGTTGGCAATTTGGTGCTTACGGTTATGTAAAAATAATACTAAGCAGAGGCACAAAATTAAAATTTTGACCTTCAACTCCTCGACCCTGATGATGAAGGGGTACTTCAATTCTAAACCATAGGAGTTGGCAATTTGGTGCTTACAGGTATGTAAAAATAATACCAAACAGAGGCACAAAATTAAAATTTTGACCTTCAACTCCTAAACCCTGATGATGCAGGGTACTGCAAGCCTGAGCCATAGAAGTTAGCCACCTGGTACTAACGTATATGTTATAAGATTACTAAGCAACAATATAAGATGAAAAATTTGACCTTCAACTCCTCAACCCTGATGATGGAGGGGTACTTCCAGAGGGGGCGCCCTGTTTGTATGAATTGTAAAAGTGTTTTATGTTTAATTTTTGTGAATATGTAGATGCACAAAGCAAACTTAGAGGCTTTATTTAAATACAAACATAAAAATATAGTCACTAAAAAGTGTAAAATAAAAACTTTTTAACAAAAAATATCTACCGACTTCCATGTCACAAAAAAGTAAAAAATAATTTAAATATATTTTGGTCTAGAACATACTCAGTACTTAGTACATAGTTCTGAAGTCGGTGCTCATATAGGACGTAGTTACCGTCGTCCAGCGAAATATGTCGAGCACCGACTTCAGGACTATGTACTAAGTACTGAGTATGTTCTAGACCAAAATATATTTAAATTATTTTTTACTTTTTTGTGACATGGAAGTCGGTAGATATTTTTTGTTAAAAAGTTTTTATTTATTGTGATATTGTGATGCCCCCTCCTGGGCACTGGTCTTCTCTCAGAATGAGAGCTTAGGCCATAGTCCACCGCGCTGGCTAAGTGCGGATTGGCGGACTTCACACACCTTCAAGAACGTTTTTTAAAGAACTCTCGGGTGTGTAGGTTTCACGATGTTTTCCTTCGCCAAAAAGCAGTGATAATTAATTTTTAATATTCATATATAAAGAAATAGTAAAATAAAGTAATGTAGCGCTGCTGTGACCATCAGGTGACCTGCATGCTCGTTTGTTGCTTCAATATTATAAAAAAAAATGGTACCAATGTTGGCTACTTCTCGGCATGATTGGTAGCAAGCACTTTCAAAGCAATTAGATAAAAAAATTCAAATTAGAAAAAAAAATGTATGACAGTGGTGCATGCTGGGTCAAATTACATTCGTTCCTGCCAGTTCTACCTGTCAGCTTGGTTTTAAACAATAATGCTAACCTCTCAGAATTCTCAAAGTTCCGAAGTCTATTGAAAAAATTTAAATATTTTTCAGATCTCAAATGTAACTGTAATTACGAGTTATAAAGACAAAACTTATTTAATTAGTAAGACGAAGCCTCGGATTTGTTTTAAGCTTTTAATTAACGGTTCGAAATTATAAGGCATGATAATTATAGAGAAAATGGAGATAGCACTGGCGCCAGGTAGGGATGGGGTAAGTAAGTCGATAAGAGGTAAGTCGATAAAAACACAACTTGTAAAGCAACATAATAAAGAATAGTTAAAAAAAACTAAAAAAACACGCTTTTTATAGAAAACCGAACTAAAAAATAGAAAATAAATTTAAATGAATTTAAATTAAGAAAATAGTGTTAAAAATTTCAATGAATATAAATTAATAATAGTGTGAATAAAAAAAATATATTTTATTTAAAAAAAAGCGTGGGGTGCATGGTGTCAATGGTTATAGATATTTTATTGACAGATATGAGTAGTGATTATCATTTCGATAATATCTTAAAAAGCACCCCACGCTTTTTTTAAAATAAAACATTTTTTTTTGATTATTTATTTTCTTTGATACTATATAGTGTCTCACAAATAGCTGGTTAAATATTCGTTCGATTTCCGAGCAGCTCGTCTCGATGCGTGCGAGCTTCGTACCATATACGTTAAGCGAACGCTCGGCTGCACTACATGGCAGACGGAGTGGAGGGTGTTAGGTTTTTTTGTTACGGAATCTCCTGATTCGGTCACCGCGCTCAAGCTCGCGATAAAAGCTTAAAAATGTTGGTTTTAGTACATAATTTTGCTGCCGGCGCTCGACATGATATATTCCGCTTGATAACGACAACGAAATTGTGTCCAATATAAAGGCCAACTTCAGAACTATGTACTAAACCGACACTTATATAAATTTTATACATAGTTTTGAGGGCTGGCGATAAGTAAACATAGAAATTCCAAAACGTTTTTTAAATTTTTGTTTCTCTATTATCTGTGTTTTAATAGCATTTTATAACATTAAATACGACCATACAGACCACCTAGTAATAAGTGGTCAATGTTATCTATGGAGTATGGACATCTGTAAGCAAGTTTAAACAGAACAAGTATTCTGTCAGAACACGCTTTCTACACTCATAGCCCCACACTAGGATTTTCTCCTGTATCATGGGTATCATGGACACATACAAGACGAATACACAAACACCCAGGCCCAGAACATGAATCTAAACTCATCATTCAGATATCTGTCTGTCCGGGAATCGAACCCGGGACCCATTGCGCGTCAGACCGGTATGGTAACCGCTCCGCCACTCGGGTCGTCAAAAGTCAGAAGTCTTTCATAGATGCTACTCCCAAGGACTAAGCTGATCGGCTCATATGAAAGTGAGTCGGCAACATTATTATTATTAATAATATACTTTATTGTACCCAAAAAAAACAGGAAATTTACAATGGTTATTACGGTTTAAGATACAATAGGCGGTCTTATCGCTAAACAGCGATTTCTTCCAGACAACCTTAAGGTTCGGAGTTAAAAAGAATATGAACAGAAAGAAAAAAGGTAGGGTGCAAAATTAAATAGAGATTAGTGCAAAATATAATATAAATTAAGGAGTAAGTTAAAGAAAAGCAAGTATAAGTAGTTGAAATATTGGAAGATAGCAACAAATATAAAAAAAATGATTATTGAAAATAATATCAAGAAGCTTATGGAAAAGAATCTGAAAATAGTGATAGGATTAAAGCTGAAGGTAATGAGATTTGACAAGGATTTTGAAGGAATATAGGGACTGAGCATTACGAATGGATACAGGAATGGAGTTCCACAGACGAATGGCTAACACGGTATAGGAATTTTTGTAAAATGGTGTTGAGTGGGAAGGAGTAAGGAGAGCAAGGTTTTGGGTGGAGCGAAGGGATTTGTCATGAGATAAGTAGAGATAGTGAAAACGTTCCTTGAGGTAAGGTGGGGGAAAAGGATTAAATAGTATACAGTACAGAAGAGACAGAAAGTGAGCATTTCGGCGAAGACGAATTGGGAGCCACTTGAGCTTAGCACGAAACAACATTATAGAATGAAAACTCTTATCGATATCTACTGATTACCAAAAAACATATAATTATAAGATTTTTATCGATAATATGGATATTTTAACAACATCACTATAACCTGTCAAGATGTCACGTGTCCCGTTAAATAAAACTCGTGACAATAGAAGGCTTTGTGTGTTGCTAATGGGTTGAGGTAGGGGTAGAAAGGGCAAGGAAGGTTACATCAATCTCTTTATCTGTACTAGCTAATCCTGCGGATTTACACGCATTTATTGTTTGAATCTAGTACAGTTTTACTGCTACATAGGTATTTTTTCCGAATAAGACAGTTTTAGTTAGCAGACCCGAGAGTTCTTTAAAAAAAAGTTCTTGGAGGAGTGTAGAGTCTACCAATTATCTGACTGAAGAAGCAAACGAGCATGAAGTCACCTAATGGCAAGTGGTCATCGCCGCTCATGGGCATCTGTAATCAACTTCATACAGAACATTGGTTCCATCTGAAGTCAATCACAAATGTGTTGCTACTCCCGAGGACGATGATGGTCGTCTCATATAAAAGTGTGCCGGCAACCACATCCTTCCATCAAAACGCAAGAAATGCTTCACGCTGGAAATAGGTGTAGCGGTGGTACTTCCTCTATCAAACCACACTAGTTCTAACACCTGTTAAATATATATATATTTTTTCTTTATGTATGTACAAGGATTACTCCGCCGTTAGTGGACGGATTTTAATTATTATTTTTTTATTGTGTAGAGACGAGCTGGAAGTTGGTCCCACTTAAGTCGGCGCTCACATAGGACACATGTGGTTTCGTCGTGATCCAGCGAAATATGGTGAGCGCCAACTTCGGGACTATGTACCTACTGTGTATGCTCTAAACCACCATGTATTTAAATTATCTTTTAGTTTTTTGTTGCATGGAAGTCGGTTATATTTTTTGTTTTAATTTTTTTTTTTAATCTAGTACTGTTTTATTGCTGGGCACAGGTATTTTTCCGAATAAGAGAGTTTTAGGCTGTAGTTAACCTGAAAGTTCTTTAAAAAAAGTTCTCGGAGAAGTGTAAAGTCTACCAATTATCTGATTAAAGCAAACGAGCATACAGCCCGCCTAATGATAAGATGTCACTGCTGTATGGATATCTGTAAGCAACTTCAAACAGATCATGGGTTCCATCTAGAGTCAATCATAGATGCGTTGCTACTCCCCAGGACTATGATGGTCGCCTCATATAAAAGTTTGTCGGTAACCACACCCTTCCAACAAAACGCAAGAACTGCTTCATGCTAGAAATAGGTGTGGCGGTGATACGGTCGGCGGTCGAACTACACTGGTTCTACCAGGTCAGTCACACCTTAGGTTAGCCAGAGTAGGTTGCTACCCTTAAGAATTAAGTCTGAAGTAGGGAAACTCAAACCACAGCAATCGATAATGAAGACGTAAAGCTGTTAAAACATAAGCAATTATAATTATTTAATTATAATAGAGCAGTGATAGCCTAATGGTTGAAATTTGCCCTCTCGATCGGGAGGTCCGAGGTTCAAACCCAGGCACGCACCACTGATTCATTTGCGTATTAGAAATTAATTATCACTGCTTTTCGGTGAAGGAAAACATCGTGAGGAAACCTACACACCCGAGAGTCCTTTTTTTTTTAAAAAAAAAAAGGTCTCGGAGGTGTGTGAAGTCCACCAATTCGCACTTGGCCAGCGCGGTGGACTATGGCCTAAACTCTTTCATTCTGAGAGAAGACCCGTGCCCAGCAGTGGGACAATAATGGGTTGACGAGAATTATAATAGATATTTTTTTTCTATAATATTAATTCAAGTTTTTTTCTTTGATACTATAATTATCATGTCTCACAAACAGCTGCTTACATATTCGTCCGATTTCCGAGCAGCTCGTCTCGATCCATGCGAGCTTCGTACTGTCGTACCATATACATACACGTTAGCGAACGCTCGGCCGCGCTACCTGGTAGGCGGAGTGGGGAGTGTAAGGTTTTTTCGTTACAGAATTTCTTGATTCGGTCGCCGCACTCAAAGCCCGCGATAAATGCTATGCAATAGCTAAAAATACGTCCTATTAAGCCTATATAGCACTTACATACGTACGCTTGTCGCCGCTACCAGTGTGTCGTCGGTGGTGACAACGAGGAAATCAGTGGAGCTAAGAAATCATAACCTACTAGTCACCCGTCACAACGCTTTCTAACGCTTTCTACACTCATAGCCCCACAGTAGGACTTCCTCCTGTGTCGTGGGTGCCATGGACACACACAAAGACGAATACACAAACACCCAGACCCAGAACAAAAATCTAAACTCATCATTCAGATACCTGTCTGGCCGGGAATCGAACCCGGGACCCACTGCATGTCAGACCGGTACGCTAACCGCTGCGCCATGCGGGTCGTCAACAACGGTCGTAATTCGACCGTAATTTAAATTAAAAAACTAAACTTCATCATATTATATTAATTATATTAAAACTTCATTATATTGTCCAAAGTAGCACCAATATTTATCTAAATTATTATAATTTTCAAGTTATTTTGAACGCACCCGTTAAAGGTAATCTTTTTACCTTTAACGGGTGCGTTTATTAACAAGTCTGCATTTAAAGTCAATAGCGGGTATTTTGACAGACATCTGACATTTTCATAGTAAGACATTAAATGTACTATTTCGTTTATTATGTATGGGTTTGTGTCAAATGCAAGGTAGTGAGTGTAATGTGTATTTAGTTGATTTTATGTATGTTTTATGCGTTTTTTGAAAAAAAATATTAGCATTGCGCAATCCTTCTCTACAACAACTATAACCGTGCGTAATTCCATACTCCTCCGCCTGCGGCAAGTATCTTAAAAACGAATCACAAATTTTTGCTTCACGTATTAATTAAAACCTATAAACAACAACATAAGAAAGAAAAGGCACGGACGAAGAGTACGTGGAGTTGTTATATTACTAATAAAAAAAACCTTCAGACCAAACACTATTATAAGCCAAATATAATACTACAACAAGCTACATTTCTAGTTTAATTATTTGTAAAATTCAGGTCAATTGGTTGATAATTGAAGGTAATTCGTATTCGGGGGTGCCACCGAAACGTAATTATATTAATTGGAGTAATACAATTAATTAGGCACGTCCGAGTTTTATTTCGGGCAATTCAAGTTATAATTAATTGGCTGCATCAATGTCCCAATGTTGGGAGAGGTTGTATTTTTATTTTATCATATACTAGCAGAATCGACGCGACTTCGTTCGCGCAGACTATAATATAATCTATCCAACCATTATACATTCGAGCACCACTCGGGACATATGGTATCCCCCCATCCGTTATGGGGATTTGGTAAACAAAATTTGAGCAAAATTTTTGTCACTTTGAATCACATTACTCAAGTTTTGCAAAGACGTCTTATATATTCTAGTAATAATAGCCCATGTTGCTCAGGGATAATGTAGCATTCTAATGGTGAAAGTATTTTCAAAATCGGTTCAGTAGTTTTTAAGTTAATTCATGACAAACATACAAAAATACAAAAATACAACGTTTTCCTCTTAGTATAGACTAGTCGACCCAGCGAACTTCGTACCGCCTAATAGTCAAAAATTTAAAATTATCCGCGTTTCTCTACTATATCATACATGTATTATATATAAAAACCTTCCTCTTGAATCACTCTATCTATTAAAAAGCAGGTAACGTCGTGGGAATTATTAGTTTTATTTATGGTTTTAGTGGTTTTATGGACTAGACGACCTGCGTGGCGGAGCGGTTACCGGTTACCGGTTACCGGTCTGACGCGCAATAGGTCCCGGGTCGATTCCCGGCCAGACAGGTATCCGAATGATCAGTATAGATTCATGTACTGGGTCTGGGTGTTTGTGTATTCGTCTTGTGTGTGTCCCTGGTACCTACGACACAGGAGAAAATCCTAGTGTGGGCTATGAGCGTAGAAAGCGTGCGTGTGTGTGTTTCGGCTAACACGTGTATGATGTTATCAAGGTTGATAAGATTTTACGATTGTCCAAAACTAATTACTAGTTAGCCGTGCGCGGTGGAAATTTGACCGTAATTAAACGAATAAAAACTAAATTCAAATTCATTTTATTGCAAGAACGTAGTAATATACAATAGGTCTTAATTAACAATATTTTTCCTTATGTTCTACCCGTTCAGGTGTGCAAATAAGGTTTTTATTCCATTTAAATTGTACAAAAAATAAATTAAACATTTTAATACATTTTTCTATTGCAAAAATGTCATTAATAATAATTGGAATACATGAAAATTATAAAATGTCAATTTAAAATATATTTTATTTTATTCTATAAATGCAGATGTAAAACTTAGTCAAAATTGCTGTTAAAATAATCACATAGGCTATAAAAGTTCCAATCTAGAAGCCACACTTGTAGTTTTTTTCAATGTATAAAATGGCAACTATTTAAAACTGTTTGGTAATTTGTTGCATACTTTAATTACAGAATTATAAGCGTTTCTTCTTAGCATTTGTAATCTGCAACTTGGTGTGTACAATTTGTGCATATTTACGTTGCGCCTAGCTCTAAATTTGATAATCATAGAATAATATAATAATTAACATGAATAGTTCTCAAATTCAATATATTATTGGAACGAAGTTCCTTATCGCGCGTTGTGAAAGGGGGCTAGACGGAAAAAATTCTTACGAAAAGTTGTCACGACACTTTTTGGTATAGTAAGCTACTGTAAGCTGTGCGGCCTGCGCATGTTTCTCTGTCTGTCTCTTTCTCTCTCTCTTATAGAAAGCAAGCCAGATATTTTCATTTCTATTTCGCATTGAACAGTGTGGTGGCGCGACGATTATTTTTGTTGAGTGTATACAGGTTTTTTTGTAAATAATAAATAATAAAAAAGAATAGTAATAATGAATCCTGACAGTGTTTTTGGACAAGTTCCGGATAACTTCGTTCCATCCGGGTGTCCCTTGACACCTCTCAAGTTTTTTATATTTTATGATTGTTTTATTTTTATTTGACTGAAGTATTAAACGAGCATGCACCTGATGGTAAGTGCATGCCGCCCACGGTCGTCTGTAATCAACTTCGTACAGAACATGGGTTCCATCTGAAGTCAATCACAGATGCGTTGCTATTCCCGAGGTCTATGATGGTTGCCTCATGTGAAAGTATGCCGTGCGTGTGTGTTGTGTGTGTGATTATATGCATCGTTCGAAAACAGTTTCTATATAAAACAGATCTTTTATATAGAAAACAGTTTCTATATAAAACAATACTTTTATATTTATCATCTGTCCATTACGTTTCGAATTTTTTAGACTCATTACTTGAAAAATGACGTTTAATTTGCTAAGTTGACTTTTAAAGGTAAAGAGAGATTTAATTAGCTAAGCTGCATTTAAAAGCAATAGCGGGTATTTTGACAAAGACATCTGAAATTTTTGAAGTTATGTGTGTATGTCATAATAAGATATTGAATGTTCTATTTCGTTTATTATGTATGTGTTTGTGTCAAATGCAAAGTAGTGTGTGTAATGTGTTTTTAGTTCATTTTATGTATGTAGTAAGCAATATTTGAAACAAAAAATATTAGCATTGCGCAGTCCTTCTCTACATCAACTATCGTATCGCCAACCCATTATTGTCCCACTGCAGGGCACGGGTCTTCTCTCGGAATGAGAGTTTTAGGCCATAGTCCACCGCGCTGGCCAAGTGCGAATTGGTGGACTTCACACACCTCCGAGAACTTTTTTTTTAAAGAACTCGGGTGTGTAGGTTTCCTAACGATGTTTTCCTTCACCGAAAAGCAGTGATAATTAATTTCTAATACGCACATAATTTTAGAAAAATCAGTGGTGCGTGTCGGGGTTTGAACCTCGGACCTCCCGATCGAGAGGGCAAATTTCAACCATTAGGCTATCACTGCTCTTACTATCTACTCTTAGGCTATCACATCAACTATAACCGTGCGTAATTTCATATTTATTTACAAATTGGCAGTTACAATATTTTCTTACACTGCCACTGGATCGGAACACGACCACAACTGAGAAGACCTTATCTGATTGAAGTAGCATACGAGCATGCAATTCACCTAATGGTAGTGGTCACTGGCACCCATGGACATCTGTAATCAACCCCATATAGAACACAAGTTTCATCTAAAGTCAATCACAGATGCGTTGCTACACCCGAGGACTAAGGTGGTCGCCTCATATAAATGTGTGTTAGTGTTAGTGAAATAGTGATTTAATTAAATCATGGAACACAAGAATAATGTGTCTACCCCTTTATGTTAGAACAAAGAAGTGCAGTGTCAATGGACGCATCCTTCAATAAACAATTATTTAGCAGTTTAAGAATTACTCATTAGCTTTATATAAGGCTAGATTGTAATTAATATGGAGTACCCTATTATTCGGTACTTTATATACAATATAAAAAATAAAATATATATAAATGTGTTCCGGCAACCACACCTTCCATAGAAACGCAAGAAATGCTTCACGCTAGAAATAAGTATAGCGGCAGTACCCGATTGAGTTACACTGATTCTACCGTCTGGACCTACCTCGTTCGTCCCTGTAGCCTCGGGGTCAGAATAGGGCTACAGCATTCCCTGCCTGTCGTAAGAGGCGGCTAAAAGGGGCTTCCGGGGTTGCAGACGGCTAGAGTGGGAGCTCGAACCGTTCGGTCAGGCAATCCCGGGAAGGACGGCGGTATGTGTGGTCGCATACCGTCGTAAAGACTAGACGGAGCGGTAGGCCCAGCCGCCCATCTGGGAGGAGCCCGATGGGGCAGCGCGCTCGGAGGATTCCGGTTGAAGTCGTTTCGAGATCCCGGAGTCCTCCTTTTCAGCGCCGAGGACGGCCACCGGGGGGGTTTTAGTACGGTAAAAATCTCACATAACCCTGCGTCGCTCCCACGGCGTCGGGTACCTTTGGAAGGTTGCCACCTCGAAAACAAAAAAAAAAGACCTACCTCGTTAAACCTTCGTATCAACGTGCGTACTGTTGCGGCAGGGCGGGATATCTGGGCGGGCGGCGCCCTACGTATCATGTGCCGCTCGCTGGCCGCGCCCAACGCACCTTCTCCGCCCAAGTCCAATGTGACCTGGCGAAGATAATCTATTGGAGGTACCTGAGGAAAAAAATATATATTTAAAGTCACAGCCCCATTAGGGTAAATGTGAAAAAAAATTTTCGCGACTTGTTTTTATATGATAGAAAATTTTACGATGCAAGAAAAGGATGGGTTTGACTACAAAACTTATTTTTTTCTTTTCAGTGCACTGAAATAAAAGCTTGTTTTAAAAATATTTTTTTAGTATTATTTTATTTTCTTATTTTTAATTGTCCCAGGACCCAATGCTCTTTCGTTTGATACCATTTTTTTAAGGCGGCCAAAAAAAATTAAAGTCTGGAACTACTAAATATGAATCAACTAACAAAACATCGATATGCTCATGGGAATGAGAGAACGCGGTAAAAAGTAGCCTACGTCACTCGCCCTCCTAACTATCTCCCAGCATATAAACCATATCATTTAATAGCTATGTAGCGACGTGAAAGAGGAACAAACAAACACACTTTTACATTAATATTAGTATGGATTATAATGTATATTGTTGTTTTCATGCCAAATCCAAAATATCGTTATATTAAATAAATGATTACAACAATCTTCATTCTCAAACGACAACAACTCTTGTTTTGACAAAACAAACTCATACTATCGTCGAGTCGAGTCAGAATACAATTTAAATACAAAAAACTCATTTTTCTAACCTCCGACAGATGAAATACTGTCAGGAGCTTAAAGCTTACAAAGTTAATTCAATTAAAGTGAGCTTTGCAAGCTTTCCATTCGAACCTGCGAAGGAACTTTTGGCTATTCCCAAAGTTGCGTGGAAAGTTTGGCAACTTTGTAATAAGTTGTAATATTAAACAAGCGGTTATGCACGTGTTAGTCTACAAAAACGGGCCTTTGTCGAGGGTCCAGGGTTCGAATTACATGTGCGACTAGTTTTTTATTTTTTTTATCTGAAGTAGCAAAAGAGCATGCAGTAAGCAAGTAAGGTTTCCTCACGATGTTTTCCTTCACCGAAAAGCAGTGATAATTAACTTCTAATACGCAAATAAATCAGTGCACATAAATCAGTGCTGCGTGCCTGGGTTTGAACCTCGGACCTCCTGATTAAGAGCAATTTTCAACCATTAGGCTATCTGCGATAACCGATGGGTAAGAAAGGTCCTCGAGTGGCGACCACGTTTAGGCAAAAGGAGTACAGGTCGCCCCCCTACCAGGTGGACCGATGACCTGAAGAAGACAGCGGGAAACCGTTGGATTCAGAGGGCACGGGACCGGTTGGAGTGGCGTCATTTAAGGCAGGCCTATATCCAGCAGTGGACCTCAAAGGGCTGATGGATGGATGATGGATGAGGCTATCTGCTACTATGATCATGATCTGTGACCAAAACCCAGTTTCTCAACCCAGACTATACGAACTCTACTAAGGCGCAGCGATTAGCGTAACGGTCTGACACGCAGTGGCTCCCGGGTTCGATTCCCGGCCAGACAGGTATCTGAATGATGAGTTTAGATTCTTCTTCTGGGTCTGGGTGTTTGTGTGTGTCCATGGCACCCACGACACAGGAGAAAATCCTACTGTGGGGCTATGAGTGTAGAAAGCGTTTTAAGGTTTTTTTTTTTAAGCGTTAACTAACTTTACCTACAAAGTAAGACCTTTTACATATTAAAGCAATAAGGTACATGAGCTGCCTGAGGGAAGTAGTAGTCAACTGTGAACATTTGCAATATGATAGTCGAAAATGCATCTCTGGCTTTGAAAAAGATATATTTTTATCTGACTGAACTAGCAAACGAGCATGTAGTTCACCTAAGTAAGTGGCCACTGCCGTATGGACATCTGTGCAACTTCATACAGAACATGGGTTCCATGTAAAGTCAATGACAGATGCGTTGCTACTACCGGGGACTATGATGGTCGTCTTTTTTTTATTTGACTGAAGTAGCAAACGAGCATGCAGGTCACCTAAGTGGCCACTGCCGTATGGACATCTGTAAGCAACTTCATCCAGAACATGGGTTTCATGTAAAGTCAATCACAGATGCGTAGCTGCTCTCCAGGACTATGATGGTCGTCTTTTTTTTTATTTGACTGAAGTAGCAAACGAGCAGAGCGACGCATCTGTGGTTGACTTCAGATGGAACCCATGTTCTGTATGTAGTTGATTACAGATATCCATGGGCGGCAGTGGCCACATACCATCAGGTGGACTGCATGCTCGTTAGCTACTTCAGTTACATAAAAAAAAATGCAGTCCATCTGATGGTAAGTGGTCACTGCCGCCCAAGCGTTGCTACTCCCGAGGACTATGATGGTCGTCATGTGAAAGTGTGCCAGTAACCACACCCTTCCATCTACACAACAACTACTTCACGCTTCACGAACTACACTGGTTCTAATACCTGTGAAAAATATTTTTAAATTTTTAACAATACCACTAAGTTCCTTTGGATACGGAACCCCTAAAGCGTTCAATTTTCAAAAAATGCTAAAAAACAACAGCTTACTAACAATGAACTCAAAATAAATCGTTTTTAAGCAGTTTTTGTAAATAATTTAACAATATTATTATTATATTAATACGTGAAGCAAAAATTTGTGACGGATTTTTAAGTAATATGCCGCGGACGGATTAGTATGAAATTTTGCACGGTTATAGTGGACGTAGAGAAGGAGTGCAGAATGTTAATATTTTTTTCAAATAATGCATTTTTCATACATAAAATCAACTAAAAACACATTACACACACTGCCTTGCATTTGTCACAAACACATATGTACTTAGTAAATGAAAATGAAAAGACACAACGTCAAGAATGTCAGATGACATTTGATTTTTAATTTAAATTACGGTCGAATTTCGGCCGATGCTGCGGGTGACTAGTTTTTATTAATCTTTGAATTTTTACAGAGTTTTCAGACATGTATGGCCTTATAATATTATTACAAGGGTCCTTAAGTAAAATACAATATTAAACAAAGATAAATTACAGCGTTTCCAACCGAAATGCCTCGGGGTTGTTTTGGTTAATTTCGTAATAGCACCCCAATTCACCCTTAAGGAAACATTTTTCATCTTCGCTTTTTATTAAAATTATTACAATGATCTAAAATTGAGAAAGTTATTAGAGAAAAGAATACAACCATTTGACGACCCGCGTGGCTTAGCGGTTACCATACCGGTCTGACGCGCAATGGGTCCCGGGTACGATTCCCGGCCAGACAGGTATCTGAATGCTGAGTTTAGATTCATTCATTCTCTTATTACTGTTTATATGTTGCGTAAATTACCTATTTTTATTTGATGGAACATACAAGCATGCAGTCGGATGGTAAATAGTCACTGTCCATGGACATCTGTAAGCAACGTCATGTAGAACATGGGTTCTACATGAAATCAATCACAGATGCGTTGTTACTCCCGAGGACTATGACGGTCGCCTCGTGTGAAAGTGTGCCGGCAACCACACCCTTCCATCGAAACGCAAGGAATGCTTCACGCTAGAAATAGGTGTGGCGGTGGTGCCCCGGTCGAGCTACACTGGTTCTACGACCTGATTACCTTTTTTTTTTGTTCTCGAGGGGGAAACATTCAAAAGGTACCCGACGCCGTGGGAGCGACGCAGGGTTATGTGGGATTTTTACCGCACTAAAACCCCCCCGGTGGCCGTCCTCGGCGCTATAAAGAGGACTCCGGGTACTCGGTCCGACCGAAACCGGAATCCCCTGAGCGCGTTGCCCGATCGGGCTTCTCCCAGATGGGTGGCTGGGCCCACCGCTCCGTCTAGTCTTTACGACGGTATGCGACCACATATACCGCCGTCCTTCCCGGGATTGCCTGACCGAACGGTTCGAGCTCTCACTCTAGCCGCCTGCAACCCCGGAAACCCCTTTTAGTCGCCTCTTACGACAGGCAGGGGATGCCGTAGCCCTATTCTGATCCCGGAACTACAGGGACGACTACCTGATTACCTAATACATTACAAACACATTTTCAAAACAAATAGATGAGATTATACGGGATTTGCGTTAACTTCGAACGAGCCGCGCCCTCTCAATTAACGAATCCTCTGGCTTTTTTAATTTGCCTAATTTACACGTAATGCCTTTGTGGAAAAAAATAAGAATTTGATTGTTTTTCTACGTTTTTTGCTTATACTCGTATTGAAACGAGGTTGGCTTGTATCATATCATACTATATATCATATTATACTTCATACTAATTATAAAGGCGAAATTTGTGAGTATGTTTTTGGAGTGACACTTTTTTATCGGGGTTGTTGAAGTGAAACTTCTTTATCGGGGTTGGAAAAAAAAATAGTGTAACATTTTTTCGTTACGCGCCATCTTTTTCTGTTACGCGCCATCTTTTTCTTATCCCTACCACGCGTGATATTATTATAGATTAGATTATTAGATAAAGTTTAATAAAAGCCTTTCTATTTCTATTTCTGTAAAGTTGCATATAGTAAATTATTTTTTGAAAAATAACGTCATAAAGAAGTTTCACTTCTTACGAGTGTACGCTGGTACACGCACACATTTTTTTTCTTCGTTTTTTGCTTATACTCGTATTGGAAAGAGGTTGGCTTGTATCATATCATACCATACATACTTCATACTAATTATAAAGGCGAGTATGTTTGTTTTTTTATCTGATTGAAGTAGAAATCGAGCACGCAGTCCACCTGAAGCTAAGTGGTCACTGCCGTACGGACATCTGTAATCAACTACATACAGAACATGGGTTCCATCTGAAGTCAATCACAGATGCGTTGCTACTCCCGAGGACTATGATGGTCGCCTCATGTGAAAGTGTGCCGGCAACCACACCCTTCCATCTCGCGCAAGAAATGCTTCACGCTAGAAATAGGTGTGGCGGTGGTACTTCCCCAGTCGAAATACATTGGTTCTACCATGGTCTTCACGTGTCAACGGTTGGAGCGATTATCATAAAATTTGGTAGGGAGTTAGCTGATACTCTGGATTAACATTTATGCTACTTTTTACTGTGGAAAAATATCTTATTCCCACGGGAATATTGATATTTGTTAACGCGGGCAAAGCTGCGGGATTCAACTAGTCATACTTCATACTAATATTATAAAGGCTAAAGTTTGTGAGTGTGTATGTTTGTTACTTCTTCACGTCTAAACGGCTGGAGCGATTTTCATAAAATTTGGTAGAGAGTTAGCGGATACTCTGGATTAACATATAGGCTACTTTTTACTGTGGAAAAATATCTATCCACGGGACAACCGATATTTGTTAACGCGGGCGAAGCTGCGGAATTCAACTAGTAATTAATATGTTTGTTGTTTTTAATAATGTAGTTGGACTTTGTTAACCTTACTTTGATACCAGTTTTATGACAAATGGTAGAACCAGTGTAGTTTGAACGGGGAGTTATCACCTACACACCTGTTTCGTGAAGAAGTTTTTGCGTTTCAGTGGACGAGTGTGGTTGCCGTGTCACTTTTATATATAACGCTTTCTACGCTCATTGCCCCACACTATATATTTTCTCTTGTGTCGTCCATGGACACACACAAGACGAATACACAAACACCCAGATCCAGAAAATGAATCTAAACTCATCATTCAGATACCTGTCTGGCCGAGAATCGAACCCGGAACCCATTGCGCGTCAGACCGGTATGGTAACCGCTACGCCACGCGGGTCGTCGAATACAAAGCGACCATCCTAATTTTCCATTAAATATAACACTGTTTTTGTTTGAAATTAAATCTATCCTAATATTATAAAGCTGAAGAGTTTGTTTGTTTGTTTGAACGCGCTAATCTCAGGACCTACTGGTTGAAATTGAAAAAATACTTTTATGTTTCATAGACCATTTATCGAGGAAGGCTTTAGGCTACATACCATCACGCTGCAACTATTAGGAGCGAAGAAATCATGGAAAATGTGAAAAAAACAAGGAAAATTATTCATCCTTGAGGGCGTTCGTTGCATGCGCTGCGAAAACGGTTCAAGATACCAAAAATATATGTATGAAAGAAATATTCCTCTTGAATGACTATGTATATGTCATGTATTTTTTAAGCGCGGGCGAAGCTGCGGGTTTCAGCTAGTATCATTATAAGCTAGATAACAAAATTACTTTTACTAGTCGCCCGTCGCATCGGCCGAAATTCGACCGTAATTTAAATTAAAAAACTAAACTTGTCCAAAATTGATTTGAATTTGGACATATTGTCCAAATTCAAATCAAATGTCATCTGACATTCTTGACGTTGTGTCTTTTCATAGTAAGACATTGAATGTTCTATTTCATTTACTAAGTACATATGTGTTTGTGACAAATGCAATGCAGTGTGTGTAATGTGTTTTTAGTTGATTTTATGTATGAAAAATGCATTATTTGAAAAAAATATTAACATTCTGCACTCCTTCTCTACGTCCACTATAACCGTGCAAAATTTCATACTAATCCGTCCGCGGCATATTACTTAAAAATCCGTCACAAATTTTTGCATCACGTATTAATATAATAATGACTGTTAAGCAGATTAAAAAGATTGACATCTCTAATATTGTCTGGGTAGACTAAGAACAGGATTAGGCATATTATCAGCAAAATAACAAAAGGCAACGAAACGAATTGATTAACGTCATCAATGTCAGTCGTGTAATCCCCCCCCCCCCCCCACATAAAAGTTAAAGAGGATAGGAGATGGCAAAGGAATGATCTTTTTTTTTCGAGGGGGAAACCTTCTAAAGGTACCCGACGCCGCGGCAGCTACGCAGGGTTATGTGGGATTTTTACCGCACTAAAAACCCCCCGGTGGCTGTCCTCGGCACTATAAACAGGACTCCGGGATCTCAAAAGGAGTCCGGAGTCCTCGTCTGAAGTCAATCACAGATGCGTTGCTACTCCCGAGGACTATGATGATCACCTCATGTGAAAGTGTGCCGGCAACCACACCCTTCCATCTCACGCAAGAAATGCTTCACGCTGGAAATAGGTGTGGCGGTGGTACTTCCCCGGTCGAGCTACACTGGTTCTACCAACTTACTATATTATATAAACAGAACGTAATTAACCTACAAATCATTCACTACACAAAATTCAAGATGTCAATTATATTGTAAATCCCGGTCTTAAGGACCAATCTATTTTTAGACTGCCAAGTCACTTAAGCCCTTAATAAGTTATTCACTTAAATAACGGACATTTTGAACCCCGAAGGCTCAATTTTTGAGTTATCTATGCATACATTTTAAGGCTGCTTTGTTTAAATTAGGGTGTTTATCAATTATCTTTAACATACAATAGTTATAATAATAACTAGCTGTCCTGACAAACGTTGTTTTGCCATATAAAAAATAAGAAAAAATGTTAAGGGTGGACAACCATTAAGGGGTATGAAAAATAGATGTTGGCCGAATCTCAGACCTACCGAATAAGCATATAAAATTTGGTAAAAATCGGTCAAGCCGTTTCGGAGGAGTATGGCAACAAAAACTGTGACACGAGAATTTTATATATTAGATAATAATCAACTTTATTTTCTTTATAGTCTTAAGTTACAATCATACGGGAGTCAGGAGGCTACCTTTTAAGCAAACAATTGCCTGTGTTAGGATGCGCTGCTCTTTCAGTAGTTATTAGCTAAATTTAACTTAGGACATACTAATCTAATGAACAAAATATATAATTTAATCAATTTAACAATAATTATCTCCTATTTTTAACCGACTTCAAAAAGGAGAAGGTTCTCAATTCGGCCGGTATATATTTTTTTATGTATGTGCAAGGATTACTCCGCCGTTAGTAGACCGATTTTAATTATTGTTTTTTTATTGTATAGAGAAGAGCTGCGAATTGGTCCCACATAAATATGGTTAGGATCCATCTATGGGTTCTGGAGAAAATAAGGGGAACTCCTTAACCGATAGGAGTAATTGAGTTGTGTGTGAAGATATTTGGTGTGGATTCGAATGAAATTGTGAAGCCAATTCATCATTGACTACTTAAGGGTCTGATAATGTGTCTTGGAGACAAAATATATAACTCCTCAACCGATGGGAATAATTGAGTTGTGTTTGAAGATATTTGGTGTAGGCTGTAATGAAATTGCAAAACCAGTTCATCATTGACTATTTAAGGATCTGAAGATGTGGCTCGGAGACGAAATATGTAACTCCTCAACCGATGAGAATAATTGACTTGTGTTTGAAGATGTTTGGTGTAGGTTCTAATGAAATTGCAGAGCCAGTTCATCATTGACTATTTAAGGGTCTGATAATATGTCTTGGTGACAAAACGTCTTACTGCTCAACCAATGAGCATAATTGACTTGTGTTTGAAGATATTTGGTGTAGGTTCTAATGAAATTGCAAAGCCAGTTCATAATTGACTATTTAAGGGTCTGATAATGTGGCTCGGTGACAAAATATGTAACTCCTCAACCGATGGGAATAATTGACTTGTGTTTGAAGATATTTGGTGTAGGTTCTAATGAAATTGCAAAGCCAGTTCATTGACTATTTAAGGGTTCAGAGCCTTAAATATATTTTTTAATTTAAATGACAGTTGAATTTCGACCGATGCGACGGGTGACTAGTGTGTGTAAAAAGTGTGTGTATTGTCATTAAATGGGTTCACAGTAAAGTTTGAGAACCGCTGCCTCATAATAAAATTACATGCTATCATTGAACAAGCATCGTAAGAATACAAGTAATAATTGAAAGCATACATTGTTAAAGAGTAAAATTAAGGCTTTTGTTTGTACAGTTTCTCTCTGTGGTTTTCTTTATATTTTACTTTTAAGGGTTTACCTTTTGTAACCTACTTTAAGAGCACAGTGAGAAAGAGTGTAACGGTTTTCGTAACGGACACGGTTACGCTGGAGCGTTCTCTCGTCAACCCATTATTATCCCACTGCTGGGCACGGGTCTTCTCTCAGAATGAGAGAGTTTAGGCCATAGTCCGCGCTGGCCAAGTGCGAATTGGTGGACTTCACACACCTCTGAGAACTTTTTTTTTTAAAGAACTCTCGGGAAAACACTTCCCTCACGATGTTTTCCTTCACCGAAAAGCAGTGATAATTAATTTCTAATACGCACATGAATCAGTGGTGCGTGCCTGGGTTTGAACCTCGGACCTCTCGATCGACAGGGCACGTTAACCATTAGGCTATCACTGCTCTACAAGTGTACGCTGGAGCGTTACGTTTCATGAATAATACTGAATTATTTTTAGTCCCCATCGGTTATCCTTCGAGCGATGTGGCGGGTCCACTGCCATTTCAGCTTGCTAATTTTGAAAGCTATGACAGTAACCTTCACCAGTATAAGAGTACAGGTCGCCCCCCACTAGGTGGACCGATAACCTGAAGAAGACACCGTGAAACCGTTGGATTCAGGCACAGGACCGGTTGGAGTGGCGATTTTTAGAGGAGGTCTACGTCCAGCAGTGGACATCAAAGGGCTGATGGATGGATTGCCTAGCTTATTACCCGGCTTCGCCCGCTTCGGTCACTACCACGGTAATAAGTATCCCATGAGTTGTATTTGTGTGCAGGTGGCCACTGCCGTCTATGGACATGTGAAGTAACTTCGTACAGAACATGGGTTCCATCTGAAGTCAATCACAGATGCGTTGCTACTCCCGAGGACTATGATGGTCGTCATATACGTTATTATATTAATACGTGAAGCAAAGCTAGTGGTGCATTTTTAAGTAATATGTCGCGGACGCATTAGTATGATATTTTACACGGTTATAGTGGACGTAGAAAAGATTGCAGAATGTTAATATTTTTATTATACATAAAACCAACTAAAACACATTACACACACTACCATGCATTTGTCACAAACACATACATAATAAACTAAATAGAACATTTAATATCTCTATGAAAACACATAACGTCAAAAATGTCAGATGTCTTTGTAAAAATACCCACTATTGCTTTTACATGCGGCTTAGCTAATTTAACCTTTTATGTTTAACGGGCGCGTTCGAAATTACTTGAAAATTATTACATTTTATTTGACTGAGAAATATTCGTACTACTTTGGACAATATGAAGTTTAGTTTTTTAATTTAAATTACGGTCGAATTTCGACCGATGGGACGGGTGACTAGTATTCTTATAATATGAATGGGGTTGCATACCACGGTAAATTGATTAATTATCTCTAACATGTATATTACCGATCTAAAGAACGATCTACACTCTATTTTTATTACTACGGATATTCTATGTATGTATAATTCCAGTCAATCGATCACGTCCACGTTAAATTTACAGGAACAATCCCATATCAATTACAGGAATACGCACTAAACATAATCCCGCTAAGGTTGTACAGACAGGCTTAATTAGTACGCTTTCTATTGATGTGTTATAGTGATTTGATACTATAATATCGATAAAGTAATTATTGGGTAGAGCAGCCTAATGGTTGAAACTTGCCCTCTCAATCGGGAGGTCGCAGGTTCAAATCCAGGCACGCACCACTGATTTATGTGCGTATTATAAATTAATAATCACTTTAAAATTAATATATAAATTAATTATCGCTTTTCGGTGAAGGAAAACATCGTGAGGAAACCTACACATCCGAGAGTTCTTAAAAAAAAAGTTCTCGGAGGTATGTGAAGTCCACCAACGCGCGGTGGACTATGGCCTATAACTCTCTCATTCTGAGAGAAGACCCGTGCCCAGCAGTGGGACAATAATGGGTTGTCGAGTCGAATTATTGGGTAAATAACATCGACAAGAAATACACTAGATACACAGTCTCGAACAAAAATGACACCTAAAACTGTCGTCAAATACGTAGTTATTTATAGATGGTCATAACGACCATATAGCAATACAACCTTACGTCCATGATCTAAAGTTGTATTTACAACGCTTTAAGCAAAAAGCAATAAAATTTTACTACTTGAAATGAGCGCTCAATTTCAAAATTGAGCGCTCTTTTTCATCGGACAGTTTTGAGACGATGAATGTGTATCTTGGGTTTTTTCTATATCGATGGTAAATAATAATGTTTTCTACTACACTTGTAGAGCAGTGGTAGCCAAATGGTTGAAACTTGCCCTCTCGATCGGGAGGTCCGATATTCAAACCCAGGCACCACTGATTTATTGCGTATTAGAAATTAATTATCACTGCTTTTTGGTGAAGGAAAACATCGTGAGGAAACCCACGCACCCGAGAGTTCTTTAAAAAAAAACAAGTTCTCGGAGGTGTATGAAGTCCACCAATTCGCACTTGGCCAGCGCGGTGGACTATGGCCTAATACTCTCTCATTCTGAGAGAAGACCTGGTCCCAGCAGTGGGACAATAAAGGGTTCCCCAAATACACTCGTAGCTTTACAATATTAGTTTAGCCGGTTAACAAATGAGCATGCAGCCTGATAAGTGGTCACTGCTGGCCACTGACATCTGTAAGCAACTTCATATATTACATGGGTTTTATTTGAATTCCCTATCGGTTATCGGTCCTTCGGGCGACGTGGCCGGCCCTCTGCCACTTCAGCTTGCTGATTTTGAGAGCTATGTCGGTAACCTTCGTTCGTCTACGGATTTCATCGTTACGAATCATGTCTCATAGAGAACTTCCGAGCATAGCTCTCTCCATAGCACGCTGAGCGACTCTGAGCCTTCGAATGAGGCTTTTAGTGAAGAACCACGTTTCGGCGCCATAGGTCACTGGCAACACACATTACTCGAACAATTTCGACTTCAGGCACTGAGGTATTGTGGACGAGAAGATGCTACGAAATTTTCCGAACGCAGCCCAGCCGAGTTGGATTCTTCGAGTGACCTCCCTCTCGAAGTTGGACTTACCCATCCGGATCGTTTGTCCCAGGTAAATATGTGGGTATCATAATATATTTTAATATTCGGATATCGTACGTATAGGTCGGTATCATAATATATTTTAATATTCAGATATCGATATCGAGTATCGATTAAATCCCTACTGATCAAACAAAGCCCATGCATCGCTGAAAGCATTAGCAACTGCGATGGGGAGATTGGGGTCCATTGTCACGGGGTTTATTGGTTTTTGTATAGAACTTTGTTTATAGCTATTTACGCTTGACTTTGTTGCGTTTAAAATTACTTTTGGTTAAAAACTTGTGGTTCGTTTTTAAGGTACATTCGGACCGGGGAAGTACCACCGCCACACCTATTTCTAGCGTCAAGCAGTTTCTGCATGAGGCGATAATCATAGTAGGAGTAGCAACGCATATGTGATTGACTTCACATGGAACCCATTTTCTATATGAAGTTGATTACAGATGTCCATGGGCGTTAGTGGTCACTTTCTATCAGGTGAACTGCATGCTCGTTTGCTACTTCAATCATATAAAAAAATGTAGGTATTGTGGTACCTCGGCGTCCCCTGTAGCCGGGGAGTAGGATACGGAATGGTAGCCTGTCGTAACTGGCGACTAAAAGGGGACTTTTGGGGTTTCGGGCGATTAGAGTGGGAGCTCGAACGCGCAGCCAGTGGCCCCGGGAAGGACGGTAGTATGTGTGGTCGCATGCTGTCGTAAATACCAGGAGACACGGTGAGCGCAAATGCACACCGGAGAAGAGACCGAAACGGGCATCGCGCTCGGAACACATTCCGTTGAAGATCCCGGAGACCTCCACGTAGCGCTGAGAACGGCCACCTTTTTGGGTTAGTGCAGTTAAAATCCCACATAACCCGACGTTGCTTCCAGACCGTCGGGAACCTTTTGAAGGTCCCCTGGATAACAAAAAAAAGGTATTGTGGTACCTCGTGAAGGTTTCCTGCCGTTAACAAAAAAAGATATAGTGCCTTCAAAATACCAGAATTCTACCGTCTTTGAAACAAAGTGTTGTTAATTTTATTTCTGTTGTCCGAACTTCAGTTTAAATAGTCGCTCCGAGCTTTTAAGCTCCATTTAAGTTTCTAATCGTTATAAATGGTTCGAAATTTCTTTAACAGACACAAGCTTTGAGTAAGAAGCGTTATGTAAGGATGTTGGGGTAAATTGTGCTTTAGATCTTTTTAAATCGAAAAAACAGCCAACTTTTGAAGGTGGTAGAACCAGTGTAGTTCGACCGGGGAAGTACCACGGCCACACCTTTCTCTAGCGTGAAGCATTCCCTGTGTTTCGATGGAAGGGTGTGGTTTCCAGCACACTTTTATATGAGGCGACCATCATAGTCCTCGGGAGTAGCAACGCATCTGTGATTGACTTCAGATGGAACCCATGTTTTGTACGTTGCTTATCGATGCCCATGAGCGGCAGTGACCACTTACCATCAGGTGGACTGCGTGCTCGTTTGCTACTTCATTCATAGGAAAAAAAAACTTTTAGTCGAGCCTTGGATATAACACCTCAAGCCATGATTTAAAACAAAAGTCAATCATACACGTGTTGTAAAATAAAAACGGCCAAGTGCAAGTCGGTGCATGAAGGGTTCCGTACCATCTGTAAAATGGCAAGGAAACCACATTTGTTGTATTTTTGAAGTGAAACTTCTTTAGGCGCATGAGGGTAAAATTTTTACAGATGAAACGTCACGCCGGTATGCAACGGAAGTGTCGGAAAAGAGAGAGAGAGTGATCGAGACCGATTGAGAGAGAGTAAGACAGGGCGAACGTAGCATGAGCAACTAGCCGTGGACTGAGAGTAGGGAGCAAGCGAGTGAGAAAGATTGAGAGAAAAAGTGAGACAGAGCGAACGTCGTATCACGCCTTTTTCCCTTCCTCTTAATCTTGGAAATTTAAAGTTTTAGATTTGTATAAATATAAACAAGATTTATAAATTAGTTCGCCAAAGAAGTTTCACTTCTGACATGTGTACTTTGTACGCACGCATGTTTTTTTTAAGTAAGAAGGTGGCAGAACCAATGTAGTTCGACTGGGCATGTACCACCGAGACACCTATTTCTAGCGTGAAGCAGTTCTTGCGTTTCGATAGAAGGGTGTGGTTGCCGGCATACTTTTATATGAGGCGACCATCATAGTCCTCGGAAGGTACAACGCATCTGCAATTGACTTCAGGTGGAAACTATGTTCTATGTAAAGTTGCTTACAGATGTCTATAGGCGGTGGTGACCACTGACAATCAGGTGGACTGCATGCTGCATGCATTTAAAAAAAATAAAAAATAATGAGGCGACCATCTTTGTCCACTAGAGTAGCAACGCATCTATGATTGACAGAAAGAACCTCGTTTATATGAACAATATTCGTTTTCTTTTTAGTTGCACCATTTAGTTTTTTTAGTTTAGTTAAGTTTTTAGTTGCCTTTGTTGCTTTGTAAAAAAATATACAATTGCAAATAAAAAAAATTGTAGTTACTTTTCTGTAGTTCGAAAATGCGCAAATTAATCTCTAATGATGGTTACTTTGGGCACAAAGGCTTTTGAGGTTTTGCGGCGACTTTACAACTTCCGTTTAATAACATTGTTGGCGCTGTATTTCACAAGCTTTCTGGTTAGACTTACTAAATGAGAAGGTCCTAGGTTCATATCCCATGGACCTTTGGTTTTTCATTATTTAAAAAAAATATTAGCATAGCGTAATCCTTCTCTACATTAACGTGCGTAATTTCATACTCCTCTGTCTGCGGAAAATATCATAAAAACGCAACACAAATTTTTGCTTCACGTATTAATATATAGACATCTATATCTGTCTAAGAACATTAGATATATTTACTATATATGTCTAATAACATTAGTTACATGACTAATACCTGCATAAGAAAAATATTTCCCACCCAAAGCAGTCAAGTAAAAACGAATTCAAAAAGAAGGCCCGCTCCCGAGAGGCGACATGACTATCTTAAATTCTTTAAGACTTGCAGAAATCTAGCTGCAACCTAAAAATGTGTCATGGGCATCTGTTGTACTATCATATGCAAGCTTACATGCATATGTAGCGTTCAATCCGAGAAAAATAAATGCAGCTGCTCTGCATGTATACTAGCAGAAACTAAGACTTCGTTGGCGCAAATCAAACGTGTATAGATGATACATCCATACTATTTATATATATTTATTTATATATATATGTAGATGTATCATGTGTATTGTATGTATGTATGTATGTATATATAAAGTTGTAAATTTATGTAAATTCTGTGTAAATTTTTATTATTATATTTATTAAATATGATTACTGTTTACTCTAAAATTAACACCTGCCGCATATTCTCCAACCACCCAGGGTTGACTGGTAGAGAATGCCATCAGGCAAATAGTTTACCCTTTTGTTGCTTTTATTTTTATAAAGGTGCAATAAATGAATAAATAAAAAAAATATATATTATAAATGTGAAAGTGTGTTTGTTCGTTCCTCTTTCTCGTCGCCATATAGTCCTCTATATCATTAGATTAGATAGTTAGATAGTTAGGAGGGCGGAGAGTGACGTAGGCTACTTTTTACCGCGCTCTCTCATTTACATGAGAATATCGATGTTTTGTTGGTGGCTACATATTTAGTAGTTCCAGACATTGTTAATAGATACGCCATCTATAAAGTAAAATTCACTTGCAAGTTTTGAGTCACACTATCAAATGCTAATGTTAATTCCTTTTGACCGTGCAGGCGAAGCCGCGAATAAAAGCTAGTTTTTAAGATATATTGAACCACAAAGCCAAATATTAAATTTGATTGGGCTACGGTTTTTTCGGTAATCCGCCAAATTCGACATTTTTTTCTTATTTATCTGACTGAAAGGAAATTAACATTAGGTAGCAGTTGATAGCGTGATCCAGAACTTGCTAATGAATTTTATTAACGCCATCTATTAACGACTCGAACTACTAAATATGTATCAACTAACAAAACATCGATATCCTAATGGGAATGAGAGAGCTCGGTAAAAAGTAGCCTACGTCACTCTCCGCCTTCCTATCTGCCAACATATAATCCATATAATAGCTATGTGGCGACGTGAAAGAGGACCAAACACACTTTCACATTTATATTAGTACTAGCTGTCCCGACAAACGTTGTTTCGCCATATAAAAAATTAAAAAAAAATGTTAAGGGTGGACAACCCTTAAGGGGTATGAAAAATAGATGTTGGCCGATTGTCAGATCTACTGATCCTAACGCTGATGCACAGGCCTAGTGCATCGCGTCCCAGCAGCAACCCGAGGAGCTGACGCAGCACCTGGAACGTTCCCACATATCGTGGGGCTACACGGCATTCCAAGCTCTAACATTGACTCGGTCTCACACCTCTAGTTTTAGTCGAAATGTAGTTATATATTTCATTTTTATTTAAATGTTAAGTTAGATTTTGAGTTTCTCTGATTTTTAGTTCCTCCGGCCGCCACTAAATATAACTTGGATTTATGACAGATTGGAAATTTATTTATTTACACTTTGTAAATATGATCACAGATGCTATCCCTGGGGACTGAGGAAATGTCTCGTATAAATTTTCTCCCTTACCGCACATTTCAAAACAGAACAGCGCTAAGTTTATTTAAAGCATAAACTTACGTTTCCTTTATCTAGTTTCTAGTAGTTCTAGTCGATAGTTAGATTTTAAAATCATAAAATACTTTCTGTTGTATATTCTTTTACCCGACAGTATCTTAAGGTGGTAGAACCAGTGTAGTTCGACCGGGGAAGTACCACCGCCACACCTATTTCTAGCGTGAAGCAGTTCTTGCGTTTCGATAGAAGGGTGGGGTTGCCGGCACACTTTCACATGAGGCGACCATCTTAGTCCTCGGGAGTGGCAACGCATCGATTGACTTCAGATGGAACCCATGTTCTGTATGAAGTTGATTACAGATTTCCATGGGCGACAGTGACCACTTACCATCAGGTGGACTGCATGCTCGTTTGCTACTTCAGTCAAATAAAAAAAAAATCACGATTTATGTTCTTTGAAATCTCATCAATCCATTGGTCCACTGGGCACGGGTCTTCTCTCAGAATCAGAGAGTTTAGGCTATAGTCCACCGCGCTGGCCAAGTGCGAATTGGTGGACTTTACGCACCTCCGAGATTTTCTTAAAGAACTCTCGGGTGTGTAGGTTTCCTCACGTTTTCCTTCACCGAAAAGCAGTAATTAATTTCTAATACGCACATAAACTGGGCACGGGTCTTCTCTCAGAATGAGAGAGTTTAGGCCAAAGTCACCGCGCTGGCCAAGTGCGAATTGGTGGACTTTACACACCTCCGAGATTTTCTTAAAGAACTCTCGGGTGTGTAGGTTTCCTCACGTTTTCCTTCACCGAAAAGCAGTGATAATTAATTTCTAATCACATAAATCAGTGGTGCCAGGCTTTGAACTTTGTACCTCCCGATCGAGAGGGCAAGTTTCAACCATTAGGCTATCACTGCTACATTTTCTATGTGAACTTTAAATAGAACGATTGATCTGTATAAATCTGATTACAGATGTTTATATGGCAGTTGCCACTTACCATCACGAGGACTGATGCTCGGTTGCTACTTCGTTTATGCTGACACAGAACATAATCTAGTTACTCGGTTAATTATGCCACCCTTAATGTAAACGCCACCCACGATAAAGATACGCTAACGTCAGTGAGAATTAAGATTGTAGGGATTAATTCTGAAATTTAGATTTTCTGCTCTTTTACATCTTTTTAACCAACATTGTCAGAAGAGTAGTTTTTAGGCCTATGTATGTTTGTTAGTGTAGTGTTAGTGAAATAGTGATTTAAGTAAATCATAGAACACAAGAACAATGTGTCTACCCCTTAATGTTAGAACAAAGAAGTGCAGTGTCAATGGACGCCTCCTTCAATAAACAATTATTTAGCAGTTTAAGTTAGACTAGAATTGCTCATTAGCCTTATATGAGGCTAGATTGTAATTAATATGAAGTACCATATTATTTGGTACTTTATATATAACATAAAAAAAATGTTTGTCTAGTCACAAGCAACGGTCGAAATTCGACCGTAATTTAAATTAAAAAACTTCATATTGTCGAAAGTAGCACGAATATTTCTCAAATTCAAATAAATTGTATTAATTTTCAAGTTATTTTAAACGCTCCCGTTAAAGGTAAAAAGAAGTTTAATTAACTAAGCTGCATTTAAAAGCAATAGCGGGTATTTTGACAAAGACATCTGACATTTTTGACGTTACGTGTTTTCATAGTAAGACATTGAATGTTCTATTTCGTTTATTATGTATGTGTTTGTGTCAAATGCAAGGTAGTGTATGTAATGTATCTTTAATTTAATTTATGTATGTTTTATGTATTATTTGAGAAAAAAATTAATATAATTATTTGCGCAATTCTTCTCTACATCAATTATAACTGTGCGTAATTTCACACTCCTCCGTCTGCGGCAAGTATCTTAAAAACGGATCACAAGTTTTTGCTTTTTATTATAGTCACTAATCGATGACCAACTTGATCAAAATTCACTTGAAAAATTCACCCTTTGCAGATATTTCTTTGCCGGAAACAGCTTGAGCCCTTAAAATAAGGTCGTGTGGTTATACATCTAACCAAAGGGTAGTTTTCAAGGTCATTCAAACAAACCACATTTACCCTTTCTCTCAATTTTTAGGGTGACCACATGATACTATAAATTTTGTAATTCACTAATTCAGTAATCATCCACCCATCCATCAGCCTCTTGATGTCCACTGCTGAACATAGGCCTCCCCCAAAAGGTGCCACTCCAACCAGTCCTGTGCCCTCTGAATCCAGCGGGTTCCCGCTGTCTTCTTCAGGTCATCGGTCCATCTGGTTGGGGGGCGACCTGTACTCCTTTTGCCTTAACGTGGTCGCCACTCGAAGACCTTCCTTCCCCATCGGTTATCGGTCCTACGAGCGATGTGGCCGGCCCATTGCCACTTCAGCCTGCTAATTTTGAGTGCTGTGTCGGTAAGCTTCATTCGTCTACGGATTTCATCGTTGCGAATCATGTTTCGTAGCGAAATTCCGAGCATAGCCCTCTCCATAGCACGCTGAGCGACCCTGAGCCTCCGGATGAGGCCTACAGTGAAGGACCACGTTTCGGCGCCGTAGGTCATCACTGGCAACACACATTGCTCGAATAATTTCGACTTCGGCTGTAACCGTGCATAATTTAATAATACTTTATAGTATTTAAACAGGCACAGGTTAGGTGTTGTAATTTTACAATATTTCTCTGTTTATGGGCATACAATATTGCAATTTCACAATAATATTATATTAAGAACTAAATAACAAATGGATGTACCTACGTTAGTAAGGTGCCGTTCCAATATTATGTTAGCAGATTCCGATTTCGGTCGAAATTCGACCGTAATTTAACCTAAAAAACTAAACTTCATATTGTCCAAAGTAGCACGAATATTTCTCAATTATAAATTGTATTGATTTTATTAATTAAAACCACCCGTTAAAGGAAAAAGAGGTTTTAATTAACTAAGCATTTAAAAGCAATAGCGGGTATTTTGACAAGGACATCTGACATTTTTGACGTTATGTGTTTTCATAACACATTGAATGTTTTATTTAGTGTCAAATAGCAAGGTAGTGTGTAATGCGTTTTTAGTTGATTTTAGGTATGTTTTATGCGTTATTTAAAAACAATGGATTTGGTAATCCGTCTCTAACATCAACTGTAACCGTGCATAATTTCATCTCCTCCGTCCGCGGCAAGTATCTTAAAAACGAATCACAAGTTTTGCTTTATGTATTAATATACAGATTATTAAACCCTCCTCTGGACCCCCTTGATAAATTCAAATTCATTGTATTGCAAGAACATAATAATATACAATAGGTCTTAATTAACAATATTTTTCCTTACGTTCTACCCGTTCAGGTGTGCAAATAAGGTTTTTTATTTCATTTAAATTATACAAAAATTAAATTAAACGTTTTAATACATTTTTCTATTGGAAAAATGTCATTAATAATAATTGGAATAATAACATGAAAATTATAAAATGTCAATTTAAAATAAATAATAATAGTAAACAAAGCTCTTATATAAAAATATAATAAATGTTTTGTGTGAATATATAAAATATTGATGTACTAACAATTATACATATATGTGAGTTGCCCACACTGACAATACGTGCCTCCGTAGGCCTATGCAAAATAAAGACATTTCTATTCATTATTACGGAAAATTTGTGTCCTGCAATACTTCAAATAGCTGGTGAATGGCATAGTTATCTCTGAAGATTTTTCAGCTTTGACATAACCTTAAGAAAGGTGTATAAAAAGCGCTTCAAAGCCAGCCATACATTGACTCATCTAGCGTTGTAAATGTCTATAGGCGTTGCAAACTGCTGTCCAGTCTGTCCTCTTTTAAAAAATTCGGTAGCAAACAGTCTACTTCGTTGTAAAATAATGTCATAATTGCAAACAACCCTATATAGAACTGGAATATTACACAAAATATGTATATGCTGGTCCTTTTTTTTTTGTTACGGGGAGGAAACCTTCAAACGGTACACCGAAGCCTTGGAAGAAACTCAGGTTTATGTGGGATTTTTACCCACTAAAACCTCCTCGGTGGCCTTCCTCAGCGCTTGTAGTAGGGGACTCGGAAACTCCAACGGAACGAACCGGTGGCCCCTAGCGCAGTGCCCCTCACGGGCTCATCTCTTGGGGGACGTGTACCATAACCCTTCATCATCCGGTGCTTACGGCGAGATGCAACTACACATACCGCCGTCCTTCTCGGGGTTGCTTGTTGGACGGTTCGAGCTCCCACTCTAGCCGTCCGCAACCCCAGAGGCCCCGTTAGTCGCCTCCTACGACAGACAGGGGATACCGTAGCCGTATTCTACTCCCCGACTACAGGGTCAATGCTTGTCCTATATATACCACCTTCGCAAACTTTTTTTTAATAAGATTGAAGTAGCAAACGAGCATGCAGTCCACCTGATGGTAAGTGCCAAGGTAATGGACATTGGTGGTAGAACAAGTGTAGTTCGACCGGTGAAGTACCACCGCCACACCTATTTCTAGCGTGAAGCATTTTTTGCGTTTTGATGGAAGGGTGTGGTTGCCGGCACACGTTTATATGAGGCGACCATCATAGTCCTCGGGATTAGCAACGCATCTGTGATTGACTTCAGATGGAACTCATGTTCTGTATGCAGTTGATTACAGATATCCATGGGAGGTAGTGACCATTTACCATCAGGTGGATTGCATGCTCGTTTGCTACTTCAATCAGATAAATATAACATACATAAAATCTAAAAACATTACCCCCTTCTGACTTAATTGGGTAAAAAGCCGAAATGCTCGACCGCAAATTATAGTTTAAGCAGTCGTTTTTTTGAAGTGAAACTTCTTTATCGGGGTTGGAAAAAAAATTGTGTAACATTTTTTCGTTACGCGCCATCTTTTTCTGTTACGCGCCATCTTTTTCTGTTACGCGCCATCTTTTTCGTATCCCTACCACGCGTGATATTAGATAGATTATTATAGATTATATTATTAGATAAAGTTTAATAAAAGCCATTTATTAAACTTTATCTAATTTAACTTTATTTAACCAATTTCTGTAAAGTTAGTCATATAGTAAATTATTTTTTGAAAAATAACGTCATAAAGAAGTTTCACTTCTTACGAGTGTACGCTAGTACACGCACACATTTTTTTGTTGTCATAATAATTTCTAGTCTTAGATCATACTTCGAGAAATGAGAGGTAAGACTAACTCCAATCTTTCACGTTAAATTTCATTGTCATGAACTGAAAAATCCCGCATTATCCAAAGTCATAGTCCCCCTTGCAATGTTCCACACAGCGGCCCGGTTTAAAATTAGACAAATCGATATTTACTCCCCTCGTCTTAATGCCGAAGACCGTTTTTTGCAGACTAACCTATGCATATTTTTTATCATAAAATAGCCAATGCAGTGCATCTGTTAAGTGGTTACTATGGACATCTTAAAGCAACTTCAAGGGTTTTGGAGTTTAATCCTTAAGAATCGATTTGCATTTAAAAGGGCCCGGTATGAAAAAAATGTGAGGCATAAATTCTACTGATGAATGACCTCGTTACGTTTTTGGTGCTCACCTTTGTTGCGACTTTCTAATTTGTGAGTGTATTAAGACGTACATAGGGCAGTAGCAAAGCGACTATACCTATATGTTATTGTGCTTGTTTATTTCTATCATTGTCGACGTACTTATATTGCTGTTTTTGTTATAAATCAATAATTAATATTGTTATTGTATTTTTTTTATTAATTTGTTAATGTACCCTTTCATATGGCAATCTTTGTTTCAGTTAAATAAACACTTTGTGTCGGTTTAGACAATCGGACTTAAGGAGTAAACTCCAGTCGTGCGTCGGAGCTGACACACATTTTCTGAAATTTCTTTAGCACAACAATCCACGTTTTCACCTCCCGGAAAAACTGGTTATCGTTAGATAAAGTGTGGCGGTGGTAACTTCACGGTCGAACTACACTGGTTCTACCTTCAGATTATAAAGTGGCCCGGCAACCACAGCCATCCGCTTCGCGCAAGAATTACTTCACGCTAGAAATAGGTGTGGCGGTATCTCCCAGGTCGAACTACACTGGCTCCACAACCTCTAAAGCTTGACTTTTGGGGTACATTACTGTCCCACTGCGGGGCACGAGTCTTCTCTCAGAGTGAGATAGTTTTAGGCTATAGTCCACCGCGCTGGTCAAGAGCGAAATGGTGGTGTTTTTTTATACACTTGGCTACATACAGTTCACCTGCTGGCATGTTACTGTGTTATTGAGTTATAACTTTTATCGCGGGCTTTAAGCGCGGCGACCGAAAGAAATTCCGTAACGAAAAAACCTAACACCCCCACTTCGCCTACCATGTAGCGCGGCCGAGCGTTCGCTTAACGTGTATGTATATGGTTCGATAAAGGCGAGCTGCTCGGAAATCGGACGAATATGTAAGCAGCTGTTTGTGAGAAAGTATATCAAAGAAAAAAACTTGAATTAATATTGAATTGTAGAATTCCATTCTTAGGTTCAAGTCTTCTCTCAGAATGAGAATCCACCGCTGGCTAAGAGCAAATTGAGACTAGCTTGACGACCCCCGTGGCGCAGCGGTTACCATACCGGTCTGACGAGCAATGGGTCCCGGGTTCGATTCCCGGCTGTCTGGCCATCTGCTACTATGATCATGATCTGTGACCAAAACTCAGTTTCTCAACCCAGACTATACGAACTTCAAGGATCAAACTGACGACCCGCGCAGCGGTTAGCGTACTGGTTTGACACGCAGTGGCTCCCGGGTTCGATTCCCGGCCAGACAAGTATCTGAATGAGTTTAGATTCCTGTTCTGGGTCTGGGTGTTTATGTATTCGTCTTGTGTGTGTCAATGGTACCCACGACTGGAGAAAAATCCTACTATAGGGCTATGAGTGTAGAAAGCGTGTGTAAGCTTGGTAAAATATCCTACACTTACTTGGTAGAATATCCTATACTCTGTATCAGTGAGACGTAGAGCCACTTCTTCTGGAAAGTGCAGCAGAGTCTTCAGAGACGCTAGCTCTTCATAGCTACTGTCTTCAAGGCCAGATGCACCTGGAAAAAAATACTTAAATTATTTATTGAAACAAATGAAGGTCGTAGTACCAGTGTAGTTCGACCTGAGAGGTACCACCACCACACCTATTTCTAGCGTGAAGCATTTCTTGCGGTGGAAGGGTGTGGTTGCCGGCAAACTTTTCACTTTTACATGAGGCGACCATCAGAGTCCTCGTGAGTTGCAACGCATCTGTGATTGACTTCAGATGGAACCCATGTTCTGTATGAAGTTGCTTACAGATGTCTATGGGCGGCAGTGAACTACGTGTCAGACCCCTATGGTAACCGCACCGCCACGCCGGTTTTTTTTTTATTTGACTAATGTCGCAAACGAGCATGCAGTCCACCTGATGGTAAGTGGTCACTGCCATATGGACGTAAGCAAATTCATATAGAACTCAGTAGAATATGAGTAGCAAAGTACGTAGACAACTTCAGGTAATCTCATCTTAACCGGCTAAGTGCGATTCGGACTTTCGCACGAATGGTTCCGTACCACTCGAATCATTTGTTGTTTGGGAGAAATAAATATTTATTTTATTCTGTTTTAAGTATTTGTTATAGCGGCAAAAGAAATATATGATCTAAAAATTTCAACTTTCGAGCTATCACGGTCCATGAGATACAGCATTTTTTCCTTCAAAAGGTACCCGACGCCGTTGGAGCGACGCAGGGTTATGTGGGATTTTTACCGCACTAAAACCCCCCCGGTGGCCGTTCTCGGCGCTATTAAGAGGACTCCGGGATCTCCAAAGGAACGCAACCGGAATCCACTGAGCGATTGCCCCATCGAGCCCTTCCCAGATGGTCGACTGGGACCATCGCACCCTCTAGTCTTTACAACGGTATGCGACCACACGTATTGCCTTCCTACCCGGGATCGCCTAGCTGGACGGTTCAAGCTCCCACTCTAACCGCCCGCAATTCTGGAAGCCCCTTGTAGTCGCCTCTTACGACAGGCAGGGGATACCCTAGCCCTATTCTGATCCCGGAACTACAGGGACGTCATAAGATACAGCCTGGTGACAGACTGACGGACAGACAGTCCGCAGAGTCTGAGTTTAGCTAAAGGTTAGGTTAGGTTTTATAGGTTAGGGCAGACGCCGTCGGGACCGCGGACGACTGCTATTAGCTTACCCGCAGTCCCGGCAAAGGGTGTACAGAGGAACACCGTGGGGTTTTATCCGGTGGGAGTCCGGCATATCCTCTCAGTTGCCCCCGCGCAGAGAGGAACCCATGATGGGTTTCCCCACGAAAAAAAAAAGGTTTTATAGGTTTTTTTAGGTTTTTTTTAGTTTAGGTTCCATTTTTACATTGGGTATAAAATCCGAAAAGAACAAACAACACCGTGTATTAGCTGTATATGTACACTATAGTTGTTCACATTTCAAGGCCGTATCTATCAACTTAGCATGGTGCTGTATGAAGCGAATTTATATGCACCGGCATTGAATAATGACGTCGCCGCTGAGAGTTATCAACCTTAGCACTGACCTAGAGAATTCTAGACTCAGTCTATTAAGAACTGTTATTTTAAAGTTTGCATCCGTCCATCCGTCCGTCCGTCCAGTTAAATCCATTGTGTGGTAGGTACAACTCATGATTGTCCCACTGCTGGGTACGGGACTTCTCTCAGAATGAGAAAGTTTTTATGGCATAGTCCACCGCGTTAGCCAAGTGCGAATTGGTGGACTTCATACACCTCCGAGAACTTTTTGAAGTGAAACTTCTTTAGAATCGTTGTGATTTCAAACCTGATGCAACGGAAAAAACGACAGGTAAGAGACACAAATACAAAAATGTGTAGAATGAAGCCGGTAAAGAATGAGACAGAAATATACACACGTCCCCACTCCCGTCTTCTAAGCATAGTCGCCTGTAATTAGTGAGCCAAAGCGAGAGAGCACACTGTTTAATACTTGCTTGTATTTGAGCATTTAACGTGTGTTAGTATATGTGAAAAGTACGTGAGCTAATACCATTCTTTTCTCGATTTACTGAAGTTTCACTTCTATCGTGTGTGAATCGCACACACACCTTTTTTTTTAAAGAACTCTCTGGTGTGGAGGTTTCCTCCCGATGTTTTCCTTCACCGAAAAGCAGTGATAATTAATTTCTTATACGCACATAAATCAGGGGCACAACCGGAATAGTAGCAACTATTCCGGTTGCGGTCGTTTCGAGATCCCGGAGTCCTCTTTACAGCGCCGAGGACGGCCACCGGGAGGGTTTTAGTGCGGTAAAAATCCCACATAACCCTGCTTCGCTCCCACGGCGTCGAGTACCTTTTGAAGGTTTCCCCCTCGAGAACAAAAAAAGGGTTCGACCCTCGGACGTCCCAATTGAGAGCAAGTTTCAACCATTAGCTTTTTTTAATAAGATTAAAGCAAACGAGCATGCAGTCCACCTGATGGTAAGGTCACTGCCGCCCATGTACATCTGTAAGCAACTTCATACAGAACATGGGGTTCTATCTGAAGTCAATCACAGATGCGTTGCTACTCCCGAGGATTTTGGTCGCCTCAAGTGAAAGTGTGCCGGCAACCACACCCTTCCATCGGAACGCAAAAGCTTCACGCTAGAAAGAGGTGTGGCGGTGGTACCTCCCCGGGCGAACTATACTGGTTCTACCACCAATAAAGCTTATCACTGCTTTGTATCTGTGTATCACTGCACTCTTGTATGAAAGAAAGAAAGATCTTTATTTAGTCAATTTTTGGGTTACAATAATATTGATTACATAAGATGTTTTAAAAAAAAGGGCGCCAAAAATTGAATATGTTAAGGCGTTCTAAATGTATGGCACTCACATACTCGTATTTATCATTTAAAAGACTTACAATTAGACACTATATTACAATGCTGATAACTTTAGAATGGTACTCACCATCAATATCATTACCCAGCGCTTGTCCCGACGTCCCACTAGGGCCAGGCTTGGCTCCGTCTCGCATCTCACTCAAACTTCTCTAAATCATCGAAATAAATCACTTCACATTACTTCGAAACTACATTATCACTTCATTGGATAGCGCGCCATCTGTTATCGGTGTACGGAAACTCGCGATGCGTTTGACATTTTGCGATTTTTCTTAGTGTATCTGTAACAAGACGAAATTTGGTTTAGTTTTGATTTTTATTACAAAGTAAATAAATATACAAGGGAAATATCTTATTATATGTTTTTTAATAGGATAAAAAATGGTAACATTAAATAAATAACAATAAAAAAATATTGAAATGAAATGAAATGTCTTTATTTTGTATAGGCCTACGGGGGCACTTACAAATTGTCAGTTACATTTTTTTTCTTACACTACCACCGGATCGGAACACGACCTCAACTGAGAAGATCCGGCAAGAAACTCAGCGGGTTTGTCTTTTTTCTTATTTATATCCTTTTTTTTATATAATTACAATCATGATTTTTTACTTGGTAATGAAAGTTAGCTCCAGTATCTTGCCTTACAGTTCAGTAAAAGAGAACCCTGTTTGGCAAGATACGCTACACTTTGACATTAATTAAATATACTATAATAATGTATATTATTGCTCAGTCTCAAGCTGTTTTGTCTTCTATGTAATCAGAAATTTTATAATACGCTTTACGGCAGAGTTTAATCTTAATCAATGCTTTGAACTTATTCATTGACAAATTTCTGATTTCGACAGGAAGTTTATTATAAAAGCGTATACATTGACCCATAAAAGAATTATTAAATATGTAACAATAAAACTTAAATATACTGGCACCCATGAACCTATGTAAGCAACTTCAATCTGAAGTCGAATTCTGACGCGTTGCTAGTTCCGAGGATTAAGATGGAAAAACCAATAAAAAAAAACACTTTTTTTACACTAGAAATAAGTGTGGCGGTGGTACCTTACCAGTTGTACTAAGTACATTGGGTTCTATCTTAACGTATCTAACTATCTACATATTAATACGCGAAGCAAACTTGTAATCCGTTTTTAAACTACTTGCCATACACGAAGGACTATGAAATTACGCACGGTCATTAGTTGATGCTAAGAAGGATTACGCAATGCTAATATTTTTTTTCAATAATGCAAATATACATAAAATCAACTAAAAACACATTACACACACTACCGTGGATTTGCCACAAATACATATATATTAAACGAAATAAAACATTCAATGTCTTACTATAAAAACATATACGTCAAAAATGACAGATGTCATTGTCAAAATACCCGCTATTGCTTTTAAATGCGGCTTAGCTAATTAAACCTCTTTTTATATTTAACGGGCGCGTTCAAAATTACTTGAAAATTATTATATTTTATTTGAATTTGAGAAATATTCGTACTACTTTGGATAATATGAAGTTTAGAAATTACGATCGAAGGAGAAAATTCTAGTGTGGGGTTATGAGTGTAGAAAGCGTGTATAATGCTTTTTCACTATATAAATACTGAATGTTTTTTCTCTCTTTCTCACTCTCTCATTCTTACATTCTGAGAGAAGACCCGTGCCCAACAGCTGGCCAATAACGGGTTGATGAGAATGTTTTTTGCTAATTTAAATCATACTTTAAAAAGTACAGTTGCTTCTCTGATGCAGATACATCTGAATACATTCAGCAATTCAAAAACGCTGACAAAAGCCCGACTACGACTAGTCGTTAGACTCAAAGTGGTTTGAGTGTTGTCTTCAGGCAGTGTATGTTTATATTCAAGACAATAACATAAGGGCAGAGCAGTGATAGCCTAATGGTTGAAACTTGCTCTCGATCGGGAGGTCCGAGGTTCGAACTTTACTCTCCTTTAGAATACCCCATAACATGCCTCGAAAACATATTCAACTCTTCGTACCCCAACGTTGTAAAACCAAATTGGGCTCAAACTCTCCTATTAGTAGGCTATCAACAATTTATAACAAGCGTAGTGTATCCATGGACATCGATATAAACAATATTTCTCTATTAGCCTTTAAAAAGGCAATATCTAATTTCTTATATTTAATTTCAAATACACATTGTTTTAAAAGCATATTTAATTTAGTTGTGATTGTTTTATATTTGTATGTAACGCATGCATGCGATGTTAGCCTTTAAGTGGTCGTACATTTTTTGTCTACTGTATAAGAACTTTTAATTTTACTGTGGATGTGTTAAAAATGTAACAACCGTAGGTTAACTTTATGAAATAAATAAATAAATAAAACCCAGGCACGCACCGCTGATTTATGTGATTAGAAATTAATTATCACTGCTTTTCGGTGAAGGAAAACATCGTAAAAACCCACACACACGAGAGTTCTTAAAAGTTCTCGGAGGTGTGTGAAGTCCATCAATTCGCACTTAGCCAGCGTGCTGGACTATGGCCTAAACTCTCTAATTCTGAGAGAAGACCCGTGCCCAGTGGGACAACAATGGGTTGATGACGATGAACTTGATAAAAAAATGCTATGCTCGAGTGCCGCACGTTTTTTTAATAAATCTTACTATCAACCTTAAACATATATGAAAATAAACCAGCATCAACTTATTAACTTTCTAATCTAAAATTATCAGAGTTTCTCATGTATTATACATGTCGGCATTTGTTTTATATGCGACATCAATATCTTCATAGATGGCGTGGGCGTCTATGGGTCTCGTGCAAAATAACAAATCTTGGTGTCAATTCTCTTGATATCATTATTACAAAGACTTTTATCACAAATACAGCACCGAATACATTCCATAGTAATTAATTTTATAAAAGACCGAAACGGAGAGACAGTTCCGTGTTGTCGCTTTTGAGTGACGTTCACAATAATGTGTCTGCCACCCTCGGCTGACTTCACTCTGCCAAGACGCGACGATGTGAAGTTAGCACCGCTCGTCGCACCTTCCGCTGCGATTCAAAATAACCGGATCCGACATACATAAAAACCTTTCTCTTGAATCACTCTATTTATACAAAAAATTGAAATAAATTCCGTAGCGTACTTTTAAAGATCTAAGCATACATAGGGACAAACAGCGAAAAGAAACTTTATTTTACTATGTGATGATTATTGCCAACCCTAGATTAAAGGCGAAATACCCAGCCTTAATCTTAGAGAAAAATCAGTCCCGTTTCCTATTAAGCAGTAATCCTTGTCACTAATGTAATTTATTTCAGTTATCTTAAATTGCGAAGCCGTGTACCGTCCGAGAGAAAGCAAAAGGTACGTTGGCGTCGCGACGCCGTATTATATGACTCTAACTAACTAAAATCCCTTACCCATTACCCCTCCTCCATGTGAAGAGAACTCACCAGATTTATTTAGGATTTTTCTCTGACTGAAGTAGCAAACGAACATGCAGTCCACTTGATAAGTGGTCACTGCCGTATGGATCTGTAATCAACTTCATACAGAACATGGGTTCCATGAATCAATCACAGATGCGTTGCTACTCCCGAGGACTATGAGGGTCGCCTCATGTGAATGTGTGCCGGCAACCACACCCTTCCATCGAAACGCAAGAAATGCTTCACGCTAGAAATAGGTGTGGCGGTGGTACTTCCCACGTCGATCTACACTGGTTCTACCACCTTTGAGGTGGAAACCGTGTCGTTTAATCCTCCGTCACACTTATTTCTAGGGTTTCTAGTTTTTGCGTTTTGGTGGAAAGGTGTGGTTATCAACCTATTATTGTCCCACTGTTGGGCACGGCTCTTCTTTCCCAATGAGGCAGTTTTAGGCCATAGTCCACCGCGCTGGCCAATTGTTGGACTTCACACACCTCGGAGAACTTTTTTTTGAAAGAACTCTCGGGTGTGTAGGTTTCCTCACGATGTTTTCCTTCACCGAAAAGCAGTGATTATTATTTTCTAATACGCACATAATTGTAGAAAAATCAGTGGTGGGTGCTTGGGTTCGAACCTCGGACCTCCCAATTGAGAGGACAAGTTTGAACCATTCCAATAACTTTCAAGTTTGTACGTTTCTCCATTATGTTTTTCCTACACTGGCTTAATAATTTCTAATATAAATTATCCAAATGTTTAACCTGTAACACGAACCTTGGACTTCTCGACACACCTCACTAAGCTACCATACGCCACGTATACAATTTTAAGCTCTATTAAAGCTCCAAGCTTTTGTAAGCTCGAAGAAACAATAGTTCCTCAAGCAATATGTTCAAGTCAGTTTCTATGCGAGAATATAGTTAACAATCTATATTAGTTCTGAAGTTATTATATAAAACACGTGTTCTATTAGACGCGATAAGCGATAAAGAGATAAGCGAGAAAATTAAAATACCTCTCGTGATTTCACTTTGAAGACATCACCGCCATGTTTTGACATCTTTTTTGTATAAGATTGAAGTAGCAAACGAGCATGCAGTCCACCAGATGGTAAGTGGTCACTGCCGCCCTGCAACATCTGTAAGCAACTTCACATAGGGTTCCATCTGAAGTAAATCACAGATGCGTTGCTACTCCCGAGGACTATGATGGTCGTCGTCATATAAAAGTGTGCCGGCGATCACATCCTTCAGAAATAGGTGTGGCGGTGGTACTTTCCCGGTCGAACTACACTGATTCTACCACCTATGAAAACCTCTTGACTTTGACATCATCACCACATAATGCTCACAGAAAAAATAGAAATATCCTTCGTGGTTCCACTTTGTTGGCACCAACCTCACATATACTCTCAATTATTTAGCAGATTAAAATGATATTGAGCGTTAAGGGGAGATTAGAGGGACTGGACCCCTCCTACCAAGAGGAAAAATTCGGGAAAGTGGAAGGCTTATCAAATTTTAAGCTATTGCATAGCATTTATCACGGGCTTTGAGCGCAGCGACCGAATCAAGAAATTCCGTAACGAAAAACCTAACACCTTTCACTTCGCCTGCCATGTAGCGCGGCAGAGCGTTCGCTTAACGTGTATGTATATAGCAGATGGTGGTCACTGCCGCCCATGGACTCCTGTAATCAACTTCATACAGAACATGGATTCTGTGTGAAGTCAATCACAGATGCGTTGCTACTCCCGAGGACTATGATGTTTGCCTCATATAAAAGTGTGCCGGCAACCATCGAAACGCAAGAACAGCTTAACGTTAGAAATAGGTGTGGCGGTAGTACAACCCCGGACAAACTACACTAGTTCTACCACCTATACAATATAAAGTTACAGAAGATTTTTATCTTTCTCGCTCGCTATCAAACCGCGTCGTTACAAAATACGAAGGGACGTAGAGATATGAACCAACCCTTGTCATAGCCAATTTCTTTTGATAAGGGGTAAGTACCGCCCTTATGGTCAGCAGAAAATTAAATAATTCTATTTAGGCTCCAGAAGTGTTGTTTTATGAAATGGGATTACATTTGTTTCAATTTTAGGTACTCTGGAGTCCTAACGTGACTTTAGACCTATTTTAGGTCCATTAAAGACTAAGCTGGGTGAGCAGTGATAGCCTAATGGTTGAAACTTGCCCTTTCAATCGGGAGGTCCGAGGTTCAAACCCACGAAATGAAATGAAATGACTTTAATTTGCATAGGCCTCCCGGGGCGCTTACAAATTGTCAGTTACATATATATTTTTTTTACATTACCACCGGATCGGAACACGACCTCAACTGAGAAGATCCGGCAAGAAACTCAGTGGGTTTGTCTTTTTTCTTTGTATATCTTTTTTATTTGCCATCTTGTTTTTACATGGGTAACAAAAGTTAGCTCCAGTATACGTACAGGCACGTACCACTGATGTATGTGCGTATTATACATTAATTATCACTGCTTTTCGGTGAAGGAAAACATCGTGAGGAAACCTACAAACCCGAGAGTTCTTTAAAAAACAATATTTTCGGTGGTGTGTGAAGTCCAACAATTCGCACTTGGCCAGCGCGGTGGACTATGGCCTAAACTCTCTTTCCGAAGACCCGTGCTCAGCAGTGGGACAATAATGGGTTGACTGTTTCTCAAGAGATTTAATATTACGCATGTTATGTGGAAGTTTTGATTATAATGTGAACTTATTTTATTACAGGTTAGAATTATCAATATTTGCTACTGGATACAAAGCTGAAGTTCTGAGAGGTAAGAAGCTGTTTCACATATTTATGCTTTTTCTCACAATAGAAGAGCAGTGATAGCCTAATGGTTGAAACTTGCCCTCTCGATCAGGAGGTCCGAAGTTCAAACCTAGGCACCACTGATTTAGGTGCGTATTAGTAATTAATTATCACTGCTTTTCGGCGAAGGAAAACATTGTAAGGGAACCTACACACCCGAGAATTCTATAAGAAAAAGGTCTCGGAGGTGTGTGAAGTCCACAAATTCGGACTTAGCCAGCGTGGAAGACCCGTGCCCAGCAGTGGGACAGTAATGGGTTGACGATAAAGACTAAGTTAATCCCGTGGCTATGTCTGTTTTAGTCACAAGAACCATAGTGATGAGTATTCTATATATTATTCTATGTCATAAACTATGTGTGTGCAAAATTTGAGCGAAATCCGAATGGCAGATTTTGCGTGAAAGAGAAATAAACACACATACATTCGACGACCCGCGTGGCGGAGCTATCACCATACCGGTCTGACGCGCAATGGGTCCCGGGTTCGATTCCCGGCCAGACAGGTATCTGAATGATGAGTTTAGATACATGTGCTGGGTCTGGGTGTTTGTGTATTCGTTTTGTGTGTGTCCATGGTACCCACGACACAGGAGAAAATCCTAGTGTGGGGCTATGAGTGTAGAAAGCATGTATTTCGTTATTCAGATACTTGTCTGAACGGGTATCGAATCCGTACCCTGTGTCACTCACTCTCTCACACACTCATAGTCTCAACTGTTTTTTTCTTTTTAGCGCCGAGGACGGCCACCGGAGGGGTTTTAGTGCGGTAAAAATCCCACATAACCCTCCGTCGCACCCACGGCGTCGAGTACCTGTTGAAGGTTTCCACCTCGACAACAAAAAAAATGTCATATCTGTTTTGCTGACTGTAGGTACCGAAATATATAACTTACAGTCTTATATAAGCTTAACACGTGTAAATTTGATTTTTATTGGCTTCATATTTTTGTGAGCAAAATTGCGAACGGAGAAAGTACGGTTAGACAAAAAAATTGAAAAAACTTTATGTCTCAAAAGACAGACAGAACGTGATTGTATATAAGGTATTATTTACGATAGAACGTTTATTCCTTTTTTTATAGTTGGGCCAAACGATAAGGCAGACGGGCCACCTCAGGGAAAGCAGTCACCGTCGCCAATGGACATTCGCAACACCAGAGGAGTCGTCAATGCATCGCCGGCTTTGAAGGAGAGCTCTTTTTTCACCTTTCTTGAAGAACCCCATGTCATAGCGCTCCGGGAATACCTCAGAAGGAAGCTCATTCCACATCTTGCACGTCCGCGGCAGGCAGGAGCGCGCAAACCGAAACGTGGAGAACCATGGGTCAAGTTGGTGTGGATGGAATTTCATCCGTCGGCGAGTGGTGCCTGTGTGGTGTGGTGAGTCATTCTTGATGCACTTTCAAGTCAAAATCTTATTGGATGTACTTGCCCGCGGTTTTCGTGGTCCTCGAGAATAGCAACTGATCTGTGATCGATTTTACATATAACCCCTGTTTTATGTGAGGACGCTTACATTAATGAGCTTCTGAGATATTCCCGGAGCTCTATGACATATTCTTCAAGAAAGGTGTAAAAAGAGCTCTCCTTCAAAGCCGGCGATGCATTGGCGACTCCTCTGGTGTTGCAAATATCGATAGGCGACGGTGACTGCTTTTTTTATCATAATGAAGTAGCAAAGAGCATGCAGTCCACCTGATGGTAAGTGGTCACTGCCGCCCATGGACCTGTAAGCCACTTCAAATAGAACATGGGTTCTATCTGAGGTCAATCACAGACGCTTTGCTACTCTCGAGGACTAGGATTTTCGCCTTATACAAAAGTGTACCGGCAACCACATCCTTCCATATGTCCATGGGCATCAGCAGCTTACCATCAGGTGGATTACATGTTCGTTTGCTACTACAGCCCGCTAAATAAGTCATACTAAGGGTATCGGTAGTACTTATATAAGTAGTACACTAGTTTTCTCTCGGGTTTTTGAGTTGTTTTGCTAGCTGTACCCAGTCAGCGATTTATCACGACATTATGTTTCAGCGTGTCTGGTCAGCCGGTGCTGGTTATGAGTTTGAAACTTGTTGAAACTTGTTTGTTAAGCCAGTCGACCTTGAACTCACTAGAATGTTAATGCAAAAGTAAATAAGTGCTTTTGATTTAAAGACAATAATAGATACTCATAGTTTTTAGGGTTCCGTGCTGAAAGGTAAAAACGGAATCCTACTAACTACTCCGCTGTCTGTCTGTCACCAAGCCGTATTTCTGTTGCCACCATAACAATAATAAAATATTGTTTATGTATAGTATTATATTATTTTATATTAGTTAGTTTCTATTTTGTATAGTATCATAGTTTTATTGTTTTATGTATTAATTTGTTTTATTGTTTACTTGTATTTTTGTATTAGTTTCTATGGGTCTTTGTAGCCTGATATAAATAAATAAATAAATTAAATTTAATATTTAAGGGGGGGGGGGGGCTTCATATAGAAGCCCAGTCCTGTTTGTAATTGCTTACGGATGTCCAGAGCGGCTGTCACCACTTACCATCAGGTGGATTGCATGCTCGTTTGCTACTTCAATCAGATAAAAATGGATTTGTTTCGATGCATTCCAATGTTTGTTTGAAACTGTTTAAAGGTCATGATCTCTCTCTCTCATCAACCCATTATTGTCCCACTGTTGGGCACGGGTCTTCTCTTACAATGAGAGTGTTTTAGGCCAAAGCCCACCGCGCTGGTCAAGTGCGAATTATGGACTTCACACACCTCCGAGATTTTTTTTAAAGAACTCTCGGGTGTGTAGGTTTCCTCACGATGTTTTCCTTCACCGAAAAGCAGTGATAATAAAATTCTTTAACGCACATAAATCAGTGGTGCCTGCCTGGGTTTGAACCTCGGACCTCCCGATTGAGAGGGCAAGTTTCAACCATAAGGCTATCACTGCTATGATCATGATCTGTGACCAAAACTCAGGTCTCCAGTTTCTCGACCCAGACTCGAACTCTTAGTTTATAATGTCTATCCAGGGATCAAACTTTACCTACAAGGTAAGACCATTACGTTTTACATATTAAAACGATAAGGCAGATGAGTTGCAAGGAAGTAGTAGTCAACTGTGAACATTTGCAACAACATAGTCGCCAATGCATCTCTGGCTTTGAAAAAGATATTTTTTTTTTATCTAATAAGGGTTTTTCAAAAAACGTGTTCTGAAGGTGTAATAATTAATTCATCTTTTAATTTATTGCTCTAATGATAAGTGATTAAAGAATATCTTGTGTAGCCGTTGGCATGATTGGAGAACATTTACCAGGAAGTACCACCGCCACAGCTATTTCTGGCGTGATGCATTACTTGCGTTTCGATAGAAGGGTGTGGTTGCCGGCACACTTTCACATGAGGCGACCATCATAGTCCTCGGGAGTAGCAACGCATCTATGATTGAATTCAGATGGAACCAATGTTCTTTATGAAGTTAATTACACATGTCAAATGAGCATGCAGTCCACCTGATGGTAAGTAGTCACTGCCACCATGGACATCAGTAATCAACTACATACGGAACATGGGTTTCATCTGATCAATCACAGATGCCTTGCTACTCCCGAGGACTATGATGGTCGCTGGTAAAAGTGTGCCGGCAACCACACCCTTCTATCGAAACGCAAGAAATGCTTCACGCTAGAAATACGTGTGGCGGTGGTACTTCCGCAGTCGAACTACACTGGTTCTACTTTACAAGGTACCACCGTCACTCTATTTCTAACGTGAAACTGTTGCTGCTTTTCCTAAGAAATGTGTAGCAGCCGGCACACTTTTATTTTATATAAGGCGACCATCATAGTCCTCGGGAGCAGCGATGCATCTGTGATTGACTTCAGATGGAACCCATGGTAAGTGGTCACTGCCGCCCATGTACATCTGTAAGCAACTTCATATAGAACATTATAGGGGTTCTATCTGAAGTCAATCACAGATGCGTTGCTACTCCCGATGACTAAGATGGTCGCCTCATATAAAAGTGTGCCGGCAACCACACCCTTCCATCGCAACGCAAGAACTGCTTCACGCTAGAAATAGGTGTGGCGGTGGTACTTCCGCAGTCAAACTACACTGGTTCTACTTTCCCAAGGTACCACCGTCACTCTATTTCTATTGAAACTGTTGCTGCTTTTCCTAAGAAATGTGTAGCAGCCGGCACACTTTTATTTTATATAAGGCGACCATCATAGTCCTCGGGAGCAGCGACGCATCTGTGATTGACTTCAGATGGAACCCATGTTTTGTATGAAGTTGCTTACAGGTGTCCTTACGGCAGTGATTACTTACCATCAGGTGGACTGCATGCTCGTTTGCTACTTCGATCAAATAAAAAAAAGATGAACCATGAGTCCTTGCAACTTTTTGCCAAACACCGTGTCGGAGCGCTTCGGGAATTCTTCGGGAAAGTTTATTCCATATGCTGCAGATTCATCGAAAAAACGATCGTTCAAAGTGTTTTTGGCAATAACATACTTTCAAAGAATAATTAATCAAATCTAAGTCAATGCAGACGTCCAGGGGAATCTCAACCACTGCCGTGGGGCACAGGATTTGCTCTTGCAGACTCTTGCAGAGCGTTCTGTCTCCTTGGCGGTGGTTGCAGAGCCATACAACGTCCCTGACCATCCGCGTTGGTTCGGGGACGTAGACCGATCCGTGGCTATCTTCTGGGGAGGCAGCAAAGGGGAACCCCCTTGCTCCAAACTGCACGCGGAGCCAGGTTTGGTTGCGGTGGAGTGGGGTCCTTTCGCAGTCCTTGGCTGTTACATCTCTCCAAACTGCAGTCTGGCGGTTTTCGAGAGCTTCCTCGACAGGGTGGGTAGCTGCATTCGCGGTTGCCTCCCCCGGCCGGTGTTCGTCTTGGGCGATTTTAACGCTCATTCGAGGGCCTGGGGAAGTCGTCGCGACAACATCAGAGGGAATACCACCCTGGAGTGGGCGGCGGGTCTGGACCTACGGCTTTTGAACCGCGGGGCCGTCAGTACTTGCGTGCGTTGGCAGGGGGAGTCGATCGTGGATCTTTCATGGGCGACTCCGTCTGCCGCGCGTTTGGTGACTGACTGGAGAGTGGCGGAGGAACTGGTGACGCTATCCGACCACCGCCACATCACCATTGATCTGGCACTTGATGTCCCGGGTCGGGTCGGTCGCCCAAACGACGGTCTTTCCCGACGTTGGGCAGTTAAGCGTCTTGATCGAGACATTTTTCTCGCTGCTGCCCACGTCATGGATTGGTGCAGACCAGCTGAGCATTCCGACCTGATCAGTCCCCAGGAGGAGACTGCCAGACTGCAGTCTGATTTGACGTCAATGTGCGACATAGCCATGCCGCGGGTTAGATCAGTCCGCAGTGGTCCGACATACTGGTGGTCGGAACACATTGCCCAACTGCGAGCGTCGTGTTTGCGCTCCCGGCGCCTCTACAATCGGTCCCGCAGACGTAAGTCTGCCGAGGCTAAGGAGATTGAGGAACGGTACCGAGAGTACAGGCGCGCAACTATGGCGCTCCAGGCGGCGATCGCGGACAGCAAGGCCGGTAAGTGGAAGAAACTGCTGGAGGGGCTCGACAGAGACCCATGGGGACAGCCATATAGAATGGTGTTGGGAAAGTTGCGCCCGTGGATGCCTCCACTAACAGAGACCCTAGACCCTGTCTTCGTCTCGACAGTGGTGGACACGCTGTTCCCTGGAACTCTGGAAGGCCCTAGTGTCCTAACACTAACGCCGAGCCTTGCAAATTGGTCTGACGAGCTTGCCGTTACGGAGGCAGAGATGGAGAGCGCGGTTAAACGCCTGGCGGAGCGCAACACCGCCCCGGGCCCCGACGGAATTCCAGGTCGGGCCTGGGTCCTGGCGTTGACGATCCTCGGAGCGAGGCTGCAGCGTCTGTTCACCGCCTGCCTCCGATGCGGCCAATTCCCCGCGGCATGGAAGAGGGCGAAACTGGTGCTCCTGCACAAAGTGGGTCGTCCAGCAGACTCACCAGGAGCATACAGGCCCATATGTCTGCTGAACGAGGCTGGCAAACTCCTTGAGCGGGTTATCGCCACTCGCGTCAGCAGACACCTGGCGAGTAGCGGCCCGGACCTGTCCGACAGTCAGTTCGGCTTCAGACGGCAGCGCTCGACCGTGGACGCGATTCTGCGAGTCCGAGCGCTCACAGAGCAGGCCGTCTCTCGGGGCAGAGTAGTCCTGGCTATAAGCCTTGACATAGTTAACGCGTTTAACTCTTTGCCCTGGGACGCGATAAAGGCGGCACTTATACATCACCGAGTGCCCGTCTACCTTCAAAGCGTGTTGGCGGACTATTTGTCGGACAGGAGCATCTGCTATCCGGGCCGCTACGGGAACGACAACGAGAGGGCGGTGGTGTGCGGGGTGCCACAGGGTTCAGTTCTTGGGCCGCTCCTGTGGAACCTTGCATACGACACGGTGTTGCAGACGGTGCTTCCACCCGGCGTGAGCATTGTCTGCTATGCCGACGACACCCTCGTCCTCTCGGAAGGCGAATCCTTTGAGGAGACTCTCCGACTGGCGGAGACAAGCGTGGCACGGATTGTGTCACGCATCTGCGGGCTAGGGCTTCGGATAGCGCCTCAGAAAACTGAGGCGCTATGGTTCCATGGTTTGAAGCGGGCCAAGGAACCCCCTAGAATGTCAGTGCGTGTAGGTGACGCCGATATCCAGGTGGGCCGGTACATGAAGTACCTTGGGCTGGTGCTCGACGGCCGCTGGAGTTTCGACGAGCATTTTGACCGTCTCGTCCCCCGAATTCACAAGGTGGTGGGTTCTTTGCATAGGCTGCTGCCGAATCTCGGGGGACCTAGGGAAGAAGTCCGCCGCCTCTATGCAGGTGTCGTGCACTCTATCGCGCTCTATGGCGCCCCGGTTTGGTCACACAGGCTGACGGCGAGCCGGCGCCGCGCGGCGAAACTCCTCGCCGCGCAGCGCACGATCGCGATTAGGGTGGCACGCGGATATCGCACGATATCTTATGAGGCGGCAAATGTCCTGGCGCGGATTCCGCCCCTGGACATTCTGGCGGAGATGAACGCAGACATTTTTAACAAGATACGCGTTCTCCGCCAGAGGGCTGAACCCCCGAATGAGACGGTTGCAATGCTTCGTCGGAAAGCCAGATGGCAAGCGTTGACGCGCTGGCGGGACAGACTGCGGGAGCCGCAGAACGCGCGTCAACGAGCCGTCAGCGCCATCCTCCCCAGTTACCGGGCCTGGATGAGGAACGGAGGTCGAGTCACCTACCGACTGACACAGATACTCACCGGACATGGCTGCTTCGGTGAGTATCTGAATCGCATAGGCCGGGAGAGGTCCGCAGTGTGTCACCACTGCGGACATGACCAGGATTCCGCGCAGCACACGCTCGAGCACTGCCCATCGTGGGAGTCAGAGCGGCGGATCCTGGTCAACAAGATCGGGAACGATTTGTCCCCGGCGGCCGTCGTCGCAGCGATGGTGCGCTCCAGGGACGCATGGGAGGCAGTGACCTCCTTCTGCGAAACAGTCATGTTCGCGAAGGAGGGTGCTGAGAGAGAACGGGAGCGCGCAGATCCCGCTCGGCGAAGGAGCCGCCGGGGCAGACGTAGGTAACGTCCCCCCGGCGCTACTCCCTGTAGTCGGGGAGTAGAATACGGCTACGGTATCCCCTGCCTGTCGTAAGAGGCGACTAAAAGGGGGCTCCTGGGGTTGCGGACGGCTCGAGAGGGAGCTCGAACCGCCCAGCCAGCAACCCCGAGAAGGACGGTGGCATGTGTGGCTGCATGTCGCCGTAGACACCCGAAGATGCAGGGGGACAGCTACATGTCCCCTAAGAGACGAGCCCATGAGGGGTGCTGCGCTAGGGGGTACTGGCGCGTTTTCTTTAGAGGTCCCGGGGTCCCCTACAAGCGCTGAGGAAGGCCACCGAGGAGGTTTTAGTGGGTAAAAATCCCACATAACCCGGAGTCTCTCCTCAAGGCTCCGGGTACCTTTTGAAGGTTTCCTCCCCGTCAACAAAAAAAAAAAAAAAAAAAGTCAATGCAGACGTATTCGCTGACGCTACAAGTTTGGAAAGTCGATATATCATAAAGTATATATACATGTATAGATATAGATAAACAAATATACTTAGATGTACATAATATATACATTTATAGATATCGATAGCCTAATGGTTGAAACTTGCCCGCTCGATCGGAAGGTCCGAAGTTTTAACCCAGGCCACTGATTTTTCTAAAATTATGTGCGTATTAGAAATTAATAAATTATCACTGCTTTTCGGTGAAAGAAAACATCGTGACGAAATCTGCACTCCCGTGAGTTCTTTAAAAAAGTTCTTGGAGGTGTGTGAAGCCCACCATATAACACTTGACCAGAGCAGTGGACTAGGCCTAAAACTCTTTCATTCTGAGGCAAGACCCGTGCGCAGCAGTGCGACAATAATGGGTTGTACCCCTCCTCCCCATAGATATCGATATAGACATAGACAGATATTTTACGTCACTTTTAGTGGCACGCTAATTCACAAAATAATCCATAATTTTGGACCTCACCTCTTCCTTCCTTATCACACCTTGATATTGTCAAAGGATGACAATATAGAAGTAAATTAAATAAATGAAACGTGCACTTATATATCGACCCGCGTATTGTGACTATCCATTACGTATTAAAATGTAAAAGAATTATTTTAAAATATAAAATTACAAATAGAAAATACAGTGTAATTTATATGTAAGCGATAGCGGGATATGAAGATAAAACCGGATAAAAATAGTGAAAACCGGTTTTAACTGGATGAAGCTGCACGTTATAACCGGCTGAGACAGGTGCCTTGAAATCCGTAGATAAAGTGGACGTATTCCATTTGCAAAACAATCTGTAGTATGAAATGGAAAATCTGTTTTACAAGCGGTTTATTTTGAGAATTCCTAAATAATATTTTTCTATAAGTTCCTGCTTAAAGATTTTGTTCCTGTAGTTCCGGGACCAGAATAGGGCTAAGGTACCCTCTGCCTGTCGCAAGAGGCGACTAAAAGGGGCGTCCGGGATTGCGGGCGGAAAGAGTGGGAGCCTCAACCGTCCGGCCAAGCGACCTCGGGATGGACGGCGGCATGTGTGGTCGCATGCCACCGTAAAGACCAGAAGGTGCGGTGAGCGTTTCACGCCCACCAGGGAAGAGCCCGAAAGGAACTCCGGCTATGTTCCGTTGAAGATTCCGGGCTCCTCCACGCAGTGCCGAGGACGACCACCGAGGGGGTTTTAATGCGGTAAGAATCCCACATAACTCGCGTCGCTCCCACGACGTCGGGTACCTTTTGAAGGTTGGGGAACCTCGTAAACAAAGCAGCATAGATTTAACCGACTGATAACTAATGGGAAAGAAAGGTCCTCCTAAGGCGACTATGTTTATGCAAAAGAATCAAAAAATCCCCCTCCACCATAGATTGCAAATTACCAAACAAACAGACAGTCAAATCCAATAAAAACAACGTCCCGGCACCTTCTAAGTATATTAAAAAAAAACAGATATATGATAGATGAAATTTCACTTCAGAGTCTACGGCTCAACATTTCACTTCACACAAAAACCTAAAAACGTCACAAAAGATCGCCTAAACAAAACCGGTTATAACGAATAAAACCGGTTATAACTAGCCGAGAACAGAGCCAGTTAAAACCGGTACAGACAGGTTGAATAAAGCCCCAGATACGTATGGACATTTTCCATTTGCGACACATTTGTAATACAAAATGGTATAGCAGGTTCCATGAGATAACGTCGTTATATCTAAGAGAAAACTGTGGCTGGCACCTGGATAGGGATGTGCTTGTCGATAAAATAACCGGTAATTTTTCTGTTTATTATTTTTGTCTACGTCGGAATTTCCTTATGTAAAGTTTGAAGGTGGTAGAACCAGTGTAGTTCGACCTGGGACTTATCACTACCTATTTCTAGCGTAAAGCATTTCTTGCGTTTCGATGGAAGGGTGTGGTTGCCGGCACACTATTATATGAGGCGACCATCATAGTTTTTTTATAATCATAAGTAGCAAACGAGCACGCAGTCCACCTGAGGGCAAGTGGTCACTGCCACCCATGGATATCTGTAAGCAACTAATAGAACATGGGTTGTATCTGAAGTCAATCACAGATGCGTTGCTACTCCCGATGGTCACCTCATATAAAAGTATGCCGGCGACCACACCCTTCCGTCGAAACACAAAAAAATGCTTCATGCTAGAAATAGGTGTGGCGGTGGTACTTCTCTGGTCGAACTACCACCACCTGCAAGCCTACCTACCATATTATAAGATACGATTAAGTTGTCATAGGCAATTTAATTTTTAAATGTTGCAAACAGAAAAAAGATAATAATCGTCCATGGGCAGCAGGGCCCACTTATAGTCCAATGAACTGCAGATAGAAGCATTAAAATCTTGACGCCTTGCTATTATAACTTTAATTGGGGAATTCAACCCATTATTGTCCCACTGCTGGGCACGGGTTTTCTCTAAGAATGAGAGTTTTAGGCCATAGTCCACCGCGCTGGCCAAGTGCGAATTGGTGGACTCCATCATATTTACGAAAGTTACCGACATAGCTCTCAGAATAAGTAGGCTGAAGTGGCAATGTTCAGGCCACATCGTTCGTAGGACAGATAACCGATGGGGTAGAAGAGTCCTCGAATGGAGACTACGTGTCGGCAAAAGTAGTGCAGGCCGGCCCCCGACCCGGTGGACTGATGACCTGAAGAAGACGGCGGGTAACTGGATTCAGATGGCCCAGGACCGGTCGAAGTGGCGCAGATTAGGGGAGGCCTATGTCCAGCAGTGGACTTTCAAAGGCTGATGGATGGGTGGATGGATCATATTTGCTACTTCAACTCGATAAAGCGGGCTAAAATCTAAAATATCGATAATATTGAAAATATCGACACAACGTCCCATCACTACGCTAAAAGTAACATCGCTCCCCAGGCGTTTCTGATTGAGTACCGCACTAACCTCTCCCAGCGTATGCTACCTTTTGTATTAGCCTTGATACTTTTTAGATGTGTATACCTGACTGCTTCTGAAGTTAATGTTTTTGGTATGTGTACATGTTTTTTTTTTATTTGTCTGAAGTAGCAAACGCGCATGCAGTCCACCTGATGGTAAGTGGTCACTGCCGCTCATGGACATCTGTTATCAACTTCACAGAGAACATGGGTTCTATCTGAAGTCAAACACAGATGCGTTGCTACTATCGAGGAGTATGATGGTCGTCTCATGTGAAAGTGTGCCGGCAACCACACTTCTATCGAAACGCAAGAGATGCTTAACGCTAGAAATAGGTGTGGCGGTGGTACTTCCCCGGTCGAACTACACTGGTTCTACCACCTTCTGTTTGTGTGTATATGTGTTTGTATGAATGCGCTACAGCCCAAACTACTGAACGGATTGCAATGACATATCATTTGAATTGACTCGGTTGCGAGAGTATACTGAGGGGGGGGGGGGGTAGGGGGGGGGTTGTAGGGGGGGAACTATGGTCCTACTACTCCCGAGAACAAGATCACCTCATACTTTTAAAAGTGAGATTTAAAGCACCTTTTTTTCCTCCACTTTTTCTCAAAAAGACATACGAACAGATAGTTTGTGGAAAAATTACGGTCGGATTTCGGTGATATTTGATTCCCAATTTATGATCTTGAATCACATATAGGATACTCTTTACTTGGCATATGTGGCCATAACGACAAAAGTGGCGAGAATAACTTAGTCAACTTAGTCACTACTACTACTAGTGAATTGGTACCGGATCCAGTTTCTGTAAATTTGTGCCGGATCTGCTGGATTACCGGATCCGGTTTTCCGGATTGCAATCCCTAGTCACTACACAGTATAAAACAAACAAGCTTCTCGCTGTCTGTCCCTACATATACTTAGATCTTTAAAACTACGCTACGGATTTTAATGCAGTTTTTTTAATAGATAGAGTGATTTGAGAGGAAGGTTTTTAGGTATAATACATGTATAATATAGTGGAGAAACACTGATAATTTTAGATTTTTAACTTTTACGTGGAACGAAGTTCGCCGGGTCAACTAGGAAAATTATAAATTTAGAAGTGGTAGATGTGACTGAAGCATATATGATTTTAGACTAGTATTATCGCGGAATTGATACATTATAATACAACGGGTACTCATAGATCAAGATCCGGCTGCAAATATGTGTAGTTATCGTGTGCGTGCTCAAATCAACATTTTTACTCATATTTATGATTAGGAGAATAAAAATCTACCAGGTTGCCAATCAAAATGGGGCCGATAATACTTTTAATTAAATTATTATTATTTGATTTCGCGGGAAAAATTTCACTTATCAAATTTTTAAATAAAATATCGTTCACTTCACGGAAATGGGTATAATGACTTTGAAAAATCGTAGTTGCCGTTGCGCACTTGGCCGCACCTCTTCGCAGCCAGGTTTAAACAGGTATGATTTCGATATATTTATTCGTCCATCACGAATGTTTATGTTTTATACATCACAATAAAGCAATTTTTTTTCTCATTATTATGATATACGGCAACTTAATTAAATCTGGCCGCAAGTTAGGGTTACTGGCTGTTAAAGATGGTAAATATTGAAGAGTGAGTGAGAGGAAGCTAGCGCGTAACATCACCAGTCGAACAAAGATAGCGATTGTCAACTGTATGACATTTTAAAGCTATTGCGCAATACGGAATCACAAGATATTTTTTTATAATTAGGTTGCCGTATATCATAATAATGAGAAAAAAATTAGCTTTATTTTGATGTATAAAACATAAACATTCGTTATGGACGAATAAATATATCGAAATCATACCTGTTTAAACCTGGCTGCGAAGAGGTGCGGCCAAGTGCGCAACGGCAACTACGATTTTTCAAAGTCTTTATACCTATTTCCGTGAAGTGAACGATATTTTATTTAAAAATTTGATAAGTGAAATTTTTCCCGCGAATTCAACTAATAATAATTTAATTAAAAATATTATCGGCCACATTTTGATTGGCAACCTGGTAGATTTTTATTCTCCTAATCATAAATATGAGTAAAAATGTGGATTTCAGCACGCACACGATAACTACACATTTTTGCAGCCGGATCTTAATCTATCACGATATGCGGTTTATGAATTCTTATAGAATTCTTTTTGCCGATATTTCGACCCAGTTGCATGGATCGTGGTCACGGCCAAACCGGTTTGCATGGATCGTGATCACGGCCAAACCGGTTTGCATGGATCGTGGTCACGGCCAAAAAGAATTCTATAAGAATTCATAAACCGCATATCGTGAGTACCCGTTAAGTATTATAATGTGACTGAAGCTTATAAAAAAATAAAATTAGAAGGAATAGAATTCTGATTATTGTGCTAAACAACTTATGAACAATGAAGATCACAAGCCTGTGTATCATAGGTTGACGCAGATAAATCTAACTGTCCGAAAATGATTACCTGAATTTAAGATCGGACAGGCATTAGGGTAACGATTTAATAGAGAGATTTAAAAGGGTAGCATCGTTTACGACATGAAACTTAATGTATTTCGTATGTCTTGCACGAGTTGATTGATTCCTCGAAAAAAAATTTTTCAACAAAAAAATATGCACCGACTTCCATGCCACAAAAAAGTAAAAAAAACAAAATATGTTGGTTTAGAACATACTCGGTATTAGTCCCGAAGTCATCTAAATCGAAAGTGGAGTGGGGGTGTTAGTTTTTTTCGTTACGGTTTTTCGTGATTTGGTCGCCGCGCTCAAAGCCCGCGATAAAAGTTATGCAATAGCTTAACTAGCACCTAGAAAATGATGCAAAATATCACTATTATCAGACAATAAATCCAATTTAACAATTGAACGTCTGAACTAAGGTACCGGAAATCGGTCTGCAATAAATATGCCACAAGTTCGCAACTAGTTTGTGTAGTTAAATGTTGGATTAAATAAGTTTGCTTGAATAAATCCACTCCAATAAATTGGACTTTGCTGAGTGGCTTTGCCTTTTTGTCGTATTGTTTGTATTATTTAGAATTGTCACGTTTTGAAAAGTTTTTTTTTTTTTATAAGATTGAAGTCGCAAACGAGCATGCAGTCCACCTGATAGTCACTGCCGCCCTGCGAAGTCTGTATGCAACTTCATATAGAATATGGGTTCTACCTGAATTCAATCGCAGATGCGTTGCTACGTCCGAGGAAAGTGATGGTCGCCTCATAGAAAAGTGTGCCGGCAACCACACCCTTCCATCGAAACGCAAGGAATGCTTCACGCTGGCAATAGGTATGGCGGTGGTACTCCCCCGAATTACACTGAGTTCTACCACCTATTAACTGTCTTTTATATGTAAGTTCACATATAACGACGATTCTATCTTAAGTGATTGCAGAGGAGTTGTTATTATCAAGGACTTCTATGAAAATCAGCTGGCAAACACAAAAAGGTGGCTTATGCCAATAGTCGAACTACACTGGTTCTACCACCTGCAAAATTGTATTTTGTAAAAGTGAATCAGTTTCTTTTTAATTTATTAAATTTAAATTAACAGAAAGACCCAAACCTATTTTTGAAGTGAAACTTCTTTAGGCGCATGAGGGTAAAATTTTTACAGATGAAACGTCACGCCGGTATGCAACGGAAGTGTTGGAAAAGAGAGAGAGAGTGATCGAGACCGATTGAGAGAGAGTAAGACAGGGCGAACGTAGCATGAGCAACTAGCCGTGGAGTGAGAGTAGGGAGCAAGCGAGTGAGAAAGATTGAGAGAAAAAGTGAGACAGAGCTCTCCTCTTAATCTTGGAAATTTAAAGTTTTAGATTTGTATAAATATAAACAAGATTTATAAATTAGTTCGCCGAAGAAGTTTCACTTCTGACATGTGTACTTTGTACGCACGCATGTTTTTTTTTATTTTTGACGAGCGACGCAGGGTTACGGGGGATTCTCACCGCACTAAAACCCTCCCGGTTGCCGTCCTTGCTAAGAAGAGGACACCGGGATCTCCAAAGAAGTGCGCGCGACGATTCAAGCGGAAGCTCGGGAGAGTTTTCTAGCAGTCCCCGACCTCGGAAGCCTCCTTTTAGTCGCCTCTTACGACAGACAGAGGATAACGTAGTCCTATTCTGATCCCGGAACTACAGGGACAAACACCCAGACACAGACCAGAATATAAATTCATCATACAGATTTGTGCTCTGCTATAGAAAAAAACGCAAAACGTAAACAACGATTGTTTTGAGACTTAATAAGATGGGTATTGAGAAATGAAATGAAGCATAAAAAAACGCTTTCTACACTCATAGCCCCACACTAGGATTTTTTCCTGTGTCGTGAGTACCATGGACACACACAAGACGAATACACAAACACCCAGACCCAGAACAGGAATCTAAACTGATCATTCAGATACCTGTCTGGCTTGGAATCGAACCCGGGACCGTCGCGTCAGTACGGTACGGTAACCGCTCTACTTGGTTCGTCATAAAATACCTTTTGACTTAGACAGCTAATAAAATAAATGATACAATTCTTAAAATTAGCGTCGTAATGACATCGTGAAAAATCTTGATATAAAAAGTATATAAAAACACTCGTATATAAAAACGCTAATTTGTGCAAAAAAATCAAGTCAATTCATTCACTACTTTTAGAGTTTTGAAGCTACAAACATACGGAAGAAAATTATGATGGACGTAGTTCCTACTATGGTGAACATTATAATCTAAATATGTCAGATTATGACGTCTACTGGTAATGTTGTGTGTGATTGATGGCTGGTATTAACATAGCTTTTATGACCTTGTTTGATCGCAAGCGAGTGATTCGCTTTGCTCGTTACAGACCTATATATGTAATTCAAACTAATTATAATATTAGTATGTTAAAGTGTGTTTGTTTGTTCCTCTTTCACGTCGCTACATAGCTATTATGTTATATGGTTTATATGTTGGGAGCGCGCTCTCTCATTCCCATGAGAATATCGATGTTTTGTTTGTTGATACATATTTAGTAGTTCCAGACGTTGTTAATAGATGGCGTTAGTAAAATTCATTTTCAAGTTCTAAATCACGTTATAAAATGCTAATGTTAATTCCCTTTGACCGTGCGGGCGAAGCCGCGAGTAAGAGCTAGTTTTTTTTATGAGATAGAAGTAGCAGAAAAGCATGTAGTCCACATGATCGCAAGTGGTCACTGCCGCCCATGGAAGCCTGCAAACAATGTATAAAACTGGCTATCTATCTGAAGTCAATCACAGATGCGTTGCTACTCTCGAGGACTAAGACGGTGGCAACCACACCCTTTCAATTTGTTTCTGCAAGTTTTCGTGCCACATCGTTTATAGAACACAGCAGTACCTTTGATATTTCGATTAAATAAATGAATATCTCAGTGGCAACATAGTTATAAATGGTGTTTTATCATCTCTAAAGTGATTTAAAGCAGTGGTTCCCAACCGGTGGTCCGCGGACCACTGATGGTCCCTGGAAGCACACGAAGTGGTCCGAGAAGCCATTCATAAAATACTGTAATATAAGAAGTCAACACAATGACAGTCAAGTAGCGGACAGCCGTGACTAACCCAAGGATCAGAAATTCGTAAAGAGTATACAGAAAGCACACTAAATATTGTGTGCTTTGCACAACAATGTACGAGTGTTTTATTAAAAAATAATTACCCCATATTCATTTTCAGATTTATTTTTATCTTAAATTACATCCTCATACCGGTGGTCCATGTGCCGACAGATATTTTGCCAAATGGTTATTATAGCCTGACGTTGCTCGCTTGATATCAAACAAGTTCCTAATGCGTCTACAATTGTTGTACCTACTATATCAAGTCTTGTAAATCATGGAGATGTTTAATAGACATCCGAAGTATTTTAGCACGTTTTAATCTACTTGTTTTATGTTTTACTTTATCTCTTATTAAATGTAAGGTTGTAGAATCTTTTTAGTTGTAGAATTTTTTGAAGTGAAACTTCTTTAGGCGCATGAGGGTAAAATTTTTACAGATGAAACGTCACGCCGGTATGCAACGGAAGTGTCGGAAAAGAGAGAGAGAGTGATCGAGACCGATTGAGAGAGAGTAAGACAGGGCGAACGTAGCATGAGCAACTAGCCGTGGAGTGAGAGTAGGGTGCAAGCGAGTGAGAAAGATTGAGAGAAAAAGTGAGACAGAGCGAACGTCGTATCACGCCTTTTTCCCTTCCTCTTAATCTTGGAAATTTAAAGTTTTACATTTGTATAAATATAAACAAGGTTTATAAATTAGTTCGCCAAAGAAGTTTCACTTCTGACATGTGTACTTTGTACGCACGCATGTTTTTTTTTTCAAATGAGCAGTGGTAGCCTAATGGTTGGCACTTGCCCTCTCGATCGGAAGGTCTGAGGTTCAAACCCAGGCAAGCACCACGGATTTATGTGCGTATTATAAATTAATTATCACTGCTTTTCGGTGAAGGAAAACATCGTGAGGAAACCTACACACCTGAGAGTTCTTAAAAAAAAAAGTTCTCGGAGGTGTGTGAAGTCCGCCAATTCGCACTTGGCCAGCGCGGTGGACTATGGCCTAAACTCTCTGATTCTGAGAGAAGACCCGTGCCCAGCAGTGGGACAATAATGGGTTGACGAGAGAATCTTTTTAGTTCGTTTTATCGGGTGGTAGAACCAGTGTAGTTCGACCGGTTATGTACCACGTCATACTTATTTCTAACGTGAAGCAGGTCTTGCGTTTCAATGGAAGGGTGTGGTTGCCACTTTTACATGAGCATCTGTGATTGGCTTCAGATAGGACCCATGTTTTATTTGAAGTTGCTTACAGATATCCATATAGCAATGACCACTTACATGCGGTGGACTGCATGCTTGTTTGCTGACATCTGTAATCAACTTCATACAGAACATTGGTTTCATCTGAAGTCAATCACAGATGCGTTGCTAATCCCGGGGACTATGATGGTCGCCTCATGTAAAAGTGTGCCGGCAACCACACCTTCCATCGGAACGCAAGTAATGCATCACGCTAGAAATAGGTGTGGCGGTGTAACTTTCTGGTAAATGTTCTCGCAATATGCCTACGGTTACACAAGATATTCCGTAATCACTTATCATTACAGCAATAAATTAAAAGATGAATAAATTATTACACCTTCAGAACACGTTTTGGGAACAATCCTTATTAAAATTTTCTTTATGATTTATAACATCGGATTTAATACAAAAATTATATAAAAACGGAGTCGAAGCAAGGATCTACTACCTATCACTACAAAGTATTAGTAATTCTCAATGTGGTAGAACCAGTGTAGTTCAACCGGGGAAGTACCATCGCAACACCTATTTCTAGTGTGAAGCATTTCTTGCGTTTCGATAGAAGGGTGTGGTTGCCGGCACACTTTCACATGAGGCGACCATCATAGTCCACGGGAGTAGCGACGCATCTGTGATTGACTTCAGATAGAACCAATGTTCTATATGAAGTTGCTTACAAATGTCCATGGGCGATAGTCACCACTCACCATTAGGTGGATTGCTTGCTCGTTTGCTACTTCAGGCATATAAAAAAAAAGTATAAAACAAAGTCGCTTCGCGCTGTCTGTTCCTATGTATGCTTAGATCTTTAAAACTACGCTACGGATTGTAATGCAGTTATTTTTAATAGATATAATGATTGAAGAGGAAGGTTTTTGAAGTGAAACTTCTTTATCGGGGTTGTAAAAAAATTTAGTGTAACATTTTTTCGTTACGCGCCATCTTTTTCTGTTACGCGCCATCTTTTTTCTTCCGTTACGCGAAATCTTTTTTTTATCCCTACCACGCGTGATATTAGATAGATTATTATAGATTAGATTATTAGATAAAGTTTCATAAAAGCCTTTTATTAAACTTTATCTAATTTAACTTTATTTAACCAATTTCTGTAAAGTTGCATATAGCAAATTATTTTTTGAAAAATAACGTCATAAAGAAGTTTCACTTCTTACGAGTGTACGCTAGTACACGCACACATTTTTTTTAATAGATATAATGATTGAAGAGAAAGGTTGTTATGTATAATACATGCATTATATAGTGAAGGAACACTGATAATTTTAGATTTTTGACTTTCAGAATGAAGTTCGCCGGGTCACCTAGTGTATAATAAATTCTATAATCTTATCCCTACTAATATTATAAAAGTGAATACTGGAGCTTACTTTTATTAACCATGTAAAAACAATATGGCAAATAAAAAAAGATATACAAAGAATAAAGACAAACCCGCTGAGTTTCTTGCCGGATCTTCTCAGTTGAGGTCGTGTTCCAATCCGGTGGTAGTGTAAGAAAAAAAATGTAACTGACAATTTGTAAGTGCCCCCGTAGGCCTATACAAAATAAAGACATTTCATTTCATTCATTTATATTAGAATATCTTTGTCTAACACACTTTCAGTGTCTTCTTCCGTAGCCTAATATGAGGTTACTGAACCACTCACTGGGAACCCTACAACCCTTAGGGACTGTCCCTTTTATATTTTATGACGGACCCAGGTCAAAATCAATAAATGTCTTCCATGACATAAAATTCAATGTACGAAGGTCTTAGGCTCTTTTCCTCGTCTCAGGAAAGTCCAAATTCATATTTGGACCTTATGCATCGTGTAATTACATTGTTATTAACTAAAATTTACAATTTATTATATTTATTTATTTAAAAGGGCAGCCAACAAGACAATACATTACACTTACAATTAAAAACTACATTAGGCTTAAATTAAATGCTGTCTTAATAACAGGCCACCACGGCATGCATCGTGGTCGAGTTTAAATACTTAAGATTATATTAGAACACTTAATTGTACGTATAACAATAATAATTACGTATAGTATATGTATATGTAAATGTGGTTTGTATGTATATATGTATGTATGTATGTACATTAAAAAAAATATTATTAATATTAATTTCATTTCAATATAAATTTGTTGATTATGCTTTCACGCTAAAACTGCTCAACCGATTATCATGAAACTTTGTACACGGAGCCGTGGGCTCAACCACCCATCTGGGAGTAGCCTGATTGGGCAACGCGCTCAGAAGGTTCCGGTTGTGTTCCGTTGGAGATCCCGGAGTCCTCTTTGTAGCGCCGAGGACGGCCACCGGGGGGGTTTTAGTGCGGTAAAAATCCTACATAACCCTGCGTCACTCCCACGGCGTCGGGTACCTTTTGAAGGTTTCCCCCTCGAAAACAAAAAAAAAAAGATGGAGTGGTGGGCCCAACCGCCTGGGAGAAGCCCGATGCGGCAACGCACTCAGAGGATTCCGGTTGCGGTCCTTAGGAAATCCCGGAGTCCTCTTTGTAGCGCCGAGGTCGGCCACCGGGGGGTTTTAGTGCGGTAAAAATCCCACAGAACCCTGCGTCGCTCCCACGGCATCGGGTACCTTTTGACGATTTCCCCCGCGAGAACAAAAAAGATGTTCATTTCTATTTAGGTTCAATATCACGACACACAACACTAACTGTATCCTACACACCAATACATTATTTGTGATTTACAAATAATATTAATAGTAATATTACAATTTATTGTATCCACAGAAATAAAAACAAAATGGAAAATACAATTTCAAACCGATACAAAAGCCAGTCTTATCGCTAATTAGCGATTTCTAAGACAATCCTACGGTGCGGATTTAAAATAGAGAAAAAACTAAAAATTATTATGAAAATATGAAACGAGATTTCTAATAATAAAATTTACAATCAGGTATTTTGCTTTTTAACGTTTTAAAGCTATTGCATAGTTTTTATCACGGGCTTTAAGCGCGGCGACCGAATCAAGAAATTCCGTAACGAAAAAACCTAACACCTTCCACTCCGCCTACCATGTAACGCGGTCGAGCGTTCGCTTAACGTGTATGTATATGATACGACAGTACGAAGCTCACACGGATCGACATGAGCTTCTCGGAAATCGGATCAATATGTAAGCAGCTGTTTGTGAGAAAGTGTATTAGTAACAAAGAAAAAAATTGATTTAATATCAAAGAAAAAAAAACTGCATAAATAAATAATTATAATTGCATAAGTTGATAAAAAATGCTATGCAATAGCTTTACCGCGGCAGTCCCCGAGTGCCGCACGTTTTTTAACCGACTTCCCAAAGGAAAGAGGTTATCTATTCGTCACGTATATTTTTTTTTTTTTTTTTTTTTTTTTTTATGTATGTTCGGGCGAAATGGCTAGAAATCGTCGACCTACCGACACGATTCATACGACATTGTATGCGACTAGTTTCACAGGCAGTCCCATATTGAGGAAAATGAAAACCTTCCGGCGGTTTTCCCGGAAAATTGGAAAATGTCGGTTTCTTAAAATCTTGAATAACTTGGGTGTTTATAAACCGATTTCCATTTTCTTTCTTTCATTTGATAGGAAATTTCGTCACGCAACTTTTTCTCTTGGACATGGGTATGCTGTGATGCTTAACTCTTTGAGTTATGGGGTGGAAACCACCACCACTCCTCAAGTTTTTTAGATAATTTGAGATAACTCGGCTTCTGCCGAATCGATTCTTATGAAACTTGGAATATGTATTATATATCTATGTTTATATAGGTTGACGAAAAATTTGACCTTCAACTCCTCGATCCTGATGATGCAGGGTTACAGCTATCCTAAACTATAACATTAGCTATTTGGTGCTTACATATATGTAACAAGACTACTAAGCAGAGACATGTGATGAAAATTTGACCTTCAACTCCTCAATCCTGATGATGCAGGGGTGCCTCAAGCCTAAACCATTGGGGTTGACCATTTGGTGCTTATGGTTTTGTTATAACAATACTAAGCAAAGACATATTATAAAAAAATGACCTTCAACTCCTCAACCCTGATGATGCAGGGTGCTGTAAGCCCAAGCCGTAGGTGATGGCCATTTAGTGCTTACGGATATATAATAAGATAGCAAGGCAAAGATGTACGATGACAAATTTGACCTTCAACTCCTCAACCCTGATGATGCAGGGGTACTGCAGGCTTAAACCATAAACGTTAGACATTTGTTGCTCACGGATTTGTAATAACATTGCTAAGCAAAGGTATACGACGAAAAATTGGACCTTCAACTCCTCAATCCTGATGATGCAGGGGTATTGAATGCCTGAGCCATAAAACTTAGCTATTTCAATCTTACGCATTCAAAATGATATTTAAAAAAATGTAAGGTAAAACATTAGAAAAATGGTTGTATACGGAGGAAAATTGGACCTTCAACTCCTCAATCCTGATGATGCTGGGGTGCTTCAAGCTTAAACTATAGGCGTTAGCTACATGATCGCTACGTATATCTGATAAGATTACTAAGCAAAGATATAAGATGAAAAATTTGACCTTCAACTCCTCAACTCTGATGATGCAGGGGTACTTCAGGCTTAAACTATAGGCGTTGGCCATTTGATGCTTATGGGTATGTAATATATTTACAAAGCGAAGACGTATGATAAAAAAGTTGACCTTCAACTCCTCAACCCTGATGATGCAGGGTACTGTAAGCCCAAGCCATAGAAGTTGGGGATCTGTTGCTTACGTGCATGCGATGAGATACATAGAAAAGATATGACATGATAATTTTGACCTTCAACTCTTCGGCCCTGATGATGCAGGGGTACTGCAGGCTTAAACCATAGGCGTTGGCCATTTGATACTTATGGATATGTAATATATTTACAGAGCAAAGACGTATGATAAGAAAATTGACCTTCAACTCCTCAACCCTGATGATGCAGGGTACTGCAAGTTTAAACCATAAGCATCGGCCATATGGTGCTTACGTATATGTAATGAGATTACTAAGCAAAGATATGACATGATAATTTTGACCTTCAACTCCTCAACCCTGATAATGCTGGGGTCCTTCAAGTTTAAACCATAGGCATCGGCCATATTGTGCTTACGTATACATAATGTTGTTGTTCACAATACCAACAATGAGTTTCGGAGAGGATATAATTATGATCAAAAATTCCACTTTGAATACAATTACCTGAAAGATGCAAGAGTACTACCAACCTTTTTAAATTGGATGGGTTATTTTTATCAGTATCAGTTGAATTATACTCTTAGTTATAAGGTTTATATTACTTTTTCTACTTTAAATATTGATAATTATAGGTCTATTCCTTAAATAAATGATTACTCAGAAAAAGTTGTTTTATTCGGTTAGGTTAGGTTCGAACAGATTTTTCTAATTCAGAATCTAAGGGAGGGGGCGCGGTAGCGCCCCCGACCGGTTGTGTCAAAGAAGTCTATTTTTATATGATGACGTCAGCACATAATTTTATTCATCCGAAAATCGGACGAATAATTAATTTTATTCATCCGGTTAGCGGACGACTAGCAACAGCCATAACTGATTTTATCGTGACTGAAAAGCGTGAAAAAAAAAATTTTAAACAAAAAATACAACCGACTTCCATGCCACATAAAAGTAAAAAATAATTTAAATACATGTTGGTTTAAAGCAAACACAGTTCTTAGTACATAGTCCCGAAGTCGGCGCTCATATAAGATACATGTAGTTTCGTCATGATCCAGCAAAATATGGTAAGCGCCGACTTCGGGACTATGTACTAAGAACTGTGTTTGCTTTAAACCAACATGTATTTAAATTATTTTTTACTTTTATGTGGCATGGAAGTCGGTTGTATTTTTTGTTTAAAATTTTTTTAAGTTATATATTTGGCGCGTTAGGGAAAAATGATGAGAGTATTTTTGCGATGCGCGCGCACACCGTCACGAAAAACCGACACCCTGAAGTTAGCCATAGTCAACATTCAGTCTTTTCTATTGTTAGTGTCATTTTTTCTACAAACGTAGAATAAGGAGATACATTTTTAACCGACTTCCCAAAGGAAAGAGGTTATCTATTCGTCACGTATATTTTTTTTTTTTTTTTTTTCTATTTATATATTAAGATACATGTAGTTTCGTCATGATCCAGTAAAATATGGTGAGCGCCGACTTCGGGACTATGTACTAAGAACTGTGTTTGCTCTAAACCAACATGTATTTAAATTATTTTTTACTTTTATGTGGCATGGAAGTCGGTTGTATTTTTTGTTTAATTTTTTTTTTTTTTAAGATATACATTTTTAAAAGATTTTTATCTTGTTACGCCAAAGAAGTATAACTTCTAACGCGTGTACATAAGCACACACATAGCTTATTTTTTCAGCTTTTAGTGTAGGTGACTGAACGATCTTGATTTGGCGACCTGTTTTTGCAAAGCACTACAATTATAATATTAATATTCTCAAAATATTCGGACAAAACTTGCAAATCGAATATCAAAACATTCGAATAATCGAGATAGCGAATATTCGATACACTATCGTTTAAAAATCGATTAATGCTCATTGACCGGTATCGCTCGAACCTACTGTACTTAACTTTACATCCGGGCTTTTAACGTTTAATGAGCTTTAAGCTCGAATGGAAAGCTTTCCCTAGCCACGTTTTATTTAAAGCGCCATGAAGATTTTTTTTGCAATAAATACTGTGGTCTTAAGTATAAAATCAATGTTGACTTGTTTATAACATTGCTATTAAGCAAATAAATATTTTCAGTTGGTAGAACCAGTGTAGTTCGACTTTTTGGTTTTTTTTTTTGTTTTCGAGGGGGAAACCTTCCGAAGGTACCCGACGCCGTGGGAGCGACGCAGGGTTATGTGGGATTTTTACCGCACTAAAACCCCACCGGTGGCCGTCCTCGGCGCTGAAAAGGAGGACTCCGGGATCTCGAAACGACTTCAACCGGAATCCTCGAGCGCGCTGCCCTATCGGGCTCCTCCCAGATGGGCGGCTGGGCCCACCGCTCCGTCTAGTCTTTACGACGGTATGCGACCACACATACCGCCGTCCTTCCCGGGATTGCCTGACCGAACGGTTCGAGCTCCCACTCTAGCCGTCTGCAACCCCCGAAGCCTCTTTTAGTCGCCTCTTACGACAGGCAGGGGATACCGTAGCCCTATTCTGACCCCGAGGCTACAGGGACGAGTGTAGTTCGACTGGGGAAGTACCACCGCCACACTTATTTCTAGCGTGAAGCATTTCTTGCGTTTCGGTGGAAGGTGTAGTTGCCGGCACACTTTTATATGAGGCGACTATCTCAGTCTTCAGAAGGCGCACCGCATCTGTGATTGACTTCAGATTAAACCTATGTTCTATAAAGTTGTTTACAGATATTCATGGGCGGTAATAACCACTTACCATCAGGTTAACTGCAAGGGTACTTCAATTGTATAAAAAAATCAGACATGCTGTCAATCTGCAGGTATTCTCTAAAGTTATTGTCAGCTTCAACAATAGATTGGACTCTTATCTTTTCAAAACCACGCTTTCTACACTCATAGTCCTACACTAGGATTTTCTCCTGTGTCGTGGGTACCATGGGCACATACGAGACGAATACACAAACATCCAGACCCAGAACATGAATCTAAACTCATCATTCAGTTACCTGTCTGGGCGGGAATCGAACCCGGGACCCATGCGTGTTAGACCGGTATGGTAACCGCTCATGCGGGTCGTCAGTTTCAATTTAGTCATAGTGTCACTACAATTAGTGTCATGACATTGATAAAAAATATAAAATATATGTTACTATTCTTAACAAAAATCCAAAAAACGTTAAATAACATATAATAGATCATACAAAACATTGTTTGGCTGATATTGTATTTATAATAGTATTAGTAATTATTCTATTTATAGTTGTACATTTTACTAATAAAATTGTTCATTTAATGTTATTATAAATAAATTGTTAATTTAATGTTTTATGTTATTTATATGTGACATAATGAAACAAAACATACTGTTTTTAGCAGTCGGATTTTTAACAACATAACAATGTTATTACCCGATGCATAACGTCCAAATATCAATTTGAACTTTCCTGATACGAAGAAAAGGGCCTAAGACCTTCGTACATTGAATTTTATGTCATGGAAGACATTTATTGATTTTGACCTGGGTCCGTCATAAAATATAAAAGGGACAGTCCCTAAGGGTTGTAGGTTGGGTCCCAGTGAGTGGTTCAGTAACCTCATATTAGGCTACGGAAGTAGACACTGAAAGTTAGACAAAGATATTCTGATATAAATGAATGAAATGAAATGAAATGTCTATATTTTGTATAGGCCTACGGGGGCACTTACAAATTGTCAGTTACATTTTTTTTCTTACACTACCACTGGATCGGAATACGACCTCAACTGAGAAGATCCGGCAAGAAACTCAGCGGGTTAGTCTTCTTTCTTATTTATATGCATTTTTTTAAATATAATTACAATCATGCTTTTTTGCATGGTAATGAAAGTTAGCTCCAGTATGTAGACTTACATGAAATTTATATATTAACACGTGAAGCAAAAACTTGTGGCGCATTTTTAAGTAATATGCCGCGGACGGAATAGTATGAAATTTTGCACGGTTATAGTGGACGTAGAGAAGGAGTGCAGAATGTTATTTTTTTTTTCAAATAATGCATATAACATACATAAAATCAACTGAAAACACATTACACACGCTACCTTGCATTTGACACAAACACATACATAATAAACGAAATAGAACAATCAACGTCTTACTATGAAAATATAACGTCAATTTGTCAAAATACCCGCTATTGCTTTAGTTTCTAGTTAGTTCTAAACCTCTTTTTACCTTTAACGGGTGCGTTCAAAATAACTTGAAAATTATTACAATTTATTTAAATTAGAGAAATATTGGTGCTACTTTGGTCAATATGAAGTTTAGTTGTTTAATTTATATAACGGTCGAATTTGACCGTTGCTACGGGCGACAAGTGAAAATAGAACCTGACTGTTAAAACTAAGATTTGCAGTCGAGTATTTTGTTTTTAAGAGCTTTTGACTCGCAATGTTTGTTGGTAAGTATGTATGTTTATTTTTTTAATACTTCAGGAACCCACATATAAATACGTGAAGCAAAAATTTGTGATTTGTTTTTAAAATACTTGCCGCAGATGGAGAAGTATGAAATTACGCACGGTTATAGTTGTTGTAGAGAAAGATTGCGCAATGTTAATATTTTCTTCAAATAATGCATAAAACATACAATAAATAACTAAAAACACATTCCATGTCTGAAACATAGAAATAAAAACTCATTATTACTTGACCACAACAATTAGGCGCATAAAACAAAAGTGGTTCAATACTTTGCATCTCGCTTCGTATCCCGCGCATCCCCTAGTGACGTGCAGTCGTGTATCGTCTGGGTGTTTACGTTAGCCAGCACGTGTTTAATGTTATTTCGTTATAATGTTAGTTTAATGATTGATTGTCGAATTTTTTAAAAGTTATTATTAAATTAGTTGATTATTCGTCAATAAACCTCACAATGTGTAGGAAAAAGACTATTTGTGGAGGAGAAAGGACTCTTACATTCAAAATATGCATATTTTAACAGGAAAAGATGAATGAGCTCAGTATTCCTGTCTTCCAAGTCGAAAATGGAGTGTGTGCTGCAACAAGCATTATTCTCTAACACAAATAGAAAAAAAAAGAAATATTCCATGTCTGCGAATATATTAAACACATGAAAGTGCTTTAATAAATACACGACTATTGAACATATACTACTATGGCGTATGTTTTAATAATGGTATACCTACATACTCTTGGTATTTGGTAATAGAATGTACTTCGTATCGGGATGGGAAATCCCTAGTTCTAATGACCTTACAACTGACATGCGCCTAATTGTTTTGGTCGAGTAGTAACACATAACACTAAAATTTTCAGATGAAATTGTCAAAATACCTGCTATTGCTTTTAAATACAGCGTAGTTAATAAAACCTCTTTCTACCTTTAACTTTTTTTAAATAACCTGAAAATTAATACAATTTAATTGAATTTTAGAAATAATCGAGATATTTGGAACTATATCAAATTTTGTTTTTGAGTTGAGTTATGGTCGAGTTTCGACTGTTGCTACGGGTCACTAGGAGTTATTATTAATAAGTGAGTTCAAATAACTGAGGTTTTTTATATACAAACAAACAAACATGCATACATACAGATATATGTATGTGTACACACATACTCTAAAAACATAATCCTTCTAACGCAGTGAGGTAAAAAAAAATACATTAAAAACTTAAATATTTAAAGGAATATCACATCCTTTCTACAAAACAGATCTCAAATATTTGATAGCCCGTTCACTTCAACCCTCATCAAAATATAGATTGATACGGTTATTCAATTCGATATGGAATTGTGTTTGCCATTCCAGACTTAATTATTCAAATATTCAATTATTCAATGCGGTACATCGGATTGAATGGTAACTGATTCTATTTCACTGTCTCATGTACAGATAGTTAGCGATATGCTATTCTTTCATAGCGGGCTTTGAGTGCGGCAACTGAATCAAGAAATTCCGTAACGAAAAAAGCTAACGATATGCTATTCTTTCCAACCCTCGGCTTAAAAACTTGCCATCAGCTTCATTTGATTTTTAAGCTATTGCATAGCTTTCATAGCAGGCTTTGAGTGCGGCAACCGAATCGAGAAATTCCGTAACGAAAAAAACCTAACAACCCCCACTCCGCCTATCATGTAGCGCGGCCGAGCGTTCGCTTAACGTGTATGTATATGGTACGACAGTACGAAGCTAGCACGGATCGAGACGAGCTGCTCGGAAATCGGACGTATAAAAAACTTGAATTAATATCAAAGAAAAATAAAACTATAATACTTAACGGGCACTCAAGTTATGCGGTTAATGAATTCTTATAGAATTCTTTTTGCCGATATTTTTGTTTGGCCGTGACCACGATCCATGCAACTGGTTCGAAATGTCGGCAAAAAGAATTCTCTAAGAATTCATAAACCGCATATCGTGAGTACCCGTTAAGTATTATAATGTATCAACTCCGCGATAATACTAGTCTAAAATAAAAAAAAAGTTGCATAAATAAGTAAATAATTATAATTGCATACGTTGATAAAAAATGCTTTGCAATAAATAGCTTAGTTTTTTTTCAATAAAATGTCAATCCGTCAAGTCTTTTTGGCTATAGCGCGAACCAAAGAAATGAACATAAATACATACATACAAACACATAGACATTCATACAAACACAAAAAAATGCTCGTTTTGTCGTCAACCCATTACTGGGACAATAATGCTGGGCACGGATCTTCTCCCAGAATGAGAGAGTTTAGGTCATAGTCCATCGCGCTGGCCAAGCGCGGATTGGTGGACTTCACATACCTCCGAAAACTTTTTTTTAAAAAACTCTCGGGTGTGTAGGTTTCCTCACGATGTTTTCCTTCACCGAAAAGCAGTGATAATTAATTTATAATACGCACATAATTTTAGAAAAATTATGTGTGTGCCTGGGTTTGAATCCCGGACCTCCCGATCGAGAGGGCAAGTTTCAACTATTAGGCTATCACTGCTCTATTAGGTTACCACTGCTTACTTTGCAGGCGCGTTTGCTACTTCATTATTATAAAATAGTGCCCCCGTAGACATGTACAAAATGAAAACATTTCATTTCATTTCATTTCATTTCAATTATTGCATTCAAATTCAGTCAAGGATCTTTAACAATCATACGTCATATTTCGTCATACTTTTAATTTATCAACAAAAACAAATGAATGCAGCTCTATTGTTTTTAAATTAATTTGTAGACAATATTCCAAACAATATCTGCTATTATTGTGCTAAATGGCGTAGTATGATGAACTTTACTACAAATAGGTTCCGTAGTCGTATTCTAATTAATTTTAGGGCTACGGCATCTGCCTGTCGTAAGAGGCGATTAAAAGGGGCTTCCGGGGTTGCAGGTAGAGTGGGACCTCTAACCGTTTGGTCAGACAATCCCGGGAATGACGGCGGTATGTGTGGCCGCATACCGTCGTAAAGACAAGACTTCCCACCTGGGAGGAGCCCCATAGGGCAACGCGCTCAGAGGATTCCGGTTGCGTTCCTTTGGAGATCCCGGAGTTTTATATAGCGCCGAGGACAGCCACCGGGGGGGTTTTAGTGCGGTAAAAATCCCACATAACCCTGCGTCGTTCCCACGGCGTCGGGTACCTTTTGGTTTCCCCCTCGAGAACAAAAAGGTCGAGAATAAAAGTGTGGCAACCACACCCGTTCATCGAAACGCAAGAACTGCTTCACGCTAGAAATGCTTGTCTTGTAAAAAAAAAACATGCGTGCGTACAAAGTACACATGTCAGAAGTGAAACTTCTTTGGCGAACTAATTTATAAATCTTGTTTATATTTATACAAATCTAAAACTTTAAATTTCCAAGATTAAGAGGAAGGGAAAAGGCGTGATACGACGTTCGCTCTGTCCTACTTTTTCTCTCAATCTTTCTCACTCGCTTGCTCCCTACTCTCACTCCACGGCTAGTTGCTCATGCTACGTTCGCCCTGTCTTACTCTCTCTCAATCGGTCTCGATCACTCTCTCTCTCTTTTCCGACACTTCCGTTGCATACCGGCGTGACGTTTCATCTGTAAAAATTTTACCCTCATGCGCCTAAAGAAGTTTCACTTCAAAAATGTAGTTAAAGCCTTATTTTGAGACAACTCGTATTTTACTTTCGGAGACTATTTATTTTTCTATCAATGTTACTGACGCACGCTTTATAACCGAATTTTCCCAAGAGTACGTTGTTTGAGAAACTTAAATTGCCTCGAAGAAACCAAGTCAAAATAATTATATTGATCCAAGTAAAATATTGCTTAAGAGATGTTTCTAATGTTTAAACTGAAAGCGCGAGTCTGTATGTCGTAAAATAAATTATTATAAAAACAAAAAAAATATATCAAAAGTTTCTATGTGAATAAGTTTAACTCACAAAAATCTTTTAGTATTTTAAGCTATTGCATAGCTTTTTATTTTATTCTGTGGGGCGACCGAATCAAGAAATTCCGTAACGAAAAACACCTAACACCCCACTCCGCCTACGATGTAGCGCGGTCGAGCGTTCGCTTTAACTGTATGTTTATGGTACGACAGTACAAAGCTCGCACGGATCGAGACAAGCTGCTCGGAAATCGGACGAATATCTAATGTACGAATACGAATTAATATCAAAGAAAAAAATACTTCATAAATAAACATACGAGTAATTGCATAAGTTGATAAAAATGCTATGCAATAGCTTTACCGCGGCAGTCCACCTGATTGTAAGTGGTCACTGCCGCCCATAGACTCCTGTAAGCAACTTCATTTAAACCATGGATGCTAATTAAAGTCCATCACAGATGCATTGCTACTTCCGAGGGCTATATTTTCGCCTCATATAAAAGTGTGCCGGCAACCACACCCTTCCATCGAAACGCAATGAATGCTTCACGCTAGAAATAGGTGTGGCGGTGATACTTCCCCGGTCGAACTACACTGGTTCTACCTGGTACGAGTTTTATATAAAAAATAGAAGGTTTATTTAATATTCTAGGTCCGTGTGTAAAATTGAAAAACCGTTCCGTTAAAGCGCGCTTCCGGTGACCGGACGGAGTGCGTCCGGCGCGATACCAGATCCGGCTTCAGAGTTGGGAGATATTTTGAATTACAAGGTATAACGTTTACATTTGAGTTTAACAATGATATAGTAGTGATACAGTTTTTATGGTTATGACATAACTTTGAAAAGTCAGTTTACTGGACGGCAGTTTGGCCTAGGTGTCGTCAACCCATTATTGTCCCACTGCTGGGCACGGGTCTTCTCTCAGAATGAGAGAGTTTAGGCCTTAGTCCACCGCGCTGGCCAAGTACGAATTGGTGGACTTCACACACCTCCGAGAACATTTTTTTTTTAAAGAACTCTCGGGTGTGTAGGTTTCCTCACGATGTTTTCCTTCACAAAAGCAGTGATAATTAATAAATAATACGCACATAAATCAGTGGTGCGTGCCTGGGTTTGAACCTCGGACCTCCCGACTGAGAGGGCAAGTTTCAACCATTAGGCTATCACTGCTTGGCCTAGGTACCACGACTATTTTCGGTTGAAAGGTGTGGTTTTTATCAGATGATCGCTTGATATAAAAGTGTAACGGCAATCACACCCTTCCATCGAAACGCAAGAACTGTTTCACGCTAGAAATAGGTGTGGCGGTGGTTCTACCCCTATTTCTAGTGTGAAGCAGTTCTTGCGTTTCGATAGAAGAGTGAGGTTGCCGGCACACACATGAGGCGACCATCAAAGTCCTCGGGAGTAGCAACGCATCTATGATTGACCTCAGATGGAACCCATGTTCTATTTGAATTTGCTCACAGATGTTCATGGGCGGCAGTGACCACTACCATCAGGCGGATTGCATGCTCGTTTGCTACTTTAGTCAGATAAAACAGGTACCACAGCTATTTTCGTTTGAAGGGTGTAGTTGCCGGCTCACTTTTATTTGAGGCGACTATCATAGCCCTCTAGAATAGCAATGCACTTGTTACAGGTAGACCCTTATTATGTATTAAGTTGCTGCAGTGTCCACTACTGCATGCTCGTTTGCTACTTCACTTCACTAAAACCTCCTCGGTGGCCTTCCTCAGCGTTTGTAGTAGGGGACTCGGAAACTCCAACGGAACGAACCGGTGGCCCCTAGCGCAGCGCCCCTCACGGGCTCATATCTTGGGGGACGTGTACCATCCCCCTTCACCACCCGGTGCTTACGGCGAGATGCAGCCACACATACCGTCCCTTCTCGGGATTGCTTGTTGGACGGTTCAAGCTCCCACTCTAGCCGCCCGCAACCCCAGAGGCCCCCCTGCTAGTCGCCTCTTACGACAGGCAGGGGATACCGTAGCCGTATTCTACTCCCCGATTACAGGGTGAAGCACTGGTTCTACCTAGTAACGTTTTTATACAACAAACACTTAGGCTTGTGGCTTTCATCCTAATACTTCCCTTCACCGTTAAAGCAAGTGATAAAATCAATTCTAAAGCAATTATTTACCCGCAAACTACATCAACTGCCATTATACTGACGTTAACTTTGTAGATACGTTAAGATAACGCTTTCTACACTTATAGACATAGGAATTTCTTTTGTTAGGTGTTAATAGCCTTGTCCCTGTAGCTCCGGGATCAGAATAGGGTTACGGTATCCCCTTCCTATCGTACGAGGCGACTAAAAGGGGCTTCCGGGGTTGCTGACGGCTAGAGTGGGAGCTCTAACCGTTCGGTCAGGCAATCCCGGGAAGGTCGGTGGCATGTGTGGCTACATGATGCCGTAAACACCGACAGACACGGTGAGCATCAATCGGGGGAGGGCCCAAAAGGGGCATTGCGCTCGGAGGACTCCGGTTGAAATCCTTTCGAGAACCCGGAGTCCTTCTTTTTAGCGCCGAGGACGGCCACCAAGGGGATTTTAGTGAGGTAAAAATCCCACATAACCAAGCGTTGCTCCCACGGCGTTGGGTACCTTTTGAAGGTTTCCCCCTCGAAAACAAAAAAAAAGGTGTAAATAGCCTTTGATCCGATTGCGTTCCTTTGTAGATCCCGGAGTCCTCTTTGTAGCGCCGAGGACGGCCACCGAGGGGTTTTGGTGCGGTAAATATCCCACATAACCCTGCATCAGTCCCACGGCGTCGGATACCCTCTGAATTTTTCCTCTTCGAGCACAAACAAGGAGTAATGATAGACTAATGCTTGAAATTTGGTCTCTCAATCGAAGATCCTAGGTTCAAAAATGACGATAATGATGGTCCAAAAATATAAACAAAAATATAATATAAACATTAATTATCACTGCTTTTTAGAGAACGAATACATCGTAAGAAAAGCAATACATGTGACGGTTCTTTAAGAAAACATGTGGTAGAGTCAGTGTAGTTCAACCAGGTAGCAGCGCCACACTTATTTCTAGCGTGAAGCAATTCTTGCATTTCAGTGGAAGGAACTTAAGTTGCGTTTAAGGAGGAAGGAAGTAGTTGCACAATCAATTTTGTATGAGGTGACCTCTTCACAGTCTTCGGGAGTAGCAGCGCATCTGTGATTGACTTCAACTAGAACCCATGTTATATATGAAGTTGCTTAATGTCCATGGGCGACAGTGACCACTTACCATCAGATGGACTGCATGCTCGTTTGCTACTTCAATCGAATAAAAAAGTAGTCGGGTTTTCGTTGTAATAATTTAACTAACATTGTAAGATTGTTTCACCTCTTGCCAGATCGGTATGGTAACCATTTTAATGCGATTTAAGTAAAAAACTTATGGGTAGAAATAGGTCAAAGGAATCATACTTTAAGCTATTCCATTGCTTTTATTGCGGGCTTTAAGCGCGGCGACCGAATCAAGAAATTCCGTAACGAAAAAACCTAACACCTCCCACTCCGCCTACCATGTAGCGCGGCCGAGCATTCGCTTGACGTGTATGTATATGGTACGACAGTACGAAGCACGCACGGATTGAGACGAGTTGCTCGGATATCGGACGAATATGTAAGCAGCTGTTTGTGAGAAAGTATATAATATCAAAAAAAACTTGAATTAACATCAAAAAAATACTGCATAAATAAGTAAATAATTATAATTGCATAAGTTGATAACAAATGCTATGCAATAGCTTTACCGCGGTAGTCCCCGAGTGCCACACGTTTTTCTTCTGTACAGTTGTTACCCTAAATATTTCGAAACACTCTCTTAATAAGACAAACGCGTGACCTGAGCCCTTGAGGTCAAATCCCAGTTGAAAGACCTTGTAGGGATTGGTAATCGAAGAATCGACTTCTCAAAACATCAATGATTGTTAAAGAATCGACTTTATAGATTAACAAGTAACATTTATAATTAGAGCCAGACTTAATAACGATAACTGACAAAGTGCGAATTGGTGGACTTCAGACATCTCCGAGAACTGTTTTTTTAAGAACTCTCGGGTGTGTTTCCTCACGATGTTTTCCTTCACCGAAAAGCAGTGATAATTAATTTCTAATACGAACATAAATCAGTGGTGCGTGCATGAGTTTGAACCTCGGACCTTCCGATCGAGAGGGCAAGTTTCAACCATTTGGCTATCACTCACTATTACGATCGTAGAATTTCGTTTTAAAAATCGGCCTTCCAATTCCAGTCAAAATCGATATTTCTCGGAGACTAGCAAACCCTATTCTCAGATATATTTTTCTTGTAACAAAGAAATGATTCTGGCAAACTTTGACACAAGCCAGCTTGTGTCTGTGAAGAAGAAATAAATGATACGAGTATTCAAAGATCTTCTGAAAAGTATTAAAGTGTAAAGAAAAAGAAATTGTAGAGTAGTGATAGCCTAATGGTTGAAACTTGCTCTCTCAATCAGGAGGTCCGCGGTACAACCCCAGGCACCACTGATTTTTTTAAAATTATGTACGTATTTGAAATTAATTATCACTGCTTTTCGGTGAAGGTAAACATTCTGAGGAAACCTACACAACCGAGAGTTCTTCAAAAGTTCTCGGCGGTGTGTGAAGTCCACCAATTCGCACTTGGCCAGCGCGGTGGGCTATGGCCTAAAACTCTCTCATTCTGAGACCCGTGACCAGTAGTGGGACAATAATGGTAGACAAGAATTACTCCGCCGTTAGTGGACCGATTTTAATTATTCTTTTTGTATTGTGTAGAGACGAGCTGGAAGTTGGTCCCACTTAAATATGGTTAGGATCCTTCTATGAGTTCTTGAGAAAATGAGGGGAACTTCTCAACCCATGTTTTGTACCCCGACTACGTAAGGAGGGTAATGTTTTTCCAAAGAGCCACGGCTTTGCGGATTGTAACATACTAGTAACCCGTCGCAACGGTCGAAATTCGACCGTAATTTAAATTAAAAAACTAAGCTTCATTTTGTCCAAAGTAGCACCAATATTTCTCTAATTTAAATAAATTGTAATAATTTTCAAGTTATTTTGAACGCACCCGTTAAAGGTAAACAGAGATTTAATTAGCTAAGCTGCATTTAGAAGCAATAGCGGGTATTTTGATAAAGACATCTGACATTTTGACGTTATGTGTTTTCATAGTAACATTGAATGTTCTATTTCGTTTATATGTATGTGTTTGTAAATGCAAAGTAGTGTGTGTAATGTGTTTTAGTTGATTTTATGTATCATCCTTCTCTACATCAACTATAACCGTGCGTAATTTCATACTCCTCCGCCTGCGGTAAGTATCTTAAAAACGAATCACAAAATTTTGCTTCATGTATTAATCTATAGAAAACATATGACACATCGTTTAATCATACGCTTGAAAAACATTACTATTCTGATGTATTCGGGTACAATACACTCCGGAATTTATTATTGTAATTAACTTTACAGTTCAATATATCCTTTCTTTTCTTCATTGAGTCATCCAATTTCGTCTTATTTATGTACAATACAGAATCAGAAGACACGAGAAGGGATATAGAATGAGTAATGAATAGAAATTACAATACACACGCATGTAATTGTAATTTCTATTCATTACTTATTCATCTTAAGCTTATTTAGCATGTTAGTAGCATGTTATTGAAGGTGGTAGAACCAGTGTAGTTTGACTGGGGAAGTACCACCGCCTCACCTATTTCTAGCGTAAAGCATTTTTTGCGTTTCGATAGAAGGGTGTAGTTGCCGGCACAGTTTTATATGAGGCGACCATTGTAACTCTCGTAAGTAGGAACGCATCTGTTATTGACTTCAGATAGAACCCATGTTCTGTATGAAGTTGCTTATAGATGTAGTAGACCATCGTAGTTCTCGTGAGCAGCAACGCATCTGTGATTGACTTCAGATAGAACCCATGTTCTGTATCAAGTTGCTTACAGATGTCCATGAACAGTGACCACTGGCCATCAGGTGGACTGCATGCTCATTTACTTCATGATAAAAAAAAAACCCGCTTTCTACACTCATAGCCCCACAGTAGGATTTTCTCCTGTGTCGTGGGTACCATGGACACACACAAGACGAATACACTAACACCCAGACTCAGGACAGGAATCTAAACTCATCATTCAGGTACCTGTCTGGCCGGGAATCGAACCCGGGACCCATTGCGCGTCAGACCGGTATGATAACCGCTGCGCCACACGGGTCGCAACAAGACTTCCCCGTTGGAACTACTCATCTTTCCCTCTTTTTTTTTTTTTTTATTTCACTGAAGTAGCAAACGAGCATGCAGTCTACCTGATGGTAAGTGGTCACTGTCGCCCATGGACATCTGTAATCAACTTCATACAGAACAGGGGTTCCATCTGAAGTCAATCACAGACGCGCTGCCACTCCCGAGGACTATGATGGTCGCCTCTTGAGAAAGTGTACTCTTACACGTGTATCAGCGACATTTCTATCTCATATTAACTCTGTGGAAAGCACCTATAGTCAATTGCCTCTTCAATGTTATTATCAATATGGAGTATGAGAGCCGGGACGCTAACGTAAATGTATTTATGGGGTATCTCTAAATGCGATTTGATTGAGGCTTTTATGCGGTTATTAAGGTAGAGCGTATAATCTTGATATTATTAGGACGAAAGTTTTGTGAGGATGTATATTTGTTGCTTTTTCACACAAAATCTGATTCATAATTTATAATATATTTATTGTGGAACATAGGTACGTAACAGGTGTTATAATATTTAGATAGGTACAGAAAATGTAATCTCTATGTCCTGCCTCACTGGGCGTACAATAAGATAGGATCCATGCATGTCAATAATATTATGAAATTAGTTTGTCAACAATATTATAAGATTTAAATATACTCAATTAACAACACACGAATGAATATATAGGACCTATTTATAAATTATTAATTTTATTCATATTTAAATGTCAGCACTTAAGGTTTGTTAGCAATTTGTCATTCAAAAATTCGTCAATCTTGTAGTAAAATTTTTCTACTAGTAGAGAAGTGAGCTTATCTTTGAAAATGTCTATTTTAGTGATAGTTCGTATGTGTAAAGGTAGATTATTATATATTGGATTGTTGGATTTCGCTGAAATTCAACACAGACATGGCTTATGAGCTAGATTATTACAGAGGATACTCATTACTGTGGTAGACCAGGTGGTCGTCCCTGAAGTTCCACGATCAGAATAGGGCTATGGTATCTCTTGCTTGTTTGCGGGCGGCTAGAGTAGGAGCTGGAACCGTTCGGTCAGGCGACCCCGGGAAGGGCAGCGGTATGTGTGGTCGCATACCGTCGTAAAAACTAGACGGAGTGGTGGGCCCAGCCGCCCATCTAGGCGGAGCCCAATGAGGCAACGCGCTTAGAGGTTCCCGGAGTCCTGTTTGTAACGCCGAGGTCGGCCATCGGGGGGGTTTTAGTGCGGAAAGAATCCCACATAACCCTGCATCGCTCTCACGGCCTAGAGTACCGTTAGAAGATTTCCCTCACGAACAAAAAAATACTAACAAGTTATGAAATGAAATGAAATGAAATAAAATGAAATGAAATGTCTTTATTTTGTATAGGCCTTCGGGGGCGCTTACAAATTGTCAGTTACATTTTTTTCTTACACTACCACCGGATCGGAAAACTACCTCAACTGAGATGATCCGGCAAGAAACTCAGCGGGTTTGTCTTTTTTCTTATTTATATCCATTTTTTTTTTATATAATTACAATCATGATGTTTTTACATGGTAATGAAAGTGAGCTCCAGCTATATAACCTTTTCACCAAAAAGCAAGTCTTGCGTTTTAGTGAAAAGGTATTATTGTCGGCTTAATTTTATATGATTCGACTATTTTAGTCTTCGCGAGTGGCAACGCATCTATTATTCAGTTCAGACAGAATCCTGTTCTGTATGACGTTGGTTATAGATGTCTAGTGACCAGCTATCAGCACTTCACATCAGATGGACTGCATGCTCGTTTGCTACTTCAGTTTTATGAATAAAAAGTTATAGCGTTAGAGATGGGCACTCGGAAAGGGTTTCCATAATATGATTGAAAATAAATCATCAAAGACTGATTACAAAAAATCGATGGCGTGATTTAGAAATATAAGCAACGCCATCTCTGGGCGAGCTGCGGAATGAAAATAAAACTCGCTTTTTCCATTTCCGGTACATTTTGTTGTAGAACATTACGGATACTGGTTTTAACATAAGAGCCTTGCACACACATAACTGTGTAATGTCACGCGAGATGCCGCTGTTAGTGTGGTGTTAGTTTTAGCGATTAAGAGCGATGAGCGACTTTGTAAGCGGATAGCGATTATTGATATAAAAACTGTATGTGTGTACTTATGTAGACGCGTTAGAAGTTATACTTTTTTGGCGTAAAATTAAAATATTCAAAAAATATATCTGTCGCCTTATCCTACGATTGTCGAAACGACACTAAATAGTCTATCACAGATGCGTTGCTACTCCTGAGAACTAAGGCGGTCGCCTCTTATAAAAACCGATAAAGAAATCTTTCCGAAAAGCAAAAACTTTTTCATGCTAGAATTGGTACACACATAGTACCAATCAAACCTCACTCGTTATATCTAGTAAAGATGTGCCCAATGTCTGGGCTGCCCAGTGCCTGGGATGTCGATAATGAAAAAACGCTGTTACTCACACCACACACGTTCGACTTAGCGTGTTTCTTATCGAAAAACAAAAATAGATTTCTGTTATATTTCTTTGAAAGTGAGAATTTCCTAATTAGTGTTGCCCAAATGCAAGAACAAGACGAGACTTAGCCAGTCTTGGTCTTGGTCTTGCGCCAATACACCTGATCTTGGTCTTGGTCTTGGTCTTGCGCTCCCAGTCTTGGTCTTGGTCTTGGTCTTGCAGCAAGAGTCTTGCAAGTCTTGCAATTACCTATTAGTCTATTGCTATTTATTAAAGTTTACTTTACATCTTAGAAAAACGTATTAGAATTGGAACATTGTGAGCTTGAATTAACATAGCCATAGTAAAGATCAAGCAGATTAATAAATAACTGAAGATTTGATAAGAAATTCGAAAAATCAACTGACCTATAATATGTCGTTTTCCATGGAAGTAACTGTTTCTTAATAAACATTTATGATTTATAAGCTTACATTTGCTAAAACATGTAAAAAAACAATCAACTTAAGTAATTAGTTTAAAACCATATAAGTAATCAATATTATAATATATACTTACAAGAATGAATTAATATGACATCTACTACCTATCCTTACCATTTTATCCCAATCATAATACTACTTGCGTGATCAGTATAATGTATTCATTTTCATTCTAAGCACTCTGAAACTTATTTATTCTTTGGAACACCTGTAGGTACTCTTAAAATTTTGATGCCGCATTATTAAAGTGCCGATGGTTAAAACATAACTATGCATGCACTCAGTTTGATTTTAATAGATATTTTTTTATTCGCTATGTTTATGGTATTATTAGTCGTAATGCGCATAGGTCCAGTTTTTCATATTCTTTGATACAGTTTTTTGCGTCTCATAGAATTCCTAAGCGTACCTACCTATACACCGAACTGTTACACCTAACTACTCAGTGAAATAGCGCTAAGTCCTAGCTGCAAGACGCAAGAGTCTTGCAGACTATGTCTTGTTCTTGCTCAAGTCTTGCACGGTCAGTCTTGGTCTTGGTCTTGCTAAAAATACGCGGTCTTGTTCTTGGTCTTGGTCTTGCAAAAACGCAAGAACAAGACCAAGACTGCAAGACCAAGACTGAGTTTGGGCAACACTATTCCTAATGAAGGAGCGCTTTCGATTAGATGAATTGTTATATAGTGTAGTATTTAATATTATGGAGAAACGCAGAGATATAAAATCCTCAAGACTATTATAAGAAAAACATTCCTAATTCTAACGCCTGGTAGAACCAGTGTGGTTCGACCAGGGAGGTACCACCGCCACACCTATTTCTAGCGTGAACCATTTCTTGCGTTTTGTTGGAAGGGTGTGGTTGCCGGCACACTTTTATATGAGGCGACCATCATGCGACCATCACCAACAAGCATGCAATCCATCTGATGGTCACTGCCGCCATGGATGTCCGTAATCAACTTCATACAGAAAGTGGGTTCCATCTGAAGTCAATCACAGATGCGTTGCTATTCCCGAAGACCGATGGTCGCCTCATGTGAAGTGTGTCAACCACACCCTTCCATCAAAACGCAAGAAATGCTTCACGCTAGAAATAGGTGTGGCGGTGGTACTTCCCCGGTCGAACGACACTGGTTCTACCATCTTCCAATTAGATAAGATAATAATTCATTCGATTTGCTGACACACACATTTGGTTATTATCCATGAGTACAATATTTTAAAAAATACCCAAAAAGTGCCTAATGTGGTTAAAGAAGCTTTCACTTTGAATGAATGAATGAATGAATGATATATTTGCCATAATTCCGGTTTACATTAGGATCTTAAATTAAATATTTCATATCACACAATTAGCCATTTATAATGTGGCATGCAAATGTCAGTACATAGTATTTATATTAATGATTATTCATAATGTCAAGTTATTATTGTAATCTATGATTGTAATATAATTAAAAAAAAAGTCCTGTCAATTTTTATTCTATCTAGGTACCTATTTTCACCCTTAGTATCTAATTGTATAAACATGTCAATTTATGTTTTAATATAATTCCTAGGTACGCATTAACTACTGCATCTAAATTACGATGAAATTTATTAATATTTTAAATTATTAGTCATAATATAATGTCATAATAGGAACTCTTTTACAGAATAATAACATGTATTAAGTAGCCAGTCATGCAAAGATTTTCGAAATTGATTTAAATTTAATTTTTTCATGTCTTCAGGTAATCTTTTATATATCCTGATACACATATGGTAGGAGTTATTTTGTCGCTGTCGGGTTTTGCTTTCAAAAGCAAAACCTCTGTTAGTTTATACTCTGTACAACCTAACTTAATGATCGGTACCGATGCCGTCGAGATTACGCCGGAAATCGGTTAACAGTTTTCCGAGCTTCGAGCCTGATGTGATTGCATCAATTAACCCACTGCTGGGCACGGATCTTGGGGTTAGAGGGCTGGGAGAAGGACAGTTGTGGGAGTGATGGTTATATTATTTTTGGAGTTTACTTAAGAATCGAGCAGTGATAGCCTAATGGTTAAAACTTGCCCTCTCGATCGGGAGGTCCGAGGTTCAAACCCAGGCACGCACCACTGATTTATGTGCGTATTATACTTTAATTATCACTGCTTTTCGGTGAAGGAAAACATCGTGAGGAAACCTACACACCCGAGAGTTCTTTAAAAAAAAAAAAAAGTTCTCGGAGGTGTGTGAAGTCCACCAATTCGCACTTGGCCAGCGCGGTGGACTATGGCCTAAGCTCTCTCATTCCGAGAGAAGACCCGTGCCCAGCAGTGGGACAGTAATGGGTTGACGACGACTTAAGAATCAATTTGCATATATAAGGGCCCGGTATAAGAAAAATGTGAGGAGTAAAACCTACTGATGAATGACCTCGTTACGTTTTTGGTGCGCACCACATTAATTTGTTAATTTACCCTTTCATATGGTATCAATCTTTTTATTCGCTTTTTATTAGCCTCACCTGTATGTCTGTTTGTATGTTTGTAACCGACTTCTTTGGGCGCGATTTTGACCCACTTTAAACGGCCAGATTTCGTTCAAACTTTGTAGATTTATTGAGGACCGATGACAATACACTAATTTGATAAAATTATTCTATTTTTTAATTTGACTAAAAAGTAGAAAATAAATAATAGTTAAAAGAAACTAAAAAACACGCTTTTTATAGAAAACCGAACTAAAAAATAGAAAATAAATTTAAATGAATTTTAATTAAGAAAATAGTGTTAAAAATTTCGATGAATATAAATTAATAATAGTGTGAATAAAAAAAATATTTTATTTAAAAAAAGCGTGGACAATTAAAGACAATCGGACTTAAGGAGTAAACTCTAGTAGGACACACTTTTGTACTAATTTTGGCCCCTACAGTCAGGGAAAAGGGGAGGAAGGACGATTTTTTTTAATAAGCTGCATAGTTTTTATCGAGGGCTTTGAGCGCGGTGACCGAATCAAGAAATTACGTAACGAAGAAACCTAACACCCCCACTCCGCCTATATCACGAGGCCGAACGTTCGCTTAACGTGTATGTATATGGCACGACAGTACGAAGCTCGCACGGATCGAGACGAGCTGCTCGGAAATCGGACGAATATGTAAGTAGCTGTTTGTGAGAAAGTATCAAAGAAAACAAACTTGAATTAATATCAAAGAAAAAAATACTGCATAAATAAATAAATATAATTGCATAACATGATAAAAAGAAATGCTGTGCAATAGCTTTACCGCGGCGATACCCGAGTTCCGCACGTTTTTTTATAACAGTATGGGTATCAAATGAATGCTAGTAAATAGACCATTGCATATCGTCCCTGTAGTTCCGGGATCAGAATAGGTACAGCAACCCCGGCCTGTCGTAAGACTAAAAGGCGCTTCCGCGATTGCGGGCGGCTGGAGTGGTAGCTCAAACCGGTCAGGCGACCCCGGGGAGAACGGCGGTATGTGTGGTCGCATACCTTTGTAAAACCAGACGGAGCGGTGGACTCAGCCGCTCACCTGGAGACCGATATGGCAACGCGCTCAGAGGACTCCGGTTGTGTTCCATTGGAGATTCGGGAGTTATCTTTCGGATTCGGAAGTCGGTTTTCTTTAGTGTATTTTTTTTATCTAACTGAAGTAGCAAACGAGCATGCAGTCCACCTGATGGTAAGTGGTCATTACCGCTCATGGACATCTGTAATCAACTGCATACAGAACATAGGTTTCATCTTAAGTCAATCACAGATGCGTTGCTACTCCCGAGGACTATGATGGTCGCCTCATATAAAAGTGTGCTGCCAACCACACCCTTCATCGAAACGCAAGAAATGCTTCACGCTAGAAATAGATGTGGCGGTGGCACTTCCCCGGTCGAACTTCACTGGTTTAATAGTTATAGAATAGGTATTAATTACTGATTTAATGGGTTTAAAACGAGTTAAAACCTAGTTAGGTTAACACAGAGCAGATGAAGCTCATGGGAATCTATTTTATTCAACAGTTCTAGATTACGTTATGATCTAGGTCACTCGTGCTAGTGTCACCATAAGTATGGATTTAGTAAGATATTCTTTATATATTAATACGTGAAGCAAAAATTTGTGATTATTTTTTAAGATACTAGCCGCAGACGGAGGAGTGCGAAATTACGCACGGTTATAGTGTATGTAGAGAAGGATCGCGCTATGCTAATATTTTTTTCAAATAATGCAGAAAACATACATAAAATCTACTAAAAACACATTAACAACACTACCTTGCATGTGACACAAACACATAGATAACAAACGAAATAGAACATTCAATGTCTTACTATGAAAACACATACCGTCAAAAATGTCAGATGTCTTTGTCAAAATACCAGCTATTGCTTTTAAATGCTTAGTCAACTAAACTTCTTTTTACCTTTTGAGTGTATTAAAATACCTTCAAAAGTAATAAAATTAAATAGAATTTGAGAAATATTGGTACTACTTTGGACAGTTTTTGAGTTGAATTACGGTCGAATTTCGACCGTTGCGACAGGTGAATAACTGACTAGTATTTTTAAGACTAATAAGAAATCTTTACTTTATCAGGTGGTCGAACAATATGAGGCGACAATTCAATCCTTGGGCGTAACAACGCATCTGTTATCGACTTTTTTATCTGACTGAAGTGGCAAACGAGCATGCAGTCCACCAAGTCCAGTAAGTGGTCACTGCCGCTCATGGACATCTGTAATCAACTTCATACAGAACATGGGTTCCATCTAAAGTCAATCACAGATGCGTTGCTACTGTCGAGGACTATGATGGTCGCCTCATGTGAAAGTGTGCCGGCAACCACACCCTACACATAGCACCCTTGTTCTATAAGCAGTTGGTTACGGGTTAGCAACTGGGCGGCAGTGACTTACCATCAGATGAGCATGCACCATGCTTATTTGCTACAATGGGATAAAAAAAAAACGCTTTCTACACTCATAGCCCCAAAGTAGGGTTCTCCTGTGTCGTGGGTGCCATGGACACACACAAAGACGAAAACACAAACACCCAGACCCAGAACAAGAATCTAAACTCATCATTCAGATACCTGACTGGCAGGGAATCGAACCCGGGACCCACTGCATGTCAGCCCGGTAAGGTTACCGCTCGGCCACGCGGGATAAGAAAAACATGTCCTGGTTTTGTTCATCAACGTTGTCACCCTACAGATTAAGTCTTTGTTCGACACTGCCTCTCGCTTCATTGTAGTCGAATAATACCAATTTAATATTACTTTTTAACTTAATTGACTTTTTATGATGAGAGTAGCGAGCTCGTAGTCTACCTGATGGTAAGTGGCAATTACCATGGATACCTGTAATGGACCCCAAAGGTTAAGAGTCCTATTTTTTTGAGGTCCTATTTATTTAAGGTTAAGAGTCTTATTTATTAAGTTGGAGCAGTGATAGCCTAATGGTTGAAACTTGCGCTCTCGATCGGGAGGTCCGAGGTTCAACCCCAGGCATGCACCACTGATTTTTGTGCGTATTAGAAATTAATTATCACTGCTGTTAGGTGAAGGAAAACATCGTGAGGAAATTTACACACCCGAGAGTTTTTTGAAAAAGTTTTCGTAGGTGTGTGAATTCCACCAATTCGCACTTGGCCAGCGCGGTGGACTATGGCCTAAACTCTCTCATTCTTAGGGAAGACCCGTACCCAGCAGAGAGGCATTAATGGGTTGAAGATATAAGTTTTCGTTCACCCATTATTGTCCCACTGCTGGGCACGGGTCTTTACTCAGAATGAGAGAGTTTTTGTTGTTGTTTGACGATGTTTTCCTTCACCGAAAAGTAGTGATAGTTAATTTCTAATAAGCACATAATTTTATAAAAATCAGTGATGCGTGCCTGGGTTTGAACCTCGGACCTCCCGATCGAGAGTGCAAGTTTCAACCATTAGGCTATCACTGCTATAAGTTAGGACACCTCAAATATGCGTCAAATATAAAGGGGACAATACAATGTGTGTTCAAATCTTATTCCTATCACGCGTTTTTGTGCACGCGTGAAACTTTTGTCCTCATGCATACCACTCGTATTGTTACGTTATTAATTTTTGCTATAAGCTACACACGTTTAAGATACACGCATTAAGTTTACTTTTGCGGATGATAAAAACACGCGTGATAAAAAACACAAGGATTTATTGTCACGCGTTTTTTTTCCGACTAGGAAATAATTTAACCTTGACCTTCCACCTTGCACGGCCGTACGTCACAGAGGTCAAATAAATTGGTCTTTGGAAATTATCTTAGTACATTAAGAATTTAAGGCATTTTTATTAAACTTTAGGCAAAACAGCAGACAAACTTGCAATGAAAGCTATTTAGGTAGTCACGAGATACTGAGCTGAAACATTGTTTAAAAGTATTTCAATTATACAGCTTCAACGGGCAGTACTGTAATTTAATTAGTACCAAGGCATCTAGTTTTCTCGTTCTACCCAAACCTCGCACAAAATATGGCAAAACAATGATATCGTATGAAGGAGCACAATTTTATAATAGATTTACGAATAAAAAATGCAGATTTATTAAATGCATTTAGCGTATCTTGCCAAACAGGGCTCTCTTTTACTGAACTGTAAGGCAAGATACTGGAGCTAACTTTCATTACCATGTAAAAAAACATGATTGTAATAATATTAAAAAAAATGAATATAAATAAGAAAAAAAGACAAACCCGCTGAGTTTCTTGCCGGATCTTCTCAGTTGAGGTCGTATTCCGATCCGGTGGTAGTGTAAGAAAAAAAATGTAACTGACAATTTGTAAGTGTCCCCGTAGGCCTATACAAAATAAAGACATTTCATTTCATTTCATTTCATTTAAGAAGGAGTTATCAAAATACATTATTGATAGTTACGTAACGTAACGTTACAGGATTGGTTCGTAAACGTTAAATGATTGCCGTTTATGTAATATTGCATTTACAATTTTATTGTTTGTGGATATTGTTCGTGATAAGATTCATGTAAACATTTATATATGATTAACATTAATGTATGTACAGTGTGACGACGAACTTATGTATCTTTTCTATGAACCATGTTCTCATGTAAGTGACAAATTGTCTTTTTTGAGAATAAATGTCTTTAAACCTTAAGGCATCTGTATCAGATTGCGTCAGATGGAGCCTAATGTTTTTCGAGACTATGAATGTATGTTTATGTATGTCCATTTCCAAACGACTTAACGAATAGCAATACATGACCTTGGAATCATCTCGCTTGTTGCACTAAACCTACAGGAGTCCCTGTAGCCTCGGGGTCAGAATAGGGCTACGGCATCCCCTGCCTGTCGTAAGAGGCAACTAAAAGGGGCTTCCGGGGTTGCAGACGGCTAGAGTGGGAGCTCGAACCGTTCGGTCAGGCAATCCCGGGAAGGACGGCGGTATGTGTGGTCGCATACCGTCGTGAAGACTAGACGGAGCGGTGGGCCCAGCCGCCCATCTGGGAGGAGCCCGATGGGGCAACGCGCTCGGAGAATTCCGGTTGAAGTCGTTTCGAGATCCCGGAGTCCTCCTTTTCAGCGCCGAGGACGGCCACCAGGGGGGTTTTAGTGCGGTAAAAATCCCACATAACCCTGCGTCGCTTCCACGGCGTCGGGTACCTTTGGAAGGTTTCCCCCTCGAAAACAAAAAAAAAACCTACAGGAATTAAACCACGATGAAAAAGAACAATGTTTGTACACATATGTTTGCATTCAAGGTGGTAGAACCAGTGTAGTTCGACCGGGGAAGTACCACCGCCACACCTATTTCTAGCGTGAAGCATTTCTTGCGTTTCCATAGAAGGGTGTGGTTGCCGGCACACTTTCACATGAGGCGACCATCATAGTCCTCAGGAGTAGCAACGCATCTGTGATTGACTTCAGATGGAACCCATGTTCTGTATGAAGTTGATTACAGATGTCCATGAGCAGCAGTGACCACTTACCATCAGGTGAACTGCATGCTCGTTTGCTACTTCAGTCAAATAAAAAAAAAACATAATTCAATACAGTCACCCGTCGCAACGGTCGAAATTCGACCGTATTTTAAATTAAAAAACTAAACTTCATATGGTCCAAAGTAACACGAATACTTCTTAAATTTAAATAAATTGTAATATTTTTTAAATTATTTTAAACGCACGCGTTAAAGGTAAAATGAGGTTTATTAAATAAGCTGCATTTAAAAGCAATAGCGGGTATTTTGACAATGACATCTGACATTTTTGACGTAATGTGTTTTCATAGTAAGGCATTGAATGTTCTATTTCGTTTATTATGTATGCTCCCAGCTCAGGAATATGAAGAATAATTGTACCAAGTTTCCTTAAAATCCGTTGAGTAAATTTTGTTATACAGGTTATACAGACATACAGACTGACAAAAAATTTACTGATTGCAATTTTGGCATCAGTATCGGTCCTTAATCACCCCCTGATAGTTATTTTGGAAATATATTTCATGTACATATATACATCTATCTATACTAATATATAAAGCTGAAGAGTGTTTGTTGTTTGTTGTGTTTGTTTGTTTGTTTGAACGCGCTAATCTCAGGAACTACTGGTTCGAATTTAAAAATTCTTTTTGTATTGAATAGACCATTTATCGAGGAAGGTTATAGGATATATATATATTTTATATATCTATATATATATATATATATATATATATATATATATATATATATATATATATATTATATATATATATATATATATATATTTTATATATATATATATATATATATATATATATATATATATATATATATATATATATATATATATATATATATATATATATATTATATATATATATATATATATATTATAAACGCGAGTGAAACCGCGGAAACTGCTAGTAGTACATAAAAGTATTAGCATTCTGCACTTCTCTACGTCCACTATAATCGTGCAAAACAATTTTTTGCTTTACGTATTAATATATAGAATACAAATGTACTGTATATGTACACGAGCGAGGTTCAAATAACCAACTTGTAATGCTCAGAAAATCCTAATGTACCGAGGATTATCCTGCTAGCTTCCGGTTGCGACTGTACCCGTATTTTATTTCAAGCTATTAAGGTTTACAAGGTACAATGAGTATGTTCTAACAGAGAAGGTGGCTAAGTGCGAGTCGTATTCAAGCACGAATGATTCCGTACCATCAATAAAAACGGCACATATAACACTGTTAGAGCCCCCCTTATATTAGTCGACCCGCGTACTGCAGCAGTTTCCATACCGGTCTGACGCGCAATGGGTTCCGGGTTTGATTTCCGGCCAGACAGGTTTTCGAGGGGGAAACCTTCAAAAGGTACCTGACGCCGTGGGAGCGACGCAGGGTTATGTAGGATTTTTACCGCACTAAAACCCCCCCGGTGGCCGTCCTCGACGCCATGAAGAGGACTCCAGGAACTCCAAAGGACTGCAGCCGGAATCCTCTGAACGCGTTGCCCCATCGGGCTCCTCTCAGATGGGCGGTTGGGCCCACCGCTCCGTCTAGTCTTTATGACGATATGCGACCACACATACCACCGTCTTTCCCGGGATCGCCTGGCTGGACGGTTCAAGCTCCCACTCTAGCCGCCCGCAACCCCGGAAGCCCCTTTTAGTCGCCTCTTACGACAGGCAGGGGATACCGTAGTCCTATTCTTTCTGAACCCGGAACTACAGGGACGAAGGTATCTGAATGAGTTTAGATGCCTGTTCTGGGTCTGGGTGTTTGTGTATTCATCTTGTGTGTACCGTGGTACTCACGACGCAGGAGAAAATCCTAGTGTGGGGCTACGAGTGTAGAAAGCGTTTTTTATATTTATTTTTCTGTTTATTTTTTATTATCCTCTATATATCTATCACATATTCGCTCAGAAATATATTATCCTCTTTCTGACACAGTCGCGTACAAAAAGCTACTAATGCAATATCATCGCATGCAATAGGACAAGTCACTTAACCCGTATCTACTTAGAAGTACTATTTATAATTCTCAGAAGTGTTCTCTCTAAAAATATTTATGACCTTGCCGCAGGCGGAGGAGTAAGAAATTATGCACGGTTATAGTTGATGTAGAGAAGGATTGCGCTATGTGAATATTTTTTTCAAATAATGCATAAAACATACATAAAATCAACTAAAAACGCATTAGACACACTACCGTGAATTTGTCACAAACACATAAATAGTAAACGAAATTAAACATTCAACATATGAAAACACAGAACATCAAAAATGTCAGATGTCTTTGTCAAAATACCCATTATTATTATATTAATACGTGAAGGAAAAACTTGTGACGCATTTTTAAGCAATATGCCGCGGACGGATTAGCATAAAATTTCGCACGGTTATAGTGGACGTAGAGATAAAATCAATTTATTTTCTATTTTTTAGTTCGGTTTTCTATAAAAAGCGTGTTTTTTTACTTTTTTTAACTATTATTTATTTCTACAATATACGGTATATTGTATCGTATATATTTTTCAGAGCAAATATTCAAAATCAAAATCGCGCCCAAAGAAGTCGGTTACAAACATACAAACAAACATACAGGTGAAGCTAATAAAAAGCTAATAAAAAATAAAGATAAACATAGCTCATCGCTTATCGTTTACGGTACGACACGTCACTCAACCCCTATGCACGTATTTGCACGAGAATTCTTTGCTCAAATTTGTAGCTCCGTAGAGGTGCTACGCTAACCCGTAGCAAATGGAGTAGAGTTGTTTGCTACGTAGCGCTACACGTATCGTAGCACCTTGGCTGTTTAATTTAGTTACATAAAGGCTTTAGTACCTACTGAATGTAGTTTTGTTAAGCGTAATGTTTTTTGGATATATTTATTGACGACCCGTATGGCGCAGCGGTTACTACACCGGTCTGACACGCAGTCCCTGGTTCGATTCCTGGCCAGACAGGTATCTGTATGAGTTTAGATTCTTGTTCTGGGTCTGGGTGTTTGTGTATTCGTCTTTGTGTTTGTCCATGGCACCCACGATACAGGAGAAAATCCTACTTTTTTTTTGTTTTCGAGGGGGAAACCTTCCAAAGGTAGCCGACGCCGTGGGAGCGACGCAGGGTTATGTGGGATTTTTACCGCACTAAAATCTCCCCGGTGGCCGTCCTCGGCGCTGAAAAGGAGGACTCCGGGATCTCGAAACGACTTCAACCGGAATCCTCCAAGCGCGCTGCCCCATCGGGCTCCTCCCAGATGGGCGGCTGGGCCCACCGCTCCGTCTAGTCTTTACGACGGTATGCGACCACACATACCGCCGTCCTTCCCGGGATTGCCTGACCGAACGGTTCGAGCTCCCACTCTAGCCGTCTGCAGCCCCGGAAGAGAAAATCCTACTGTGGGTGCGAATTGCTGTCCGCGATAATACTAGTCTAAAATCAAAATATTTCTTATTGCAATAATATAACTTTGAGATAGAAAAACTTGTCATAAACAATATTTTCAGTCTATTATTCAACCTGTCTGGATATTAGACATCGTTTTCAGTTACGTAAGACCTACTTTCCGAAGGTTACACCTTTGGAAAATGGTTGCATAGATTTATTTTGTAACCTATTTTTTCCTTCTTATTTGAGATACAATAAGCTTAGAATTTTTTTATTTTTTTTTATTTTTAATTATTTGACATGCCAACAGCATAACACATAAACATTTTACAAATCGCATAATGTATTAGAATAAAGTACTGGTATGTAAGCCAATTACAGGCATGTACAACATTTATAATAAGGAAGACGTGAATTAAATATGCAATGGCAACACAAGTTAATAAAATTTAAACTAAGTAAACTAGCTCTATACAATAAATTTTCTAGAGTTCAGTCTTAGGAAGCAAAACTATTGAGGTAGGTAGACAATTTGTTTTTTAATTAACTACATTTATCATGAAAGATATCTATGTCGGCTGATGCACACACTTGATTAAATTCCGCAGAGATTCTAGGGTGGAATGTTTGAAAAGGTGAGTTCTACTAGGTGGCACATGGAAGATTTTGGTAATAGGTGTTCGGATTTGCACAATCGAACAGATCAGCAATTACGCGTTATTGCATAGTTGCAATTGACGCGCAATCGCTTTTCTTTAATTTATATTTTATCCATATAATTCAGTACGTAACCAGCAGCCACTCGGGCAGCGCGTATTCGATACCAATACCATTAACCATTAAATCGCGCGTCGCGTAACCATTAACCATTAAATCTCGTATCGCGTCTTCAATACCAAAAACCATCAACCATCAGATTGTGTATTCTATACCATTAACCATTAAATAAACCAGTTGTATCTTAGTTAAGAATCTTTAGAATAAAAAACCAGTTAACCAGTGAAACGTTGTCCATTATTGCCATCAAACCAAACCAAACCCCAAAAGGTGAATAATCATAACCTTTTTCAATAGGATTTCGTGGGTAATTTTAAGGAACATTTATACTTACTTGGTGCAATAAGTGGCTACAGTCAATATTGCCGGTAATTATTTTTTTAAGGAAAATAATATCGAGCAACGTGCCACGGTTTTTAATGACATAATACCCTATTGAAGTAATCTATATATTAATACGTGAAGCAAAAAGTAATTCGTTTTTAAGATACTTGCCGCTGGCAGAGGAGTGTGATAACGAACGGTTGTTGATGTAGAGAAGGATTGTGCAATGTTAATATTTTTCAAAAAATGCATATAACATACATAAAATCAACTAAAACACATTACACTACCTACCTTGCGTTTGTCACAAATACATAGGTACATAATAAACGAAATAGAATATTCAATGTCTTACTATGAAAACACATAACGTTAGAAATGTCAGTGTCAAAATACCTTTATTGCTTTTAAATGCGGCTTAGCTAATTAAACCTCTTTTATATTTAACGGACGCGTTCAAAATTACTTGGAAATCATTACATTTTATTTGAATTAGAGAAATATTCGTACTAATTTGGACAATATGACACAGTAAAATTTTAACAATTTAGACATTTTCAATTGCCCAATTGTCAAATATAAGAGAAACGTGAGACAACATGTAAAAAACAATGAGATCGCAGTGTAACTTCTCTGTAATTTGTATTTTCTGTTTTCTTTATAATTATTTTTCTATACTTGACATTGCTGTTCTGCTCTTTAAGGTCCTATCAACGTTAATTCTGTATACACTATTTTTTATTGGAAACTTTCCTTTTTTATTTATTATTTTTCTGAAATCTGTTATCTGTATTACAATTATCGTATGTTTCCCAAATATTTATAAATAAATAATATGCAAACAGTCAGGTCCGAGGTTCAAACCCAGGCACGCACCACTGATTTATGTGCGTATTAGAAATTAATTATCACTGCTTTTCGGTGAAGGAAAACATCGTGAGGAAACCTATACACCCGACAGTTCTTAAAAAAAAAAAGTTCTCGGAGGTGTGTGAAGTCCACCAATTCGCACTTGGCCAGCGCGGTGGACTATGGCCTAAACTCTCTCATTCTGAGAGAAGATCCGTGCCCAGCAGTGGGACAACAATAATGGGTTGACGAGAGATGCAAAGATCTACGTCGATATTATTTAGAATCATTTCTAAACATTGTTCACTCTATGACTATCTGGTTTCGCTTAAGTTAAAACACAAAGACGTCTTTAGTATCGATAGAATTACCGGGCGAAACATGCAAAGGTTAATGCATATTATAAAGAGTTATTAATATATTAGAAGAGACCAAATGAAATAAGCAATGCTTCGTATATTTTTCTAAGCCATTTCTAAACGTAATCTTTTAAAACTGTATATGTAAAGCTTGAAATCAATAGCAAATTATTTAAGCAAACAAAATACGTGATAATATTTGTCGATAATTTAGGTTGCCGCTTCTAAATATTGTTCACTCTGTGACATCAGTAGGAAATTATTTCAGCAAAGAAAATCGCCACGATTTTTTTATATTTAGAACGATTTCTACATTCACAGCCTCACAGAGGGATATTCTCCTGTGTCGTGAGTGCCATGGACACACAGACAAATACACAAACACCTAGATATAAAAGAAGAATCTAAACTCATCATTCAGATACCTGTCTGGCTGGGAATCGAAACCGGGACCCACTGCGTGTCAGACCGGTAAGGTAACCGTATCTTCCGGCGGCTTCTCGGATGAATGCGAAAGCGTGCTCGTGTTCCCCGTACGGTGCGAGGAGAAAACACAGTGGGGGTTTAGCCGGTAAGAGTCCGGCATAACCCAGCTACTGTCCCGGGCAACTGGGTATCCATGCGGATTATCCAATTAAAACAAATGGTCACCATACCGTCACGCGGGTCGTCAAAGTCGGAATTTGAAACTATATAGTCCACTGCTACTTCTAAATATTATCTACTCTGTGAATGCATCCCACAAACAGGACAGCTAACCGAGCTCGGAAGGAAATTAACTACCTAACGAAGTTATCTGCTATGAAAGCCTGCTATTAGAAGTGAAAGCATAGCAATACCCTTAATAACTAGTAAGTATAACAGAATTAATATTATATTTATAAAGTAGAAAGAGCAGTGATAGCCTACGTCCCTGTAGCCTCGGGGTCAGAATAGGGCTACGGTATCCCCTGCCTGTCGTAAGAGGCGACTAAAAGGGGCTTCCGGGGTGGCGGCTAGAGTGGGAGCTCGAACCGTTCGGTCAGGCAATCCCGGGAAGGACGGCGGTATGTGTGGTCGCATACCGTCGTAAAGACTAGACGGAGCGGTGGGCCCAGCCGCCCATCTGTGCGTTGAAGTCGTTTCGAGATCCCGGAGTCCTCCTTTTCAGCGCCGAGGACGGCCACCGGGGGGGTTTTAGTGCGGTAAAAATCCCACATAACCCTGCGTGGCTCCCACGGCGTCGGGTACCTTTTGAAGGTTTCCCCCTCGAAAACAAAAAAAAAGTGATTGCCTTGTGGTTGAAACTTGCCCTCAATCGGGAGGTCCGAGGTTTGAACCCAGGCACGCACCACTGATTTATGCGTATTAGATATTAATTATCACTGCTTTTCGGTGAAGGAAAACATCGTGAAGAAACCTACACACCAGATAATTCTTTAAAAAGTCCTCGGAGGTGTATGAAGTCCACCAATTCGTACTTGGCCAGCTATTGGCCAATACCCTAGTAAATACGCTACGGGGAAAACAATGGAATTCCACGCTTAAAATCACAAAGACTTCGTAGTGAACACTTCTAAAAGCAAAAAGTAGTTGAATTCCGGTCCAAAAAATGTTTGCCGGCAATATTGAACAAACAATTGAGCAAATATTTTCAATATTTCGACTCTTCAATAAATATCGTGAAGAGAAATTTAGGTCAGTTAAATATTCGATATTATCTTAATAAAATATCAGAATAACATAAGTATAATATACATGGTATAATGAAAATACTGTTGTAAGAGAAGACTTGAACGGTTCGGTTAGGCGACTCCGGGAAGGACGGCGGTATGTATAGATAGAGTGATTAACCAGGAGGGTTTTTATGTATAATCCTACTAATATTATAAATGCGAAAGTTTGTGAGGATGGATGTATGTGTGTTTGTTATTCCTTCACGCAAAAACTACTCAACGGATTTGGTTGGATCGTAGTTGACCACGCTAGCCAACTGCGCGTTGATAACCGTCACGCATTTTGAGACCCTTTCTTAAAACTTTTAATTTTAAAGTAAGCATTATATCTGTTGCCGACAAAACTAATTCAAATTAATATACGTGCCTATAATTTGAAATTTGAACACACAGATTTAGGAAGTACGGCAAGGGTTCAATCTGAAGTCAATGACAGATGCGTTGCTATTCCCGAGGACGATGATGATCGCCTCATATAAAAGTGACCCGGCAGCCACAATCTCCTATTGAAACACAAGAATTGCTTCACGGTAGAAATAGGTGCGGCGGTGATACCTCCGGTTGAAACATTGCTCTACCACCTTGCAAACTTTATGTGGCAGACAAATTTTTTTTTTCTTGTTTTATAATTTTGAAGTAGCAAACGAGCATGCAGTCCATCTGATGGTAAGTGGTCACTGCCGCCCATGGACATCTGTAATCAACTACATACAGAACTTGGGTTCCATCTGAAGTCAATCACAGATGCGTTGCTACTCCCGAGGACTATGATGGTCGCCTCATGTGAAAGTGTGCCGGCAACCACACCCTATCGAAACGCAAGGAATGCTTCACGTTAGAAATAGGTATGGCGTTGGTACTTCCCCGGTCGAACAATACTGGTTCTACCACCTACCAAATTCCACGCGAGTGAAGCCGCGGGCAAAGGCTAGTATATCATAAAAACCTTCGTCTCTATTTCCAATACAAAAACAATTACACAATTGTCTATTAAGTGTCCTATTTTTGAATCGCTCGATGCCCCAAAACATCTGTCGATGGCTCGCCGGTGTGTCAATAAATAATGAATATTGATTTTTTATCGTGTCCCCAAATTTGGGGATTACCTTTGTAAGTGACGAGTGGAGTTGAGAAAGAAAAATGTAAAAACGTGCGGCACTCGGGGACTGCCGCGGTAAAGCTATTGCATAGGATTTTTTATCAACTTATGCAATTATAATTATTTATTTATTAATGCATAATTTCTTTGATACTATATACTTTCTCACAAACAGCTGCTTACATATTCGTCCGATTTCCGAGCAGCTCGTCTCGATCCGTGCGAGCTTCGTACTGTCGTACCATATACAAACACGTTAAGCGAACTCTCGGCCGCCACATGGTAGGCAGAGTGGGTGGTGTTAGGTTTTTTTCGTTACGGAATTTCTTGATTCGGTCGCCGCGCTCAAAGCCCGCGATAAAAGTTATGCAATAGCTTAAAAATGTTTACTAGAGCGAAATAATGTTTGATTATACATTTTTTATACGTAAGTAGCAAACGAGCGTGCAGTCCACCTGATGGTACATGGTCACTCACACACCATTAGAAGTGCGTGCCTAAGTTTGAACCTTGGACCTCCCGATTGAGAGGGCAAGTTTCAACCATTAGGCTATCACTGCTCATACTTACATATGAATAAACTCCACGTGAACTTACTGGTACAAAGCATTCCAACATTACTTAACTGGACACTGAAAAAAAAAACATGCGTGCGTACAAAGTACACATGTCAGAAGTGAAACTTCTTTGGCGAACTAATTTATAAATCTTGTTTATATTTATACAAATCTAAAACTTTAAATTTCCAAGATTAAGAGGAAGGGAAAAAGGCGTGATACGACGTTCGCTCTGTCTCACTTTTTCTCTCAATCTTTCTCACTCGCTTGCTCCCTGCTCTCACTCCACGGCTAGTTGCTCATGCTACGTTCGCCCTGTCTTACTCTCTCTCAATCGGTCTCGATCACTCTCTCTCTCTCTCTTCCGACACTTCCGTTGCATACCGGCGTGACGTTTCATCTGTAAAAATTTTACCCTCATGCGCCTAAAGAAGTTTCACTTCAAAAATCAATCCATCCAGCCCTTTAAAGTCCACTGCTGGTCATAGGATTCCCCTAAATGACGCCACTCCAACCGGTCCTATGCCCTCTGAATCCAACGACTTCCCGCTGTCTTCTTCAGGTCACCGGTCCACCTGGTAGGGGCGATCTGTGCTCCTTTTGCCTAAACGTGGTCGCCACTCGAGGACCTTCCTTCCCCATCGGTTATCGGTCCTACGAGCGATGTGGCCGGCCCATTGCCACTTCAGCTTGCTAATTTTGAGAGTCGGTAAGCTTGAAAAATAACGAAATTAATTAACTACGACATCTGATTAACGGAATCAACTATTAATTATTCAGTAACCACGCTTAATTAATTTAATTAACGGTCATTATTAAACGTTTAACCAACATTGTTTAAGACGTAGCAATTAACGTAATTGAGCAGTGATATAGCCTAAGTGAGACAGCCTCCATGGATGGTCCGAGGTTCGAATCCCACAAATACATATTTTTTATCCGACTAATATTGTATGTTATTTTAAGTTATTACATAGTTGTTATCGCGGGCTTTAAGCGCGGCGACCGAATTAAGAAATTCCGTAACGAAAAACCTAACACCCCCTTCTCCGCCTGCCATGTAGCGCGGCCGAGCGTTCGCTTTACAAGTATGTATATGGTACGACAGTACGAAGCTCGCACGGATCGAGACGAGCTGCTCGGAAATCGGACGAATATGTTAGCAGCTGCTTGTGAAAAAGTATGTAGTATTCAAGAAAAAGACTTGAATTAATATCAAAGAAAAAAATACTGCATAAATAAATAAATAATTATAATTGCATTAGTTAATAAAAATGCTATGCAATAGCTTTACCGGGGAAGTCTCCGAGTGCCCGTTTCTTAACCAGGTGGACCGATGACCTGAAGAAGCAGTAAACCGTTGGATTCAGAGAGCACAGGACCGGTTGGAGTGGCGCCATTTAGGGGAGGCCTATGTCCAGCAGTGGACATCAAAGGGCTGATGGATGGGATGTATGTGTCTTTTATTTTTGTTCTATTGTGATTTATGGTGTACAATAAAGATATTTTGTATTGTATTGTATTGTAAACTAAATAAACAATATAGTATTAAATAACTGACTCTTAGAACAAGATGGTGGCTCATATGTTACAAGCCAACAAGAGGAAAGACGAATATCAACAACGCTTTACTAAAGCCCATATAGACTAGGAGTCTGTACTTTTATTTCAACTTTGTGTTTCCTTTTATCTTGTTCTTGTTTTTAACCGACTTCTAAAAAGGAGTCGACGTTAATATAGGACAGAGTGTTACCGTCATCCAGCGAAATAAAGTGAGCGTCGACTTCGGGACTATGTACTATATAATGAGTATGTTCTAAATCAAAATAGTATAAAATATTTGTAAGCGATTGCATAGGTTTTATCGGGCTTTGAGCGCGGTGACCGAATCAAGAAATTCCGTAACGAAAAATCCTAACACCCCCTACTCCGCCTACCGGCAAGTTTTTGCTTCACGTATTAATATATAGATAACTAGTTGACTCGGCGAACTTTGTTTCGCCTAAAAATCAAAAATTATCAGTGTTCCTCCTCTATATTATGCATGTATTATACATAAAAACTAATACTTCCTTTTTAATCACTCTATATATAAAAAAAAAACTGCATTTAGATCCATAGCGTAGTTTTAAAGATCTAAGCGGACAGACAGCGGAAAGCGACTTTGTTTTATACTATGTAGTGATTTAATTCTACATTAAGAACGGAAAAGTCTTTAGCTCCTCTTATCAGCCACAATATTTTATTCTACCATCAGACTAGAAACGTTGCACGCTCCTAGTCTATACCCCCGAGCGCTTTCACATAGCATCTACATATAATTTAGCATTTACAAATGTTCCGCCCGCGGAAAAACAGCCAAATTGCCTCGTTCTCTGTAATAACAATCCGTTAACCGCTTGGAATTCGTTGAAAACTGTTATTTGTATCCTAAATGTTGATTTTGGGAAAATAAGTTATGGGGAAGGAAAAGTAACCATTATTCTTTCAAGTTAATTTATGAAGGTCAAGTTCTGAAATAAAATGTCATAGCCAGTAAAACAATAGTATTGTGGCGACCTCCCGCAAGTCATCAAGAGATGGCGCTACTAGTATTCTGAAACACGCTATCGAAGTATTCTCAACACCCCGCATATATACAAGTTCCGAACAACGACTGTCGGAGCGCGGCCGCTCCCCAGGCATGATCACCTAGCCTGGCGGGAGATCGCCCTTTGCCAAAGTATATTCTACCATGTTAAGTTCTGAAAATTGCTTTATCTGAAGTCAATCACAGTTGCGTTGCTACTCCCGAGGGCTAGGATAGGCGCCTCAAACAAAAGTGAACCGGCAATGCCACCCGATGGAAGGGTTTGGTTGCCGGCACACTTTTAAATGAGGCGGCCATCATGGTCCTCGGGAGTAGCAACGCATCTGTAATTGACTTCAGATGGAACCCATGTTCTGTATGTAGTTGATTACAGATATCCATGGGCGGCAGTAACCACATTTTAACTTTAGGTGATTTGATTGATTAACATCAGGTGGATTACATGCTTGTTTGCTACAAAAATAAGAAAACCCAAAAAAACGCAAGAGCAGGTTCACGCTAAAAATAACTCGTTTTTATATAATAGAAGTAGCAAACGAACATTCAGTCCTGATTGTGAGTGGTCTGGACGCCCATGGACACCTGTAAGCAAATTCATAAACATCCAGAACATAGATTCTATCGGAATTTAATTTTAAAGACTACCCGCGTGGTACAGCGGTTACCATACCGGTCTGACGCGCGAGCCCCGGGTTCGATTTCCGGCCGCCAGGTATCTGAATGATGAGTCTAGATTCCTGTTCTGGGTGTTTGTGTATTCGTCTTGTGTGTGCCCATGTGTCGGCGACTCATCTAATTAGATTAAGTTCCCTTATGTACTGTCGGCGACTCATCTAATTAGATTAAGTTCCCTTATGTACGATAAGAATAAGATTGTATTATGAATAACCTTTTACGAATTATGTTACGAATTTAGTTAAGAGAAATGTTTTTGAAGTGTTCATTACGATAGGATCACAATAGACGTAAGCTATGATTATAACACGATATGAAAGAGACGCAAGATGTAAATAGAGATAGAGAATAGGTTTAAGAAAATTGTATGGAAGTATTATGTAAATCATATGTTTGTTATAATTTTTGATAGTTCTAATTAAGTTGTATTGTTATAATTAGTGTAGATCGATAGGTTAAGAATTTCTCTACATTTTTATGTACAATAGATAAGGATAAGGTTTAGAGCTTAGGATTTATTAAGGAAAATAAGTGTAGGATAAGACAAAATTGCTATGTTTTTACGATGTTTTTTATGAATAACTTTTTTGTCTCTTTAGATGTAAGAATAAGAATTGTATGACTTTGTAGATCTTTTTAAGACGAATCTATTGATGTATGACACATGAATGTAAGACTTTGGGAAACAATAAAGATTTAGCCGGACATGGGTCAGCCAAAGTGAAAATTAGATCGAAATATTGGGCAATAGGGGCTTAGAGCCGTGCGGCTCTCTTTAAGGTAATGCCGAAGGGCAGCGGACCAGGCGGGTTTTTAGCTGCGAACATGGCCTCCAGAGAGAAGCACTCCCAAGAAGAAAAGAAGAAAGAAGACTCTGAAGAAGAAAGAAGACTCAAGACACTGAAGACTGAAGACTGGAAACTCTGCAGGACGGAAGGACCTTCTGCAGCAGGAAGAAAGAAGATTCTCCGCGAAAGAAGAGCGAAGAATATTAGGGCTAGGCAAGGGGGATTAGGGCTAGGCTTTGGCTGGTCCATTAAGGCTTAGACAAAAAACGTCATTCTTGTTTCTTTTGAAAACGTCTCCTCCCCCCGCACCTACCCCCCGCACCCTCTACATCGACGCAGGAAGAGAACGGCGCAACTCCCCGACGCGAAGTACACACACGAGCGGGCTTCCGGCGCCGGACGAGCGAAAGTCCGTCCGTATCTACATCACGCCCGCACCCCTCCGTCGCGGTAAGAGCCGTCGGTGAGGACTCGCTTTAGCCGACGGACGCGCCTGCGCACTCACGACAACGCACGTGGGGCGCACGGCACGCACGCCCCGCGACATCTGCTGGTCCTTCGAGCCGGATCTACGTGTATTTCGTCGAGACATCGGGTTACTGACGTCGTCATGCCTGTCACCAGGAGCCAGAGGGGTACCTCGCCGCCGAACCAGTCGACTGCGCCCCGTGCTGAAGAAGAGGCACAAGGGACAACTGACTCTTCGGGAACGTCGGGAACCTCGGGCACAACTACAGAGGGAACGCTAACTACGTACGAGTCAAGAGTCACTACAGAGACGGAAGTTGCTGCTCCTGCTGCTCCAGCTGCTGCAACGGCAGCACCTGCAGCAAAGAAGAAGACTCGCTCCGTCGTGTCTACGGGACGTCGGGAACGAGAAGCCAAGCTGGAATTGGCGCGCCGACAATTAGACGAAGCGAAAGCAGCAGCGGAACTCGCCCGGGCCCAATGGGAGTTGGCCCAGGTGGAAGATGAAGAGTCCGAAGTTGAAGAAGAGAATCCCGCATGGGACACCAATGTCCAGACATGGGTGCAGTCGACGGTCGGTCGGATGTCCGAAGAGGTACGTCGGGGGGAGGTGCCCAAGGAGGGGCACCAGCAAGGCACGTCCAAGGAGGGGCGCGCCATCCAACCTCCAATTGCCGCCGTCAAGCCAGAGGACCAAGAGGAACCTTCAACGAACGGGACCAAGGATTTAGCGGAGGCCATCATCAAGGCAATCAGCGCGGCGCCAAGGAGTGCGCCGAGCTATGTGCACGAGTTGCCGGACTTCGACGGGAGGAGCGAAGAGTGGATCGCCTTCAGGACGGTATATGAAGATACTGCGCCTATGTTTACAGATGCTCTCAACATGGCGCGGCTGCGGCGGTCCATCAAGGGTGCGGCACGGGAGGCGGTGAAGAGTCTCCTGTATTCGGAGTGCCCACCGGAAGAAGTATTGGAAGCCCTTCGTCGGAGGTTCGGGAGACCAGAAGCCCTGATCCTGATGGAGTTGGAGAAGGTGAAGAACCTACCACGCATCACGGAAGGTGCGCGCGACGTCTGCGTGTTTGCCAGCCGGGTGAACAACACTGTCGCGACAATTCGGGGGCTTCGAAGACCGCAGTACCTACACTCGCCGGAGATGGTGAAGACCATCGTGGACAAGATGCCGGCGGTGCTGCGCTACCGGTGGTACGACTATGCCGCCGACAAGGAAGATGAAGATCCAGACCTGGTGCTAATGATGAAGTTCCTCAACAGGGAAGCGGACCGGTGTGGACCCTACGCGACGCAGGAGACTGTGCACCAGAGGCAGCCTCCCCGGCGTCAATTCGCACACACCACGTCTGATCGGGTCGAAGAAGAACGGAAGACCTCCTGTCCACATTGCCAGAACGAGCATCACCTCCACGAGTGCCGCAAGTTTTTGCAACTACCGGTAAGAGAAAGGTGGGACGTCGCTAAGAAGTCACGGATGTGTTACAGGTGTCTGCAAGGGCGGCATCAGAAGGAGACATGTCGGCGTCCTCCCTGCAAGGTGTGCAACCGGTGGCACCACTTCGTGCTTCACGAGCAACGGGGGCCCAGCCCGAAGCGCGAAGAGAAGAAAGAAGTTGCCAACAACGTGATGCTCCCGGTGAATGCGGCAAGGACAGGAAGGGCGTATCTGAAGATGGTTCCAGTCGAGTTGTACGGGCCAAGGGGGGCTGCCAAGGTGCTGGCGCTGCTGGACGAGGGTTCGACGGTCACGCTGCTCGACGCGGCGGTCGCGCGGCGAATTGGACTCAAGGGACCCATGGAGGCGCTCACCCTAGAAACCGTTGGAGGAAGAACCATCACCAAGGAAGACTCCATGAAATTGAACATGAAGATTAAAGGGATGCACCAGGCAAAGAAGAGGACCATCTCTGGGGCGCGTACGATAGATGACATATGCCTGACGCCTCAGAGGCTGGATAAGAAGAGGATCGAAGAATGCGCTCACCTCAAGTCGATGGCTGACCAGTTATATTATGAAGAGGAGTCACCCAAGCTACTGATCGGACAAGATAACTGGGAGCTCATCGTGTCCAGAGCCACGCGCAAGGGGAAGCGGGGTCAACCCGTAGCATCGCTGACCTACCTAGGGTGGGTGCTACATGGGTCCGATGGAGCAGCATCGAGGCCTGTGAACTTCGCAACCTGCGCACATGTGACTTCAAAAGAAGAAGAATTGGAACGGGTCATCAAGGACCACTTCGCCGTGGAGTCGTTGGGGATTCAGCCGCGTCGACCGACCACGGACATTGAAGAAAGGGCTCTGGCAATATTGGAGAAGACTACGAAGAGGTTGGACAATGGGCGCTTCGAGACCGGCTTAATATGGAAGAATGAAAATGGAAGAATGCCGGACAATTATGGACAAGCCGAAAATCGATTGAAGAATATTGAGAAGAAGTTGGATAGGGATGCGGCACTGAAGCAGGAATATGAATGTCAAGTGAAGAATCTTCTCAACAGTGGATACGCCGAGGAAGTTCAACATGAGTCCACATCGGAGAAGAAATGGTACCTGCCTCACTTCGCCGTCACGCACCCTACCAAAAAGAAGATAAGATTGGTGTTCGATGCTGCCGCGAGGTATCAAGGAAGGAGCCTCAACGACGAGCTGCTGCCGGGACCAGATCTGCTGCAGTCGTTATTTGGAGTACTACTGCGGTTCCGTCAGAAGCCTATTGCTGTGGTAGCTGACATCAAAGAAATGTTTCTTCAAGTGAAGATAAGGGAAGAGGATCGAGACAGTCTTCGGTTTCTATGGAGAGGAAGCCAGCGGAGTGGGACGCCGAAGGAATATAGGATGACTTCAGTGATCTTCGGCGCCGCGTGTTCTCCGAGTGCTGCTATCTTCGTGAAGAATAAGAATGCGACCGAACATAAGGAAGAATACCCCGAAGCAGCAAGAGCGATTGAACGCAATCACTACATGGACGATTACCTGCACAGCTTCGGGACGGAAGAAGAAGCGGTCAAGATAGCCAGCGAAGTGGATCTGATCCATAGGAAGGCCGGGTTCGAGTTAAGGGGTTGGGCATCAAACCATGAAGATGTATTAAGGAAGCTCACTCCAGAGGGGAACAACGAAGAGATTGAATTAGGAACTAAAGAAGAAAAGACATTGGGTCTAAGGTGGTTCACCGAGGGCGACAAGATAGGGTTCAGGACGTGTCTTCGCAACGTGGAAGAAGAGGTCGTCGAGAGGAAGAGGATTCCCACCAAGAGAGAAGTCACGAGCGCCGTGATGTCAACATTCGACCCACTGGGGCTAGCAACGCCGGTGCTCATCCAAGGGAAGAAGCTTATCCAAAGCATCTGGAGGAGCGGTGTCGGATGGGACGATCACATCACGGCGGAGGACAACAAGATTTGGGAAGACTACTTGGACGACCTGCAGTTGCTGAAAGATCTTCGGGTGCCAAGGTGCGTCGCGCAGTCCAACACCGAGGGGGAGCTTCACGTGTTCGTCGACGCGAGTGAAGAAGCATATGCCTGCGCGATCTACTTGAGGCAACGCAACGAGGAAGGTGGTCATCGGGTGGTGCTCCTAGCAGGAAAGGCGAGGGTCACACCATTGAAGCCGGTGTCCATCCCAAGATTGGAGCTGCAAGCTGCGTTGCTGGGATCCAGGATGGCGCGATCGATTGAAGAGGAGCTGGACATCGCCATCACAAGGAAGACATATTGGAGCGACTCCAGCACGGTACTATCCTGGATCAAGTCAGACCCAAGAACTTTCAAGCCTTTTGTTGCACACAGGTTGGCAGAGATCGAGGACACGACGAAGCCGCAAGAGTGGCGCTGGGTGCCAACGGCCCAGAACCCAGCTGACGACGCAACGAGGGGCGTGCCCAAGGACTTCGAGAGCGGACACCGGTGGTTCAACGGACCTGCGTTCCTGGCACTCGACGAGGAAGATTGGCCGCAGCCGCGCACCTTCAAGGCGGAGCCCACGGGAGAGGAGAAGGAACGAGCGACTGTGGGGGCAACGAAGCCCGTCGACCGGCATCCAACTCCAAACCCGGTCAAGTTCTCCAAGTGGACTCGACTGGTGAGGGCGACCGCAAGGGTGTTGCAGTTCATCGACCTGTGCCGAAGAAGGAAGCAAGTGGTCAACGTGTCCCGCAAGTCCGAGCGTCAAGATCCTACATGGAGAAAGATCAAGAAGAAGAACAAGATGAAGACGAAGCCCGTGAACAAAGAGACCCAAGAAAGAAGATTCATTCCCCTCGAACCCGGACATATAAGAGAAGCCGAAAGAATCCTCATACGAAGAAGCCAAGAAGAGAGCTTCCAAGAAGAAGTACGCTGCGTCAAGAAGGAAAGGCCATTCGAGAAGAATAGCAAGTTAAAGAAGTTGGACGTCGTTATGGAAGATGACATACTACGTCTCCGAGGAAGAATCGACGCAGCTGTACACACTCGGCAGGAGAAGAGGCCCGTGGTGCTGGATAGCAAGCATCACGTCACCAGGCTGCTCATCGCGTATTACCACGAGAAGTTCAATCACGGTAACCACGCGACGGTGATCAACGAGTTAAGGCAGCGCTTCTGGATCCTGGGACTACGATCTGCGGTGAAGTCGACGGTTCATCGGTGTCAGTGGTGCAGAGTGTACCGAGGGACGCCGCAGCTTCAGCCGGTGGGGAACCTCCCGCTGGAACGGCTGCAACATGGAGAGCCGCCGTTCACATGCACCGCGGTGGACTACTTCGGGCCCATGAGCGTCACAGTCGGCAGGCGCCATGAGAAGAGGTGGGGCGCTTTATTCACGTGCCTCACGACAAGGGCGGTCCACGTAGAAGTAGCAGCATCACTGTCAACGGACTCCATGATCCTAGCGCTCAGAAGGATGGCGGCGAGAAGAGGGATGCCGAAGACGATCTTCAGCGACAACGGCACCAACTTCGTGGGGGCCAACAAGGAGTTGCAAGAAGCCCTCGCCGACCTCAACAAGGAAGAGATGGTCACCACGGCGGAGAAGATGAGCATCAGGTGGAAGTTCATACCACCTGGGGCTCCGAACATGGGGGGTGCGTGGGAACGCCTGGTCCGGTCAGTCAAAACGGCCCTGGCAGTCACCCTCAAGGAGCGACACCCCAAAGAAGAAGTCCTGCACACTCTGCTGTTGGAAGCAGAGCACCTGGTAAATTCAAGACCTCTCATCGAAGCCGACGAAGACATGGAAGAAGGGGCCCTTACTCCCAATCATTTCCTCATTGGGAGATCCTGCGGCACAAGATTGGGAATATTCACCGACGAAGATCTCACCGGCCAGCGGACATGGAAGACGGCGCAGCGACTAGCCGACCACTTCTGGAGCAGATGGGTGAAAGAGTACCTTCCAACTCTGATCCCGAGAAGAGTCGACGCAAGAGCTGCCAAGAGAGACCTGCAGTGTGGGGATACGGTCCTCATAGTGGACGCCACGCTGCCGCGAGGAGTCTGGCCAAGGGGTGAGGTGGTCCGAACCTATCCTGGACCCGACGGGCGCACCAGAGTGCTGGAGGTGCGCACGGCAGGGGGCGTCCTGAAACGTCCCAGCTCCAAGGTGGTGCTACTAGTTCCGGCGCAACGCGACGAGGAGCGAGCAGCCGTCGAGCCGAGCAGCGGGTCGGCGGACAGCGAGCCAGACTGCGGGGAGGCAGTCATCGCATCGGGCCAGCAGCACGGAGTCGCCGGGTCAGGAGTTGGTGCTACGCACGAGGGGGAGGATGTCGGCGACTCATCTAATTAGATTAAGTTCCCTTATGTACTGTCGGCGACTCATCTAATTAGATTAAGTTCCCTTATGTACGATAAGAATAAGATTGTATTATGAATAACCTTTTACGAATTATGTTACGAATTTAGTTAAGAGAAATGTTTTTGAAGTGTTCATTACGATAGGATCACAATAGACGTAAGCTATGATTATAACACGATATGAAAGAGACGCAAGATGTAAATAGAGATAGAGAATAGGTTTAAGAAAATTGTATGGAAGTATTATGTAAATCATATGTTTGTTATAATTTTTGATAGTTCTAATTAAGTTGTATTGTTATAATTAGTGTAGATCGATAGGTTAAGAATTTCTCTACATTTTTATGTACAATAGATAAGGATAAGGTTTAGAGCTTAGGATTTATTAAGGAAAATAAGTGTAGGATAAGACAAAATTGCTATGTTTTTACGATGTTTTTTATGAATAACTTTTTTGTCTCTTTAGATGTAAGAATAAGAATTGTATGACTTTGTAGATCTTTTTAAGACGAATCTATTGATGTATGACACATGAATGTAAGACTTTGGGAAACAATAAAGATTTAGCCGGACATGGGTCAGCCAAAGTGAAAATTAGATCGAAATATTGGGCAATAGGGGCTTAGAGCCGTGCGGCTCTCTTTAAGGTAATGCCGAAGGGCAGCGGACCAGGCGGGTTTTTAGCTGCGAACATGGCCTCCAGAGAGAAGCACTCCCAAGAAGAAAAGAAGAAAGAAGACTCTGAAGAAGAAAGAAGACTCAAGACACTGAAGACTGAAGACTGGAAACTCTGCAGGACGGAAGGACCTTCTGCAGCAGGAAGAAAGAAGATTCTCCGCGAAAGAAGAGCGAAGAATATTAGGGCTAGGCAAGGGGGATTAGGGCTAGGCTTTGGCTGGTCCATTAAGGCTTAGACAAAAAACGTCATTCTTGTTTCTTTTGAAAACGTCTCCTCCCCCCGCACCTACCCCCCGCACCCTCTACATCGACGCAGGAAGAGAACGGCGCAACTCCCCGACGCGAAGTACACACACGAGCGGGCTTCCGGCGCCGGACGAGCGAAAGTCCGTCCGTATCTACATCACGCCCGCACCCCTCCGTCGCGGTAAGAGCCGTCGGTGAGGACTCGCTTTAGCCGACGGACGCGCCTGCGCACTCACGACAACTCACGTGGGGCGCACGGCACGCACGCCCCGCGACACCATGGTACCCACGACAGTTTTATCGCAATTTAATCACAAAAAGTTGCTACTCCTGAAGACTAAGATGGTCGCCTCCTACAAAAGTTTGCTGATAATCACACCCACCGAAAGGCAAGTAGCGCTTCACGCTAGACATAGGTTTCCCCTACTTGTCGTAAGAGGCGACTAAAAGGGACTTCCGGGGATGCGAGCGGTTAAGTGGGAGCTTGAACCATCCAGCCAGGCGATCCCGGGACAGGACAGCGGTACGTGTGGTCATATCATCGTAAAGACTAGACGGAGCGGTGGGCCCAGCCGCCCATCTGGGAGGTGCCCGATGGGGCAACGCGCTCAGAGGACTCCGATTGTATTCCTTTGGAGATCCCGGATGACCGGGGGGGGGGGGAGTTAGTGAACAAAGTAGATATTAAGTTGAATCACATACGTTCTACCTTGATTTAAATCTAGGTGGATAATACTGCATCTCTATAAACCAAACAATAAAAGTGTTGGTCTCAATAAAGATAGTAGCACAATGTCTACGGAAGAAATACAACTTACAGTCGAAAAACTGTTTTGTTGTACCTAAAATATATGTAGATCCATAACACCAACTAAACAGTTGTTCAACTAAGAATCAAATAATCCGCCGTTGTATAGCGGCAGCCATCTTGGATCTGTGTTTACAAAATATCAGATTTATCTGCCATCAGATGGTAGAACTAGTGTAGATTGACCGGAGAAATACCAAAACCTCACCAATAGTAAGAACTATAGGTGGTAGAACCAGTGTAGTTCGACCGGGGAAGTACCACCGCCACACCTATTTCTGGCGTGAAGCAGTTCTTGCGTTTCGATGGAAGCGTATGGTGGTCACACTTTTATATGAGGCGGTTAACATAGTTTCCACAGGAGTAGCAACGCATCTGTGACTGAATGTAGATAGAACCACTGTTCTGTATGAAGTTGCTTATACATGTCCATGACATCCTACCACCAGGTGGCATGCATTATCCCTGTAGTTCCGGGACCAGAATAGGACTACGGTACCCTCTGCCACCAATTCGCACTTGGCCAGGGCGGTGGACTATGGCCTAAACTCTCTCATTCTGGGAGAAGACCCGTGTCCAGCAGTGGGCCAATGGGTATTGGGCCAACCAATAATGGGTTGATACGACCCTCTGCCTGTCGTAAGAGGCGACTAAAAGAGGCTTCCGGGGTTGCGGGCGGGAAGAGTGGGAGCTCGAACCGTACGGCCAAGCGACCCCGGGAAGGACGCTGGCATATGTGGTTGCATGCTGCCGTAAAAACCAGTAGGTGCGGTGAGCAGTTCACGCCCACCAGGGAAGAGCCTGATGGGGCACACGCTGAGGACACCGGCGGCGGTCAATCGGAGTTCCCGGAGTCCTGTTCGCAGCGTCGAGGTCGGCCACCTTGGGGGTTTTAGTGCGTTAAAAATCCCACATAAACCCTGCGTCGCTCCCACGGCGTCGGGTACCTTTTGAAGGTTTCCTCCTCGAGAACAAAAAAAAAGTGGCATGCAAAAAACTGTCGATCGACACTTCAATGTTTATAGGTAACGACTAAATAATCAATCACCGACTATTTAGACGACCAGTCAACAGGCGAAACTAGAAAACTAGTCAATGACTGGATTGTCTAAGACATTAACGTAGACTAAATTGTTTGATCGTTACATCGTAGACGCACACGACTCAACGATACTGTTTGATAAACTGTATGTATGCGGTAGGCCTTACTTTTATGTTATCGATTTATAAACAGCTGATAAGATAGTTGTTATTATCAATGTTTTTATGGTCTAAACAAAAATGATTGAAGTATGAAAGTAGAAACAGTGTAGTTTAGGATACTTACAACTGTTTTGTCTTTATTGCCACACATCTGTAATCAACCTTAGATTAAATAAATATATTTTAAACTATTGCATGGCTTTTATCGCGGGCTTGAAGCGGGGACCGAATCAAGAAATTCCGTAACGAAGAGAACCTAACACCCCCAACTCCGCCTAAAATGTAGCGCGGCCGAGCGTTCGCTTAACGTGTGTATGGTACGACAGTACGAAGCTAGCACGGATCGAGACGAGCTGCTCGGAAATCGGACGAATAAGTAAGCAGCTGTTTGTGAGAAAGTATATAGTATGAAATAAAAAAAATAGTGCATAAATAACTAAATAATTATAATTGTATATGTTGATAAAAAATGTTATGCAATAGCTTTACCGCGGCAGTCCCTGAGTACCGCACGTTTTTGTAACATAAGAAATACTCATTATCAGGTAAACGTAGCCAAAACGAGCAAAACCACGGGAGTAAGCTAGTCATTAAGATCAGATCTTAATAAGGCTTGTATAAAAAGTCCCATAAAATGACAAAAGATGGCGACCCTAACAGCAAACACAATTACGCTGACTTTGTAGCGCCAAACAAAAAACAGTTAATGTGTGCTAAATAAAAACAAGAAAACAATATAGAACAGAACACCGGAGGCGTTGCTGTCACTCCTGCTAGGGTGACCAAGGTTGCGTAACAAGAAAGGGTTGTTTTAAATCATTTAGTATGATAACCAGGATAGAACCAGTGTAGTGTGAGAGGTACCACCGCCACCTCTATTTCTAGCATAAAGCAATTCTGGTGTTTCGATAGAAGGGTGTGGCTGGCACACTTTCATATGAGGCGAACATCATAGTCCTCGGGAATAGCAACGCATCTGTGATTGACTTCAGTTGAAACCCATGTTCTATATGAAGTTGATTACAGATGTCCATGGGCGGCAGTGACCGCTTACCATCGAGTGGACTGCATGCTCGTTTGATACTTCAATCAAATAAAATAGAATCTATGACAACAAAAACTCTAGACGTTTGGGAGGAGCCCGATGAGGCAACGCGTTCAGAGGACTCAGTTTGCGTTCCTTTGGAGATCCAGGAGTCCTCTTTGTAGCGCTGAGTACGACTACCGGGGGATTTTAGTGCGGTAAAAATCCAACATAACCCTTCGTCGCTATCACGACGTCGGGCACCTTTGGAAGGTTTCCCCCTCAAAAAAAAGACATAAAAGGAATGGTACCTCCCCTTTCGAACTACACCGGTAGTGCCGAGTATGGCGTACACCGTCGTTCTTGGACAATCCCAGGAATGCTTCAAACAGAGTGTCACTAGTGTAAACACAATTAAATCTGGCGCGGCGCCGGCCAACCACGACGCTTAACTCTCCATGCAATTGCAGCTTAGGGACTGTCCCGATATTGCTTTTGAAAACACCCTTTGTGGTGAACCCCTTTTTACCTGGCTGCACCAGTATTTTTTTCAAGCGTATGTATGTATGTCCATTTCTTGCGTATTGTAACATATATATATCATTTGAAACGACTCAACTGTGAGAGTTACATAAGTTTTTTTTGGCAAATGTGTAGTTACTGTTGGCCCTAGTGGCCTTTACAGCTTCACCGAGTTTTTCAGCGAGCGTAAAGCTCGAGCCGGGACAAGAAGACTGGGCTGAGGGAAGGATGGCTTTGGTCGCCGTTACCGGGTTCCTCGACCTTCCTCCTTTACTAGAGGGAGGGACGGTTGCGATTGCCGACGTCCTGGCCTTCTGGCTGACCTAAGGACCCCTCCTGTGATGTACAGACCTCGGCTTAGGTCGGTTGCGCTGATGTGGAGCACTGGCAATTCAAGATCGATCACGTGTTACATCTATACTAATATTATAAACTAGCTGTGCCCGCGACTTCGTCCGCGTGGAATAGTTATTTTGGGCATAATTTATTTTTGCAAACAACCTCCTCAGCTTTATAAATTATAGCTGTTACCCACGACTTTGTCCGTTTCATTTTCTATTATTCTTTCAAACATATATTTTTGGTATCTTGTACCGGTTTCGCAGCGCACGCAACGGAAGCCCTCAAGGATGACTAATTTTCCCCGTTTTTTTTCACATTTTCCATTATTTCTTCGCTCCTAATAGTTGCAGCGTGATGTTATATAGCCTAAAGCCTTCCTCGATAAATGGTCTATTCAATACAAAAAGAATTCTTAAATTCGAACCAGTAGTTCCTGAGATTAGCGCGTTCAAACAAACAAACAAACAAACTCTTCAGCTTTATATATTAGTATAGATAAGAAAACTTTGTATTTTTGTATGTTTGTCATGAATTAACTTAAAAACTACTGAACCGATTTTAAAAATTCTTTCACCATTAGAATGCTACATTACCCTTGAGCAACATAGGCTATTTTTATTAGTAGAATATATAATGCGTCTTTGCAAAAACTTGAGTAATGTGATTCAACGTGTCAAAAATTTAGCTCTAATTTTTTTCATTCTAAACACCAAGATATGTACTGATAATAGAATAAAAAATGTTTTACAATATAAGAGAACATATCAATATCTACGAAAGACTTAGACACCGACGCCGCACAATGATCAGTGTACCCTTACGCAAAGCAGACGTCGCAAATTTTTTTGGGACTACTATCGGAATAGCATCAATACCCACTGCTGATTATGACTATTGACCAAATCCCCATTACGGATGGGGAGGACATGTCCAGAAGTGGTGCCCAAATGTATAATGGTTGGATAGATTACATTATAGTCTGCGCGAACGAAGTCGCGTCGATTCTGCTAGTAACCTATATAATTTTTAATTATGTCGCCTGTGGTATGTATTATCTTAACAGATCAATACAAAGCTATACGCATTACAATAATTTTATATTACTGTTTTAAAATTGAAAGTGTTAAATTAAATAAATTATTGCAAAATCCCAAAAGCGATTGATTTTTTTTTTATAATTTAACCTAACGATAAGGCAGACGGGCTACCTGATGGAAAGCAGTCACCGTCGCCTATGGACATTCGCAACACCATAGGAGTCGCCAATGCATCGCCGGCTGTGAAGGAGAGCTCTTTTCGTACCTTTCTTGAAGAACCCCATGTCATAGCGCTCCGGGAATACCTCAGGAGGAAGCTCATTCCACAACTTGCACGTCCGTGGCAAAAACGAGCGTGCAAACTGAACCGTGGAGGACCGCCACGAGTCCAGTTGGTGTGGATGGAACTTCATCCTTCGGCGAGTGGTGGCGATTTTATGCAGTCGAGTTCTTTTAATATTTTAACGCTGTTACTTGTTGGTTTGACTGCTGAGGGTGGAGCCCTTAGACCTATTTCTGCCTTATATCAGCAGTGTTGTCGTGTTCTATTCTTAAAGGTTTAGTAAAGACATGCTTTACAAATTAGTAGAACCAGTGTAGTTCGACCGGGGAAGTACCACCGCCACACTTATTTCTAGCGTGAAGCATATTGTGTTTTGATGCGAGGGTGTGGTTGCCGGCACACTTTCATGTGAGGCGACTAAGTTCTATCTGAAGTTGCTTACTGATGTCCATACGGCAGTGACCACTTACCATCAGGTGGACTACATGCTCGTTTGCTATAACAGTCTTATTAAAAAACAAATGCTTGCTACTTTGATCTACAAAAGTATAAAAATCTTCAACGTTAAGGACACCACAATTTTTGCGGATTTTGGCCAAAATTATGTTGATTCTAAAACCCGGGGAGAGGAAGCAAGAATAATGAAATTAGTACAAAGGGCCGGAGTTTGGTGCGCAAAGTTAAATCGGGAGTTTCCTAATCACAATTTATTTTGGGTTTTATAGTATGGATTTTACTATTGACGTAAAAAAGGATGTGGAACGAGGAATTTGAAGGTGGTAGAACCAGTGTAGTTCGAAGGGAAAATAAAAAAATGGATATAAATAAGAAAAAAGACAAACCCGCTGAGTTTCTTGCCGGATCTTCTCAGTTGAGGTCGTATTCCGATCCGGTGGTAGTGTAAGAAAAAAAATGTAACTGACAATTTGTAAGTGCCCCCGTAGGCCTATACAAAATAAAGATATTTCATTTCATTTCATTTCAAAAGGGACCCGACGCCGTGGGAGCGACGCAGGGTTATGTGGGATTTTTACCGCACTAAAACCCCCCCGGTGGCCATCCTCGGCGCTAAAAATAAACCTAAGGATAAAGCAGACGGGCTACCTGATGGAAAGTAGTCACAGTCGCCTTGACATTCACAACACCAGAGGAGTCGCCAATGCATCGCCGGCTTTAAAGGAGAGCTCTTTTCGCACCTTTTTTTAAGAGCCCCATGTCGTAACGCCCCGGAATCCTTCAGGAGATGTAATGATACAGTAAGCCTCAGGATTCATTTTGCAAAATTAATGGTATATTAAAAATAACGCGGTTCGCAGGCCTTGAGGGCAGGCTTTGCAATATGGCCCTTAAAATGTTGTTCTCTTTGTAGTCACATACACGTGCGTTTGTTCTATACCCGGCTAAATAGATCTGAATGATGTATCGTCGCTTAATTTCTAACACCGCGTAAATCAAAAAATGCCCATTTTGAGTTAATGAAATAATTGTATCTCAAAAAAAATGTGTGCGTGTACTAGTGTACACTCGTAAGAAGTGAAACTTCTTTATGACGTTATTTTTCAAAAAATAATTTACTATATGCAACTTTACAGAAATTGGTTAAATAAAGTTAAATTAGATAAAGTTTAATAAAAGGCTTTTATTAAACTTTATCTAATAATCTAATCTATAATAATCTATCTAATATCACGCGTGGTAGGGATAAGATAAAGATGGCGCGTAACGGGAAAAAAAAGATGGCGCGTAACAGAAAAAGATGGCGCGTAACGAAAAAATGTTACACTAAATTTTTTCCAACCCCGATAAAGAAGTTTCACTTCAATAATAAAGATACATGTTACATTTTCATAAAAAAAATACTATTTTAATATGAGTATATCAATATTTAAAACGCAATATATTATTTGGTAGTTGTAGAATTAAGTATAACAATTTGAGACATATTATTTGCTCTCCTGAAAAGCTGCTAATTTTGAGATTGGCGGTGTTAGAACTTAAGCGACGGTATGTGTGAATGTATGTACTTCGGTGCGTGTATGAGTCTTTGTAAAGGAACGATAAATTATCTATTACTAATATTATAAAGAGGAGAACTTTGTATTTTTGTACACTGTACATTGTTTGTACATTGTTTGTACATTGTTTAAAAGCTACTGAACCGATTTCAAAAATTCTTTCATAATGAGAATGTTACATTATTCCTCAAACACACAGGCTATTTTTATTAGCTTTTTATTAGCTTCATCTGTATGTTTGTATGTTTGTAACCGACTTCTTTGGGCGCGATTTTGACCCACTTTAAACGGCCAGATTTCGTTCAAACTTTGTACATTTATTGAGGACCGATGACAATACACTTATTTGATAAAATTATTCCATTTTCTAATTTGACTAAAAAGTAGAAAATAAATAATAGTTTAAAAAAACTAAAAAACACGCTTTTTATAGAAAACCGAACTAAAAAATAGAAAATAAATTTAAATGAATTTAAATTAAGAGAATAGTGTTAAAAATTTCTATGAATATAAATTATTAATAGTGTGAATAAAAAAAAATATTTTATTTAAAAAAAAGCGTGGGGTGCTTTTTAAGATATTATCGAAATGATAATCACTCTACTCATATCTGTCAATAAAATATCTATAACCATTGACACCATGCACCCCACGTTTTTCTTAAAATAAAATATTTTTTTTTATTCACACTATTATTAATCTATATTCATAGAAATTTTTAACACTATTTTCTTAATTTAAATTCATTTAAATTTATTTTCTATTTTTTAGTTCGGTTTTCTATAAAAAGCGTGTTTTTTAGTTTTTTTTAACTATTATTTATTCATACTAGAATATACAAGACGTCCTTAGGCTATTTTTATTACTAGAATATACAAGACGTCCGTTCTAAAACTTTACCGTGAAGCAAGGTGAAAAAAATGCTTAAAACTTGGCAAGGGACGTATCCAGGTGTGGATCTCAAATGTATAATGGTTGGATAGATTACATCATAGGCGCGAATGAAGTCGCGTGGGTTCTGCTAGTAATTAATTAAAAGATACAAGTCCCTCTCTTTCTCTCTGTCACACACATAATCTCTTTCTGTCCCTCTCATACACACACACACACTTTCACACACACGTACATAGCCTATGTTACTTTATCAACTAAGTAGTTTTAAATGATTTTTTTTTATATTTGACTGAAGTAGCAAACGAGCATTCAGTACACCTTATGGTAAATGGTCACCGCCGCCTTGCGACATCTGTAATCAACTTCATACAGAACCTGGGTTCTATCTGTATTCAATCACAGATGCGTTGCTACTCCCGAGGATAAGGATGGTTGCCTCATGTAAAGTGTGCCGGCAACCACACCCTTCCATCGAAACGCAAGAAATGCTTCACGCTAGAAATAGGTGTGGCGGTGGTACTTCCCCGGCGAACTACACTGGTTCTAACACCTTCAAAAGGAACCTTCACCTTCAGTCTATGTAAAGGAACGATAAGTTATAATTATTAAAAAGATACAAGCCTCTCTTTCCCTCTCTCTCATACACATAATCTCTCTCTCATACATACACACACACCATCTTTCACTGGACATACACACACAAACATACACACACATACGCTCGAATAGCGTTACCCTCCTTCCGACGCGGTCGGGTAAAAGAGTGACCATTTTCTTGTCTTATTGGTAAAAAAATTCTTCATTCGCGAATGTAATCGGTTTATGTAAAAATAGATTAAGTGGACTGATGACCTTAAGACGGCGGGTAACTGCTGGATTCAGAAGGCTCAGGTACGGTCGAATGGCGCTGATAAGGGGAGGCCTATGTCCAGGAGTGGACTTTCAAAGGCTGATGGATGGATGGATGAAGTAAAAATATTTATTGAAGTGAAACTTCTTTATCGGGGTTGTTGAAGTGAAACTTCTTTATCGGGGTTGGAAAGAAATTTAGTGTAACATTTTTTCGTTACGCGCCATCTTTTTCTGTTATGCGCCATCTTTTTTTTCCGTTACGCGCCATCTTTTTCTTATCCCTACCACGCGTGATATTAGATAGATTATTATAGATTAGATTATTAGATAAAGTTTAATAAAAGCCTTTTATTAAACTTTATCTAATTTAACTTTATTTAACCAATTTCTGTAAAGTTGCATATAGTAAATTATTTTTTGAAAAATAACGTCATAAAGAAGTTTCACTTCTTACGAGTGTACGCTAGTACATGCACACATTTTTTACATCAGCTGTCTTTGAGTACCGCTAGTTATTCACGGATTCCATATTCGCGGTATATGGGCAGACAAAAACACTTCCTTTTATTTTATTTCCAAAAAAACACAAACTTTACCTCATTAAAAGTTTCTTTTTGTTACAAGAGTCGTTTCCCGCGACTTCTTAAGCTCGAGTTCTTTTCCTCAATTGAATTTATAGTAACTATTTATTTCCCGACTTTTTACTCGCGACTTTTAGGACTAAAGCAGACGAGCATGTCCATCTGACGGTAAGTGGCCACTGCCGTAGCAACTTCGTATAGAACAAAGGTTCTATATGAAGTCAATCACAGACACGTTGTCACTCCCGAGGGCATTTTTAGTCTGACCGTAGTAACTAGCATACTAGCAATCTGTGTCAATCGTCAGGCACGACTGATCGAGATTTGATTATTGGTGTCTATGGGTATTCACCAATAACCGATGGGGAAGAAAGGTCCTCGAGTGGCGACCACGTTTAGGTAAAGGCACAGATCGCCCCTACCAGTTGGACCGATGACAAGAAGAAGACAGCGGGAAGCCTTTGGATTCAGGCACAGGACTGTTTGGAATAGAATAGAATAGAATAGAATATATTTATTTGCAATAATTGTGGTGTAACATGGTCTCAGGTCAATATATATAGTTCTACACAATTAGCCATATACTTTCATGGCGTGCAACTTTTCCAGTATTAAAATTATTTACAGTTTCAAATTACGTAATTTATTAATATACAATTTTAGCAAATTTTAAATAGTAATATTATTAAATTAATAAGTAATAAATTTTAATAAATGATTAATTGAATAAATTAATAATAATAATTGGATTGGCGCCATTTATTGAGGCCTATGTTCAGTCATAGACCTCAAAAGGCTAATGGATGATGGTGACATTTTTTACAATTAGCATTTTTTTTTTGACTGAAGTAGCAAACGAGCATGCAGTCTACCTGATGGTAAGTGGTCACTGCCGTATGGACATCTGTAAGCGACTTCATACAGAACATGGATTCCATCTGAAGTTAATCACAGATGCGTTGCTACTCCCGAGGACTATGATGGTCGCCTCATGTGAAAGTGGCAACCACACCCTTCTATCGAAACGCAAGAACTGCTTCACGCGGGAAATAGGTGTGGCGGTGGTACTTCCCCGGTCGAACTACACTGGTTCTACCACCTTGTTCCATTGCAAATTGTAAAAAAAACATTGCAGCTATTTCTTTTACAACAGAGCCTTAAATCCCACAATTAGTATGCATAGACTCTAAGCTACTGTAAATAAGAGCCAATTTGCAGTAAAATCCTTTCACAGTCCCCAAATGACACATTATAGAAGAATTAACATTCAAGCAGCGTCCGCCATCTTTCTAGAGTAAGAAAGGATAAACAATGTCTGTCTCGCTCTAATCGTATTCGTAGAAAAGAGATGGTGATAGTCTAAGTAAAATGTTTACAAAAGATTGTTTTGTTTGGAGACAATTTTATAAAGTAGAACGTGGACTTTAAGAAATATAATAGTAGATATTTGATCCATTTGAGCAGTGATAGCCTAATGGTTGAAACTTGCCCTCTCGATCGGGAGGTCCGAGGTTCAAACCCAGGCACGCATTTATGTGCGTATTAGAAATTAACTATCACTGCTTTTTGGCGAAGGAAAACATCGTGAGGAAACCTACATACCCGAGAGTTCTTTAAAAAAAAGTTCCCGGAGGTTTGTGAAGTCCACCAATTCGCACTTTGCCAGCGCGGTGGACTATGACCTAAACTCTCTCATACTGAGAGATAGCTGTGCCCAGCAGAGGGCCAATATGGGTTGATGGGAGATTTGATCCTTAAAAAAAGGGTATAAATGTAATACCCAACTGTCAGAAAGGAAGCAATGTTTTTATAGCATACTAGCTGAACACCGCAGCCTCGCCCGCGTTAAAAAAATCGATGTATCGATTGTCCCGTGGGAATAAGATATTTTCTCACAATAAAAAGTAGCCTATATGTTAATCCAGAGTGTCAGCTTACTCCCTACCAAATATTATGAAAATCGCTCCAGCCGTTTAGACGTGAAGAAGTAACAAACATACAGACAAACTTTCGCCTTTATAATATTAGTATGAAGATATTATGATGTATGTGCGTATTAGAAATTAACTGTAGGTACTTCTTTATGTTGAAAACGTAAAATGGCTCTTCTACGAAGCATACGTGTATGAGAGTGTATGTGAGCATATGTGTGTGTATGTGTTAGTCACTCTCTCTCCCTCTCACTCTCTCTCTGTGTGTGCGTGTGTGCGCGCGAATGTATGGACAACCGAGCTCAATACAGATATATATTATATATAATATAATATATATAATTTTAAGTATTGTTATGTGTATTTTCTTTATATTATATTTTGCCAACGCACCACTCGACCGAGTTGCTCGTCGAATTGGGACACACTGAAAATCAGTGGCTGTGGTTCGCCGCGGTGAGGCTGAGTGTGGACCTTTTGTAAATTTTTACTGCAGTAACGGTCAAATTTAAAATTAATGTATACTGTTAAGTATGTCTTATTATGTTGTAGTATTTTTTTACAAATAAATATTTCTTTCTTTCTTTCTTTCATATACTTCATACATCATTCAAATCTATTTAGCCGGGGTTTAAACAAGCGCACGTGTATATGACTACAAAGAGCAACATTTTATGAGGTTGTAAAGCCTGCCCTCAAGGCAGATGTGGTATATTTTGTATTAATAAATCCATTTTGATCCTTATCTTTTTTTTTACTTGACTGAAGTAGCAAACGAACATGCAGTCCACCTGATGGTAAGTGGTCACTGCCGCTCATGGACATCTGTAATCAACTTCATACAGAACATGGGTTCTATCTGAAGTCACACACAGATGCGTTGCTACTCCCGAGGACTATGATGGTCGCCTCATGTGAAAGTGTGCCGGCAACCACACCCTTCTATCGAAACGTAAGAAATGCTTCACGCTAGAAATAGGTGTGGCGGTGGTACTACACTGTCGGTCACACTACCCGGTCGTACTACACTGGTTCTACCACCTTCAAAATATCTCTATATATATTAATACGTGAAGTAAAAATTTGTGAAGCATTTTTAAGTAAAATGCCGCGGACGGATTAGTATTAAACTTTGCACGTTTTTTTTTTATACTTTAACCTAACGATAAGGCAGACGGGCTACCTGATGGAAAGTAGTCACCGTCGCCTATGGGCATTCGCAACACCAGAGGAGTCCAATGCATCGCCGGCTTTGAAGGAGAGCTCTTTTCGCACCTTTCTTGAAGAACCCCATGTCATAGCGCTCCGGGAATACCTCAGGAGGAAGCTCATTCCATAACTTGCACGTCCGTGGCAAAAACGACGGTTATAGTGGAAGTATAGAAGGAGTATAGAATGTTAATATTTTTTTTCAAATAATGCTTAAAACATACATAAAATGAACTAACAACACATTACACACACAACCGTGCATTTGTCACAATCTCATAATTAATAAACGAAATAAAACATTCAATGTCTTACTATGAAAACTCATAACTTCAAAAATGTCAGATGTCTTTGTCAAAATAACCGCTATTGCTTTTAAATGCAGCTTAGTTAATTAAACCTCTTTTTATATTTACCGGGTGCGTGCGTATTTGAGACATATTGTGCTACTTTGGAAAAAAATTTTTAAACAAAAAATACAACCGACTTCCATGCCACATAAAAGAAAAAAATAATTTAAATACATGTTGGTTTAGAGCAAACACAGTACTTAGTACATAGTCCCGAAGTCGGCGCTCACCATATTTTACTGGATCATGACGAAACTACATGTATCTTATATGAGCGCCGACTTCGGAACTATGTACTAAGTACTGTGTTTGCTCTAAACCAACATGTATTTAAATTATTTTTTTCTTTTATGTGGCATGGAAGTCGGTTGTATTTTTTGTTTAAAAATTTTTTTTTCACGCTTTTTAGTGATGATAAAATCAGTTATACGAGACCGTGTAATACATAGTTTTTTTCTTCTTTAATTTTGCTGAAGTAGCAAACGAGCATGCATAGTATCCATAAGACTGTATAGTGCATGCATAAATGGAAACGTTAATTTAAATTCAACCTTATATGACAAGTCAAACAAAAGCCTTAGCGATATCTTACATTACTGTTACAATACGTATGATCTGAGCGCGCCCTGCTCACTTAGTTTCTATATTTTCTTTTAAGTTCCAACCTAACCTAACCCATCCTATGTAAAAAGGTTGGCAGTGCTCCTGCATCGTCCAGTTAATTGTATTCAAAATGGAATTCGTGATCATAATTATGTCCTCTCCGGAACTCATTGTTTGTATTGCGAACCTTACATTACTGTTACAATACGTATGATCTGAGCGCACCCGCTCGCAGGGCGCTACCGCGCCCTGCTCACTTAGTTTCTATATTTTCTTTTAAGTTCCAACCTAACCTAACCCATCCTATGTAAAAAGGTTGGCAGTGCTCCTGCATCGTCCAGGTAATTGTATTCAAAGTGGAATTCGTGATCATAATTATGTCCTCTTCGGAATTCATTGTTTGTATTGCGAACAATAATTACCAAACTCACATAGTTTAGGCAGTTTGTATACCTATATTATTAGGGTTAAAAAGTTGAAGGTCACCTTGTTAATCGTTGCCTCTGTTCATTTAACTCCTAATATATTCGTAAAGGCCATATTACTAACACCTGTGAGTTAGATAGGCAGTACCACTGAATAAAAGCCAAGTTAAAGATAACGGTTTTCATAAGTCATTTCTTCTTAGCATTTCTTTAATAAATCCTTAAGCACTAAATAGCCACTATTATTTTAGGCATGCAGTAACCCTGCATCATCAGGGCTGAGGAGTTGAAGGTCAATTTTCTTATCATACGTCGTTGCTTTGTAAATATATTACATATCCATAAGTATCAAATGGCCAACGCCTATGCTTTAAGCCCAAAGTACCCCTGCATCATGAGAGCTGAAGAGTTGAAGGTTAAAACTATCATGTTATATCTTTGCTTAGTAATCTCATTACATATACGTAAGCACCATATGGCCAACGCCTATGGTTTAAGCTTGAAGGACCCCAGCATTATCAGGGTTGAGGAGTTGAAGGTCAAATTCATCATGTCATGTCTTTACTTAGTAATTTCATTACATACACGTAAGCAACAGATGACCAACTTCTATAGCTTGGGCTTGCAGTACCCTGCATCATCAGGATTGAGGAGTTGAAGGTCAATTTTTATATCATACGTCTTTACTTTGTAAATATATTACATACCCATAAGCATCAAATGGCCAATACCTATAGTTTAAGCTTGAAGTACCCTTGCATCATCAGAGTTGAGGAGTTGAAGGTCAAATTTTTCATTTTTTATCTTTGCTTAATAATTTTATCAAATATACCTAAACACCATGTGGCCAACGCCTATAGTTTAAGCTTGAAGCACCCCAGCATCATCAGAGTTGAGGAGTTGAAGGTCCAATTTTTCATTTTTTATCTTTGCTTAGTAATCTTATTAGATATACGTAAGCACCATGTGGCCAACGCCTATAGTTTAAGCTTGAACCATCCCAGCATCATCAGGGTTGAGGAGTTGAAGGTCCAATTTTCCACTGTATACAACCATAAGTCTAACGTTCTACCTTACATCTTTTTAATCTCATTTTAAATGCATAAGCATGGATTATCTAAGTTTAATGGCTTAGGCATTCAATACCCCTGCATCATCAGGATTGAGGAGTTGAAGGTCCAATTTTTCATCGTATACCTTTGCTTAGCAATGTTATTATAAATCCGTAAGCAACAAATGTCCAACGTATATGGTTTAGGCCTGCAGTACCCCTGCATCATCAGGGTTGAAGAGTTTAAGGTCAAATTTGTCATCGTACATTTTTGCTTTGCTATCTTATTATATAACCGTAAGCACCAAATGGCCATCACCTACAACTTGGGCTTACAGCACCCTGCATCATCAGGGTTGAGGAGTTGAAGGTCAATTTTTTTATCATGTGTCTTTGCTTAGTATTGTTACTACATACCCATAAGCACCAAATGGCCAACCTCTATGGATTAGGCTTGAGGCACCTCTGCATCATCAGGATTGAGGAGTTGAAGGTCAAATTTTTCATCATATGTCTTTGCTTAGTAGTCTTATTACATACATGTAAGCACCAAATAGCTAATGTTATAGTTTAGGATAGCTGTAACCCTGCATCATCAGGATCGAGGAGTTGAAGGTCAAATTTTCCGTCAACTTATATAAGCGTAGATATATGACACATATTCCAAGTTTCATAAGAATCAATTCGGCAGAAGTCGAGTTATCTCAAATTATCTAAAAAACTTGAGGAGTGGTGGTGGTTTCCACCCCATAACTCAAAGAGTTAAGCATCACAGCATACCCATGTCCAAGAGAAAAAGTTGCGTGACGAAATTTCCTATCAAATGAAAGAAAGAAAATAGAAATCGGTTTAGAAACACCCAAGTTATTCAAGATTTTAAGAAACCGACATTTTCCAATTTTCCGGGAAAACCGCCGGAAGGTTTTCATTTTCCTCAATATGGGACTGCCTGTGAAAGTAGCCGCATACAATGTCGTATGAATCGTGTCGGTAGGTCCACGATTTCTTGCCATTTCGCCCGAACATACATAAAAAAAAAAAAAATACGTGACGAATAGATAACCTCTTTCCTTTGGGAAGTCGGTTAATAAAGAAGTTTAGTTTTTTAAGTTAAATTACGGTCGAATTTCGACCGTTACGACGGGTGTCTAGTATTCATAAATATATGTGTATATATAATTCATGGTTAAGTAGTTTTGACGTGAAACATTAACAAACATATTTACATTTACATCTAATATTAGTAGATATCTTATCGCTTATGGTATGACTGGTCAGTGTTATAATAAATGATAATTTAAGCGTAAGCCAACAGCTACAGCCCTTCAACCCCTCATTTTTACTAATTTAGAGCAATATAAATTAAAGGGCCTCACTGTGTCTGAGAGGAAATTGTGATTTGTGTTTGCGACTCTTTTTCCCACTGTTGGGCATAAATACCCACGAAATAGGACGGTTTGACCTTTTTTTTTGTTCTCGAGGGGAAACCTTCAAAAGGTACCCGACGCCGTGGGAGCGACGCAGGGTTATGTGGGATTTTACCGCACTAAAACCCCCCGGTGGCCGTCCTTGGCGCTGAAGAGGAGGACTCCGGGATCTCCAAAGGAACGCAACCGGAGTCCTTTGAGCGCGTTGCCCCATCGGGCTCCTCCCAGATAGGCGGCTGGGCTCACCGCTCCGTCTGGTCTGTACGACGATATGCGACCACACCCATCGCAACCCCGGAAGGCCTTTTTAGTCGCCTCTAACGACAGGCAGGGGATACAGTAGCCCTATTCTGATTTCCCTGTTCTGGACAGGTACGGGTATTTTCCACCTTAAGCTAAAAATCTATGTGACAGTACCCAAACCTGAGGTTATAAAAACGTCGTAAAATGATCGTAAAGCGTTTACGCCACCGGCCATGCCACGTGCCAAATAAATTCCATTCCTAAAAGAATTGTTTGTCCTCATTTTTGGTCTTTTGGAATTTATTTATTTTATTTATTTATTTAATTTTGGAAAACTTACAGCTAGAGAAGCCAATTACAAAGTTTTCACGTATATGTATACATAAAAATTATATAACATATAAGAGAATCGGCAGAAACACGAAGTAACAAAACAAAAGATAAGGTTTACAGTTCACGGTAGGTACATGTATAAATACTACATCCAGAAAGGCTATGAAACATTATTAACAAAAATATGAATAGAATAGAGATGATAGAGATTATTAATAGATAATTACAGAAAAAACATAGTATAAGAATCATAATTTAGCTTTTATTTTGGTTACATGTATTAACTTTGGTAAATCAATACGTTTTACCTCACATTGGCATCACACGCACAATAGCTTTTTTTATCTGACTCAAGTGTCCACTGCGTAAGTGGTCACTGCCGTATGGACATCTGTAATGAACTACACACAGAGTTCCATCTGAAGTCAATCACAGATGCGTTGCTACTCCCGAGGACTATGATGGTCGCCTCATGTGAAAGTGTGGTAACCACACCATTCTATCGAAACGCAAAAAGCTAAAGTCCAATGTTTAGACATCGGTTTACGTACTCCATTATGCGGAAAGGCAGACAAGCCACCTGATGAAAAGCCACCGTCGCCTAAGGACATTTGCAACACCAGAAGCGTCGCCATTGCATCGCCTACTTTTTAGCGGGCAACAAGTACACGCTTTCTACACTGTGGGTACCATGGACACACACAAGACGAATACACAAACACCCAGACCCAGAACATGTATCTAAACTCATCATTCAGATACCTGTCTGGTCGGGAATCGAACCCGGGACCCATTGCGCGTCAAACCGGTGTGGTAACCGCTCCGCCACGCGGGTCGTCAGTACGTATTAACTGTCATATCATATGAAACATTTTTTGTGGATTGCTAAGGGGGGGGGGGGGCTGCGTACTATCTGACTCTTCAGGAGGATTGACTTTAAATAGACGCTCTGTACCATTTGAAGTTATATATGTTGACGAGCAGTGATAGGGACGACCCGCGTGGCGCAGCGGTTACCTTATCGGTCTGACACGCAGTGGGTCCCGGGTTCGATTCCCGGCTAGCCAGGTATCTGAATGATGAGTTTAGATTCTTGGTCTGGGTCTAGGTGTTAGTGTATTTGTCTTTGTGTGTTTCCATGGCACCCACGACACAGAAATAAATCCTACTGTGGGGCTATGAGTGTAGAAAGCGTTTTAAGTTTTTTTAAGCTTACTGGTTGAAACTTGCCCTCCCAAACGGAAAGTCCAAGGTTCAAACCCAGGCACGCACGACTGATTCATGTGCGTATTATAAATTAATTATTATTGCTTATCGGTGAAGGAAAACATCCTGAGGAAATACACACCCAAAAGTTCTTAAAAAATAAAGTTCTCGGAGGTGTGTGAAATCCACCAATTCGCACTTGGCCAGCGCGGTGGACTGGTCTAAATTTCTCTCATTCAGAGAGAAGACCCGTGCCCAGCAGTGGAACAATAATGGGTTGACCAATTTTTTTATTTTTTTATTTTACTGAAGTAGCAAACGAGCATGCAATCCACCTGATGGTAAGTGGTCACTGCTGCCCAAGGACATCTGTAATCAACTTCATACAGAACGTGGGTTCCATCTGAAGTCAATCACAGATGCGTTGCTACTCCCGAGGACTATGATGGTCGCCTCATGTGAAAGTGTGCCGGCAACCACACCGTTCTATCGAAACGCAGGAAATGCTTCACGCTAGAAATAGGTGTGGCGGTGGTACTTCCCCGGTCGAACTACACTGGTTCTACCACCTTGTAGAACGTAAGATGTGTTGACGAGCGGCAATAACCCCTTACCATCAGGTGGACTGCATGCTCGTTTGCTACTTCCGTGTAATAAAAAGGTATTTTTAGAAGAGTAAATAAAATTTCGTTATCAAATTTTATGGAAACCGCAGAAACTTCGGCAAGGAGTTTGAAAAGTTTTCATAATGGTACAATATTGATTATGCGAAGGACCGCACTTAGCTTATAATAGAAATAAGTGAGATCTCGTTTCTTTATTTATATTTGTATCAAAATGACGACCCGCGTGGTGGAGCGGTTACCATACCGGTCTGACGCGCAATGGGTCCCGGGTTCGATTCCCGGTCAGACAGGTATCTGAATGATGAGTTTAGATTCATGTTCTGGCTCTGGGTGTTTGTGTATTCGTCTTGTGTGTGTCCATGGTACCCACGACACAGGAGCAAATCCTAGTGTGGGGCTATGAGTGTAGAAAGCGTGTTAAAAAATGCTTTCGAAGGAGGGTAATGTTTCGAGAGCATATGTAAGTATGTTTGTATGTATGTCCATTTCTTTGGCTGAGGTTACATTAGACCGCCTTGGATAATTATGTCTCCATTAGTTTTATCTCCTTATTCTCTTTAGACAAGAAAATTGTCTTTTTTTTTCTCGAGGGGGAAACCTTTAAAGGGTACCCGACGCTGCGGAAGCGACGCAGGGTTATGTGGGTGTGCTAAAACCCCCCCCGGTGGCTGTTCTCGGCGCTACAAAGAGGACTCCGGGATCTCCAAAGAAACGCAACCGGAGTCCTCTCAGCGCGTTGCCCCATCGGGCTCCTTCAGATGGGCGGCTGGGCCCACCGCTCCGTCTAGTCTTTACGCCGCTATGTGACCACAAGTACCGCCGTAAAGACTAGCCAGGCTGGACGGTTCCAGCTCCCACTCTAGCCGTCCGCAATCCCGGAAGCCCATTTTAGTCCCCTCTTACGACAAGCAGGGGATACCGTAGCCCTATTCCAATCCCGGAACTACAGGGATGAACAAAATAGCTTAACACAACTATTGTTAGAAAGAAAATAAATGTGGCGGTGATTCCTCCGTGGTTGAAGGAGTCCTGAGGACTAAGATGGTCTCATATAAAATTGTGCCGGCAAACCATTGTTCTACCACCGCTCAAATATAATCGCTTATGATATAAACAAAAAAAAACGTGCGGCTCTCGGGGACCACCGCGGTAAAGCTATTGCATAGCATTTTTTATCAACTTGTGCAATTATAATTATTTATTTATGTAGTATTTTTTTCTTTGATATTATTTCAAGTTTTTTTCTTTGATACTGTATACTTTCTCACAAACAGCTGCTTACATATTCGCCCTATTTCCGAGCAGCTTGTCTCGATACATTGTAGGCGGAGTGGTGTTAGGTTATTTCGTTACGGAATTTCTTGATCGCCGAGCTCAAAGCCCGCGATAAAAGCCACGCAATAGCTAAAAAAGAGTGAAAACCAAAACCTATAAATAGGACTCGAAATTGTGTGCTTTCTGAACCTTACATAAAAAGTTAACGCCTGTCTGCCCTTCAATTACACAGCTGTGTATTTGAGTTATATGATAGCAAAACAAATAGTGCGAAAGATTTTTTATCTGAATGAAACAGCAAACGAGCATGCAGTCCACGAGATAAGCTCACTGCCGCCCATGGACATCTGTAAGCAACTTCAAATAGATTTTTTTTTTATCTGACTGAAGTAGCAAACGAGCATGCAGTCCACCTGATAAGTTTTCACTGCCACCCATAGACTGTAATCAACTTCGTACTGTATGGGTTCTATCTGAAGTCAATTAAAGACGCGTTGCTGCTCCCGAGGACTATGATGGTTACCTCATATAAAAGTGTGCCGGCAGTCACACGCTTCTATCAAAACGCAAGAAATTCTTCACGCTAGATAGGTGTGGCGGTGGTACTTCCCCGGTCGGGGGGTGGGGGGGTACTACACTGGTTCTACCACCCGTTTACGTTACGTTACGGAATGTATAATGCACGTTTACGTTTCCGTTTTCGGCCATATGCAATGTACACAAAGTTCCACCAGAAGTACTAATATGACATATGGGACCATTTGACCCATTTTCAAAGTTGGTCAGTGTTCTTGCTAATTAAACCTGCAGCTAATTGATATAGCCTTCAACACTTGAAATCCAGACATTTATACTAATAATAATTATAAAGAGGAAAACTTTGTATTTTTGTATGTTTGTATGTTTGTTATGAATTAACTTAAAAACTACTGAACCGATTTTAAAAATTCTTACACCATTAGAATGCTACATTATCCCTGAGAATCATAGGCTACTTTTATTTAAGAATATTTAAGGCGTTTTTTCTGAAACTTAATTTAATTCAAAGTGTCAAAAATTTTGATGATTTGAGTAACATAGGCTTATTTTATTAATAGAATACATAAAGGGTCCTAGCTAACCCTTCAGTATAGTGAGTCAAGGTGTAATAAAATAGCATAAAATTTTATTTTAACACATATGCTATATAGTCTGCACGAACGAAATTGCGTGAATTCTGCTAGTATGTAATAAAACCGGCCAAGTGCAAGTCGGATTTACGCACAAATTGTTCCGTATCAATCTCAATCTATATATTAATACGTGAAGCAAAACCTGTGATTGATATATATGGTTTTTAAGATACTTGCCGCAGACGGAGGAGTATGAAATTACGCACGGTTATAGTTGATGTAGAGCAGGATCAAATTAAATATGTCAGAAAATAATAACTTTCATCGCGAAATCTACTACATTAATTAAGGTAGTTGATTATATAAATACATAAACTTCTTATAGAAATAACACCCCTTTTAAAGCAATCTATATACGTAAAGCAAAAATTTCAAAGTCAAAGTCAAAGTCAAATTGTTTATTGCTCATGCACTTAAAAGTAGGTCTTACAGATAATGTTGTTTGCACTTGCATGTACCCTGTTAGGGCGTTGCAATAATGTCATGGTAGGTTAGTCGATAATCAGTAATGTTAACATTATTATACTCTACGGTCAAAAAATATAATAAAATTATACAAATTAAATTGGATTTCACGTCATTATAAGTTATATACCTACTATAATATTATGAATTATTGTTATTATTGAAATTATAACATTATTTTTACTATTTTTTCTTCTGTCATTTGAAAAACTCTTGCAAAGAATAATAACATTTTGAGATTAGCAATTCTTTTAGTTTAGTTTTAAATGATAACAATGAGTCTTCGTTTTGAATGTCTTTTGGGATTTTATTATAAATTTTGACGCACATGGAATAAGGTCCAGATCCGTACATTGTTAATCTAGATTGTGGTACTGCGAGCTTATTAATGTTACGTGAGCTATGTTGTCTTATATCCTTCGAGTGAACAAATAGCAAGTTATGTTTCTTTACAAACTTGCATATTTCCAATATGTATATTGATGTTACGGTTAATATTTTGAGTTCGACAAAGTGCTTTCTGCAACTTTCCACATTTTTAATATTTGCTAATATTCGTACACATTTTTTTTGCAGGACGAATAATGTATTTATGTCGGTACTATTTCCCCAGAGTACTATGCCGTATTGTAGCCATGCATGTGCGTACCCGTAATAGGCAGATTTAGCTATTTTTAGATCCGTAACCTTTTTTAATTCATACAGAGCATATGTAAATCTGGATAATTTACTTGATACATGTCGTATATGGTTTTTCCAGTGTAGGTGTGTATCGATATTTAAGCCCAATAATGTTGCATTGTCTATGCATTCAATTTTTGTGTTATTTATGAAAAAGTCAACATTCAAAGGGCATTTCTGGTGCGGTCTAAATTGTATTAACTTTGTTTTGTTTAAATTTATTTCTAAATTATGATCTCTTAACCATGAATTTATGTTTATTAAAACAAGAGTTAGGTCTTCATTTAAATGTGAACCATCCGAGCACGGAAATACCAATGAGATATCGTCAGCAAACAAGACGCATGGTGTGTTTACGATTTTAGGCATGTCATTGATGTATATTAGGAATAGTATACATCCTAGAACAGATCCCTGTGGTATTGATTTTCCAGGTACTAGAGACTTTGATTTCTCTCTTCTTATACTTCCAGTTCTCGAGTCATAGTATTTCTGATTCGTTTTTAAGAAATTACGTACAGTTATAGTTGATGCAGAGAAGGATTGTACAATGCTAATATCTTTTTCAAATAATGCATAAAACGTACACAAAATCAACTAATAACATATTATATTCAATACGTTGCATTTGACACAAACACATACATAATAAACGAAATTGAACATTCTATGTCTAACCATGAAAATACATAACGTCAAAAATGTCAGATGTCTTTGTAGAAATACCCGCCATTGCTTTTATGTACAGCTTAGATAATTAAACCTATTTTTATCTTTAACGGGTGCGTTGAAAATAACTTGAAAATTATTACAATTTATAGAATTTAAGAAATATTGGTGCTACTTTGGACAATAAGAAGTATAATTATAATAAGTACAATTTTGACGTACGTGTAAAAAAAGGTAGTAAAAGGTTCCGTATTCCTTTGGATACGGAACCTTAAAAGAAATTCTAGAGTTAGTAAATAAATAATAGCATAAAAATTCTTTATCAGTGTTAAGCAAACCACAAGCCTAGATCCACATAATTATAATTTAGAATTCCGACATCACGACAATCTCATTAAAAACCTTTGTACACAAACTGGAAGGGAATATTAAAACAGGTTTTATTTTATGATGTTAACATTTCTTTTTTATCGCGGGCTTTGAGCGCGGCGAATCAAGAAATTCAGTAACGAAAAAACCTAACACCCCTCCGCCTACCATCTGGCGCGGCCAAGCGTTCGCTTAACGTGTATGTATATGGTACGACAGTACGAATCTCGCACGGATCGGGACGTGCTGCTCGGAGTATATAAGCAACTGTTCGTAAGAAACTATATAGTATCTAAGAAGAAAAAACTAGAATTAATATCAAAGAAAAAAAAGCGCATAAATAGTTGGACTAAAATCTAATTATAAATGCGAAAGTTTCTGAGGATATTTGTATGTATGTTACTATGTATTTCACCCAAAAACTACGTATCGGTTTTTTTATCTGATTTAAGTAGCAAACGAGCATGCAGTCCATCTGATTGTAAGTGGTCACTGCCGCCCTGCGACATCTGTAAGCAACTTCATATAGAACTTTAGTTCTATCTGAAGCGAATCACAGATGCGTTGCTACTCCCGAAGATTGTTATGGTCGCCTCATGTGAAAGTTTATATATGTATATCTCCTATATCCCGTTATATCCGTATCGTTATATATCGTTAAGGTGGTAGAACCAGTGTAGTTCGACCGGGGAAGTACCACCGCCACACCTATTTCTAGCTTGAAGCATTTCTTGCGTTTCGATAGAAGAGTGTGGTTGCCGGCACACTTTCACATGAGGCGACCATCATAGTCCTCGGGAGTAGCAACGCATCTGTGATTGACTTCAGATGGAACCCATGTTCTGTATGAAGTTGTTTACAGATGTCGCAGGGCGGCAGTGACCACTTACCATCAGGTGGACTGCATGCTCGTTTGCTACTTTAGTCAAATAAAAAAAAATATATCGGTCTTAAGAGGCAATGCATTTGTGATTGACTCCGTGGAGACAGCGGGAAACCGTTGGATTCCGAAGGCACAGGACCGGTTGGAGTGGCGTCATTTAGGGGAGGCCTATGTCCATCAGTGGACCTCAAAGGATGATGGATGGATGGAATTTTATTTATATATATATTTTAAGCAGTCGCGTTTTTGTTTATAAATTGATTCGATTGTAACTAGACCAGTATATTTAGTTATTTTTTATTACTTCAAAAGGGGTGTTATTTCTATTAGAAATTTATGTACTTCTATAATCAACTTCCCTAATTAATGTAGTAGATTTCGCGATGAAAGTTATTATTTTCTCACATCATTAAGAAAGCTTCCCACTAATTGTCTTCTTAATGATTGCTCTCGTTTCTGCGTTGATTTAATTTGCCTAATTACGGCTGAGATAAACACAAATTTTATATAATCCGCTAGATGTTTTCCGAAGGTTTTCCTGCATTTTGTAAGACTTTCAATCTTTTTACTGTCTAAGAAGGCTTCTACTTCTTTTATTATTATTTTTTATCTGACTGAAGTAGCAAACGAGCATGCAGTCCACCTGATGGTATACTTTATACAGAACATGGGTTCCATCTAAAGTCAATCACAGATGCGTTGCTACACCTATGATGGTCGCCTCATGTGAAAGTGTGTCAACCACACCCTTCCATCGAAACGCAAGAAATGCTTCACGCTAGAAATAAGTGTGGCGGTGGCACTTCCCCGGTTGAACTACACTGGTTCTACCTTCGAACGTGGTAGATCATTGTGTTTCGACTCGCTCCCATCAGCGACTCCCACAGCATCGGGTACCTTCCACTCGGTTTGAAAGTCTGCCCTTCGAAAAAAAAACGTAACGAGGTCATTCATCAGTATATTTTACTCCTGACATTTTTCTCATACCAAGCCTTTATTTATGCAAATCGATTCTTAAAGAGTAAACTCTAAAATGGTTACTTATCCAAGATGTTTCGGTTTAGCACTCTTGGGTTTTTGACCTCAGATAAGATTCATCTTATGTAAGCTTGATTATAGAGGTCCATTTGACAGTGGCTACTTATACTCGTTTGCTACTTCTTCTTTAGAAACGACAGTT